>JAEMWC010000287.1:367500-417500 GCA_016490735.1 Pachyseris speciosa
GTTTTTAATTTTGGCGACTCCTTTTTGCACTGGATTAGAATACTTTACTCGGACATCTCAAGCTGTATTATGAATAATGGCTTCGCATCTGATATCTTTGAGGTCAATGGAGGAGTTCGCCAGGGGGATCCTTTGTCACCATACCTATTTATTATTGCCCTTGAAATTGTCAATATAAGTATTCGTGAAAATAATGACATTAAAGGAATCAAAGTTGGTAAATGTGAAGTTAAACTCAGCGTCTTTGCTGACGATCTGACAACTTTTGTTAGCGATACACAGTCTTTTTTCTTGCTGCAAGGTCTCTTAGAGAGATTTGGTAGAATTTCTGGACTAAGGTTGAACGAAGAGAAAACAGAAGCGTATTGGCTTGGCAGCATTCATGATTCGCCAGAGTATATAGGCGTTGACAAAGTTAACAAACCAATGAAAATTTTAGGCATTTTCTTTACGTATAACTGGCAAAAGTATCAGGAGCTCAACTTTGAAAATATTATTAGGTCCATCCAAAAATCTATTAATGCATGGCGGTGGAGAAACTTAACACTGATTGGTAGAATTCAAATTATTAAGACCTTTGCAATTCCCAAATTTATGTTCCGGGCATCGTTAATCCCTTTAACAAAAGAGATTGTGAAGCAGGTGAATACTGTTCTTTTTAATTTTATTTGGAATTCGGGAAAAGATAAAATAAAGCGCCTCACGCTTATAAGTGACTATAAAGATGGTGCATTGCGTATGCCACATATTGAAACACTTATCAAGGCTCAAAGAATCATGTGCATGAAGAAATATCTCGACGGTCATAACAGTACCTGGAAATTGTTTCTCGATGATTATCTTGCTGACTTTGGGGGCGCTTTCTTAACTAAATGTAATTACGATGTACGATTTTTGCCGAGGACTCTTCCTAAATTTTACAAGGAATGCTTAACTGAATGGGCGCTTTATAAGATATCACCAGTTACCACTCTACCTGATGTGCTAAATGAAATCATATGGAATAACAAGTTCTTGTGTATAAATGGAAAACCCTTGTTTAGGAACAAACTTCTAAGGAAAGGATTTCTTACTGTAAGTGATATTTTGACTGATTTTGGTAGAATGAAATCATGGAGCACATTACAAAATGAAAACGTAACCGGTGCGGAGTATTTTGTCCTTATGAGTGTCTTTGACTCTATTCCATCGGAGTGGAAGACCCTTTTAAGGGACATGCCAAACACTTTGCCCGAGGCTCACGAACCGCAAGGCTCTATATTTCCCTCTTGTTCCAGAAACTTATATTGGCAACTAATCAAGAAAATTAAGAAACCCCCGATTTCAATATCTAAATACGAACTTCTATTTCCATTACATGACTTATCTTGGAAAGACATTTATCTTCTCCCTAGAAGTGCTTCACTAGACTCGAAGATAAGAGAATTTCAGTATAAGGTTTTAAATAGAATCCTTTATGTAAATAAAGTCCTCTATAAAATAGGAATAGTCAGTTCACCTTTGTGTACTTTTTGTCAAACATCAGAGGAATCCCTCGAGCATCTATTTATACATTGTCCATTTTCAAGTGCTTTTTGGCTTTCTGTAGTTGAATGGTTGAAAAATTATTTTTCTACAATTCAGTGTTTGACAGGTGCGAGTATAATGTTTGGGCTCTTTGGAAAAGAAACGCAATTAATTAACTATATTGTATTACTAGGTAAACAAGTTATTTTCCAATGTAGACATCTTAACGTGAATCCTTCCCTTTCACTTCTTAAAACAAAAATAAAAATTGCTTATCAATTGGAGCGTGTCATAGCTGAGCAAAATGATATTGTAGATAGTCATAATGAGAAATGGAAAGCGATACTCCATCATATTCAAAACCTCTAGACGTATGGTTTTTATATTATTACTATTATTATTGTTATTGTGTGTGTGTAAATATTATATTGTAAGTACGTAATGAAATGATGTATTTAATTTCTTTCTTTTTAGACAATTGTAAACCTAAATGTCCTATGTAACCCTGAAAATAAAAAAAATAAAAAAAATAAAAAATAAAAATAAAAATAAAAAAACATTAGGGATTTCGTCCGGTCCAGGTGATTTCTTTGTCTTCAAAGCGCAAAGAGTCTTATAGACTTTGTAGTCAGAGACATAGAGATGCTCAGGCACAGGGCCCATCAAACCAGGCAGAGGTTGCAAAGGCTTGAAATGGCTTGTAAGTCCGCCAAGGAACTCATTAAACGACTGTGCGAGAGAGGCATCGTCAGTGATCTCACCACTGATCAGATGACTAGTCCAATCACCAGAGTAAGTGAGACCTCCCAATTCTTTGATATCTTTCCACCAGCGTGCACTGTTAGATTGTTGGAGGCTTGAGACCTTGTTGTTATAAAACTTTTTTTTACAAATGGAGCACTCTCTCTGTACCCTATTTCTCAGCGCCTTATAGACCTGAGAGGATTTTCCGTGTATGGCCAGGGCTTTCTGACGCTTGGCTATGAGGATCTTCAAACCAGCCGAGATCCACGGCTTGTCAGTTGACGACACCTTCACATTACGCAAAGGGAGAAATAAATTCACAGCAAACGTTAGACAGCTGTACAGGAGATCAACTTTCTCTTGGACACTGGGGACCTATTTTGTGCGAAAAAATGAGCGACAGAAGGGAAAACGAAGAGAGTTTTAGGATCCAGATGATTTATTGGATGGCAAACGTTTGGAAAAACAAACAAACAAACATCCTTGAGTCCAAACTACTTTAAGATGAAGGCATCAAAGAATTTACCGCGAGTCGAAAACAACAAAGCATTGCAAGAAAACAAAGTACGATGCGAATGTTTCTTAAATTCGAAGTTTCTTGAAGAAGGTGGAGAAATCAGATACAACAACAATACCTCGTTGTAAGCTGGACAAATTGATAGGCAATTTTTAGATAAATGTCAGAAGAACAGACAATCATGACTACGACTTATCAGTAACGGCTAACAATCACTCGAAATGCGGAGCTCCATAATAGCGCCATTTCAAACAAAATCGTCGCTTGGCAGACAAAAGCCTAAAGTGCCTTGATAGTTTTACTGTTAATTCCCTCGTCCACCGAGGAAGCTTCTTCAATTCAAGATCCTCAGCGCCAAAACACCAACCACTTAAGGCTGGTTTACACAGTGACATAAGCATAAGCATAAGCATAAGCACAAGCAGTGTAAACCGGGAGTGACATAAGCATAAGCATAAGAAAAAGGAATCTTTTCCATTTTCTTATGCTTATGTTGCGTTAACCAGTGTGTAAACCGGGGACTGCATAAGCATAAGCACAAGCACAAATAAACAGCCATTTTTTAACGTCCGCGGAAATTCAAGTGAATATAGCGTCCAGTTTAAAAATTTTTCTTTTGCTTTAGATCTAAACGGAACTAACAATCTTGATTAGTGAGAAGAAATAAAATTCTCGGTCCGCTGGTTGCAATTCTCGAACCAAATTATGAAAGTCTCCTTGTTCTTTTCTCCTTCGGAAAATATCTCTCACCCAACCGGACCTCTGTCTGTCTTCACGCTCTCTTTCTCGTCGCCGTCGTCTTCGTCGTCGTAGCAGCAACAGGAGAAGACGTTGGAAATGTGACTCGTCCCATACCACCGTGACATGATGGAGCTCATTGCGCTTGCGTATGTCACTTTGCTTATGTTTATGTAACAAAGTGTAAACATCGTTATGCTAATGCTTATGTTTATGCTTATGTCACTGTGTAAACCAGCCTTTACACAGCAACGAAGACAGCGCTACTATACTGAACCTTCACAAACCACGAGTTTTTATTCTCGTTGACGTGAACAATATAAATTACAAAAGCCAGCCAATCCATTTCGCTGTTCTTCACATCCAAACGCTGATTCTTATAAATAAAAAATTATACAAATAATTATAAAATAAAAGATTCGTATTAAATAAAAAAAAATCGACAGACGGAAAAACGCCACCGCTTACATTTCGTTGTTTACAGTCTTTGGACGAAGATCTCTAACTGTTCCAATGAAGCGTGAAGAACACTCGTTTTTTACATTTTCTTGACAGCTTTTTGACAACTTTTGTCAGCACATGCATTTGTTTGGTTTTGTTTCCTCTCGACTTTAAATTTCTGCCTTTAAAATACAATGCCGTTACCGATAAAAGATCCTCTGCTGCTTGCATACTTGCTTGCATACTTGCTGGCAGGTGGACAACTATGTCTCAATTACAGTTAATTGCGGCTTTTCTGTTCGGTGCACCCTTTCTGTCGTTAAAACAAAATAGTGACTTTTTTTTCATATCCAGTCGTTTATAAGTGAATCTACGAGATTTAATGGCAACACTTATTAGTGTGCGTTTCACCTGTCGGCTCCTCTTTTCATCTTTTCACCTTTTGTGTGTAGCTGCTTTTTGAATTTGTTTTTCTCTTTGCTGTTTCTGACCCAATCTAATTTAATGTCATTTGTAAATAAATTTCATTTTCGAAGTGAGCCCTCTCGATGAGCACTGTAACTCTTAGGGCCAACTTTGTCAGTAAATATGTTGTTCTTCACTTTGTTACTTTATTTTTCAAAATGTAGTTGGACGCGATTTCTAGCCGAAAAACGCGGATAGCCCATATAATTTCCGGCCAAAATGAGGAATATAGCACAGGGTTATCTCGAGTGTGGCGTAAGTTCGCAGGTACGGAGGCACAGAGGTACAGACGTACGGTTAGTAACGTTTAACCAAACCAATTTTTTTCGGTTCAATAGGTTACCATATTTACACCTTTTGCCCCTCATTAACAGAAAATGGCAATTCATTTTAATTTACGGGAATTCAATAACATCTTCGGAAGAACATTTTCACGAATAAATTTTCATTTTAATCATCCGTTGGTTCATCTGCGCAATTATCATGCTCATGCACTTTCAATAATATCATTGGAATGTCATTTTATTTATCGTTAAGTCTATTATGTCTTCGGAAAAAAAACATTAACGTCAATAACACTGTCGTGTACATGACCCGGTCCATAATGACTTTCAAAAAATGTAAACGACAGTGTTATTGATGTTAATGTTTCATCCGAAGACATAATAGACTTTATGATAAATAAAATGACATTCCAATGATGTTATAGAGGGTGTCACGTGACGTAATAAAAAACTAAAATTCAAAAGTAAACAGACTTTTGCATTTTTATCTCCATCACGTAGAAGACATTTTAAAAATGTATCTGCTTGCATGTTTTCAGCTCGGTAGCTTGCTTTATTTCGAAAATAGAGCAGTTTGAATTTTAGAGTTTTTCACAGTGACATAAAGATGACATAAAGATGTCTGCTCACAAGCATGTCACTTACAGGAAAACACCGATTCACCGTGTGTTTTTGAGGTTTGAAAAGCCAACATGGTAAGCGTCTATGTGAATGTTTAAAAGCTCAATAGAGAGAAAAAAGCCTTTGAGATAGCTTAAGTAAGAAACATAAGTTTCAACTCGTTTCCGGCCGCCATCTTGGTGTCCCTCAGAGGGACGCCAAGATTGCGTTTAATACACAACACTATAATTTTGAGTGGTACATTTTGCCGAATAACTCGAGTACGGGATATCGCACGGACCTGAGACTTTGGCATGTTGTTTATTTATTACTCTTCTGTAATATCGCAATTTCTTGACTTTATCTATTGAATGGTTGATGATTTTATTTTTTTTACTTGCGTGACTGAAAACGTTCTATTGAAAGTGCATGAGCATGATAATTGCGCAAATGAACCAACGGGTGATTAAAATGAAAATTTATTCGTGAAAATATTCTTCCGAAAATGTTATTGGATTCCCGTAAATTAAAATGAATTTCCATTTTCTGTTAATGAAGGGCAAAAGGTGTTCTTACCCATGGTGCTTCGCGATCTGCCTTCGACTACAATGATACAGCAGTTGCTAGCAGTCGATAATGAAACTGGGCAAATCACTAGATCAAATCGCTGGGTAAGAACTTGTTCATGTAAGGATTTACAAGTGGCAACGCCTAAGATCTAGTGTCGCCATTGCCCGTTTGAAAGGTTATGACAAGATCGAATGTCGGGTTTTATTTATTGAACCTTAATTATTAACCATCATTTCTCGCTCCCAGTACCGGGTGATCCCTAAAGCACTCATCTCTACGCTGAGTATGGAATTGGTGGCCAGGCGTTACTAAAAGTTAGAAGCTATGTTCAAGATATTTAAAATACTATATATTATATATCATGGTATCGTTACTTTGAATTTCCAAACTCCACTCGGCTATTGAGATCGAACCTTTGTAATGATAATGAAAGATCCATTTAAACTCACTAACTACATTGTTTTGGTTCTCTACTCTGCTCCGAGAGTTTATTCTCCGGGACTCCGGTTTTCTCCTCTTCACCAAAACCGACATTTGATTTGATTTGGGGACCAGGGTCAGATGCCACGCACCTCTCAGTAACCTCTTATTTCATTGGTTCTTATTACCACGCAGCTCCATTATTTCAGGGCTAGGGTCCATTGTTTCTGTTGTTTGTTTATTGTTTTCTCAGCCAATCCTGTGAACTGTTCCGAGAGCTGCGTGGCGCCTCACCAGGGTTGGCGCAGTGGTGAGAGCGTTCGCCTTCCACCAATGTGTCCCGGTTTCGATTCCCGGACTCGGCTTCATAAGTGGGTTGAGTTTGTTGGTTGTACTCTGCTCCGAGAGGTTTTCCTCCGGGTACTCCGGTTTTCCCCTCTCCACAAAAAACCAACATTTGATTTGATTTGATTCTACTTTATTTAGATTTGATTTGATTTAGTCTCCCCAATAAGTAGAGCATCTGTGCTCGACCAGAAAGATTTGACTTAAATAGGTATTATTTTTATTGTTAATAATAATAATAATTATTATTTATTTATTTTTTAAAATAGAAAAAACTTTAGTAGAAAACGATCAACTCTTAACAAAATCTTACGCACTCTTACATTTTATGTACACTTTCAGCAAAAATAAAATTTTCCTATTCAATTTCTTGTGGTAAAACATGTTTAACGTGAAGCTTAAAGGAGGCTCGAAAGGGTTTTTTGTTGCTGTAGTTGCTGTGAAATGATGAGACTACAAAGAAGGACATTTAATGGTGTGGGCAAACTATGTCTCTTTGCAATTCTATTGTTAGGCTATACTTTAAGGGTACTTATGACGTCATATCAGTTACCATGGTAACTTGCCAGGTCCACGAAAAGGTCCTTAAAATTTCAGTTTTTGTAAATTATCTGAAAAACTAATTCGGTGGCCTACCGTTTTTATTTCCGTTTGTTGGAAAGCTCCCTAAATTCTTTAACTTTTCAGACAGTATGAAAAAAAGTTATCTAGTATAATTTTATTTATTAGAAAAAACTCGTTTTATGGCTTACAGAAAATTGTACTAGATAATTTTCCCCGAAACTTTCATATTTGAAGTGCCATCATAAATGGTGCTTGCATGCAAAAAATTAGGATAGGTCACCGCGCAAAATTTCGAGCTGAAAGAAATGTTTTCCGCAGATTTTATTTCCGGTTCGCGCGATTTTACGCAGCATTTGACTTCCGGTGTGCTGCGCGCGACTTTTTGTGATTTTTTTTGCTGACGTATGCATCTTACATACATACATACACACACACACACGGCTTTCCGTGGTACCTTGATGTAGGGAAATTTATGCAAAAAGTTATACATCGGCGAAACAGGGGTGACCGATTCCGAGAACATCTTCGTGATGTTGAGAAAGATGACAAAGACGCATCCAAACCTGTCGCTCGGCATTTTAATCTCCCTAACTATTCCAAACAACACATGTCGATCTCCGGCCTTTCCCTACATTAAGGTACCACGGAAAGCCGGAAAAATCTCGAGCAAAAACTGATCTTTCAAATTGGCACTCTTAATCCCCACGGTATCAACGAGCGCTTTGCATTCAATTAATTTATTCCTGTTTCTCACGTTACCATATTACCACCAATAGCGTAGCTCCATTTTCTGTATATAAACCATACACAACCCACAATTCCTCGATTCGCTCCGACGAAGGGCTAACGCTCGAAACGTCAGCTAATCGAATCCCTGTAAGGTGGTGAATTTACATTATCAACTCTGTTGATAAACCAAATTTTCATGCTGGTGATAGATTTGTTTTATGGTGAAGCCTTTATAAGACTCTGCATTTGGGTAACAAACCCAAACGTCGAAAAAGGCAGAGCCTTGCCACTCCCAAAAGCCACGAGCGTGAATGTCGAGCCGGACATCCGCTGCTTTGTTAGTACAAGGTGTCAGCACTTCTCCGTTTATCTCCTGAAGTACTGGCTCAGCTTGGACGTCACTGCATACCATCTTTAGCATTTCGGCGTCCAGATCACGCAGCTCGTTATGTCTTTGAATAATAAAGCCCCCTTGTATGCGCACCATGCTGTGGTCTACATCAAATACACCTCCACACGCAAAAGTAGACGAGGTGTCGCTTATTTGCCAATCATATCTCAAATGAATGG
Organism: Pachyseris speciosa; assembly: GCA_016490735.1. Classification (NCBI taxonomy): domain Eukaryota; kingdom Metazoa; phylum Cnidaria; class Anthozoa; order Scleractinia; family Pachyseridae; genus Pachyseris; species Pachyseris speciosa. The sequence goes on from JAEMWC010000287.1 coordinate 375,994, forward strand.
CGTCTTTGAATTCTCTCTTATTTATGGTAAGGTCCGCATCTTTGACTGGAATGACCGTAAGCCAGCTAGACGCCCCTTTCTCTGAAGCAAGGTCGGCAACTCTCTTAGTTTGTTCAGGAAGGGCATTCTTCGCTTCCTCTAGGTTGTCTCTAAGGCGCGCGTTCTTCCCTCTATGGTTACATTGCTGCAGTGTTCTAAAAGACCTTTTTAGCTTGTACGTTGTACGTCCCAACGTAGGTCATGTGATGTTACCCTAGAGAACTGTTTCTTTGAAATTACGCCTTATTCACGTGCATATGTGCGCATAATTTATGAAAAAACAAAAGGGAAATCCCCTTGGGAAGATCACATGGTCAGCTAAAAAGGTCCATTGCACGATCGTCTGGGAGCTCGTTAGCCTCCTTCGCAGCCGTTGTTTGTGTTGGTCCTATTCTCCCTCCCAACCAACGTCTGCTGATCCCAGCCGGACATTCCATTCCAGGAACTGACGTATCACATCGCGGCTTTCAAATTTAGGTAGCTAAGGGTACGTTTCTTCGGGAGAATCCAAGATTGGATTTTTGATCCGAGATTTTGCGGATTCGTTACCACCAAAGAAACGAAAAATCCGAAAAATGGATTTTGTTCCATTAGCCATGACAACCCAAACGTGCATAAAAATTATGAAAACACAAGCAGGACGAATAATTTCGGCTCAATTTCACGAAAAAAAACTCGCCTTGATCGTTCGCCATGACCAATCTGAAAAAATGGCGAGAATATGATGGATTTCCACTGGACGACCGCTTGCCTAACGTACTACTTTTTGTATCCGTTCCCCAAAGAAACGCACGGATCATGAATCCTAAAAATCCGGATTTAGATTTGATCTAATGTATCCACTCGGAGGGTGGATTCTTTTTAGTAAAGAAACGCAAAATCCGTTTTTGGATTCAAGAATCCGGATTTTGGATTTTCCCAAAGAAACGCACCCTAAGTTCCCGTGGCCTCTTCGCGGCCATTGTTTGTGTCCGTTCTATTCTCCCTCCTGAATTGATACTCAGACACAATGAGAATGGAATGTTCGGCTCGGTTCAGCAGACGTAATAGGACCTACAGAAACAGCGGCTGCGAAGGAGGCTTGGAGCTCGTGCGTCTGCGCGACTATCTGTTCAACTAGTGGTTAAGTTATCGCACCTGAAGCTTCGTATTCCGAGGCTGCAGTACATGGATTTGTGATCCCAAGACCACCTATACCTCAAGGTAATGCTAACAAACCATGTTCAGCAGGCATGCAGATGTGCCCTGTGATAGCAGGAATAAGGGCGTGGCTTATGACACACTCTACGGGTTCTAGAAGATCTTCAATATCGGGTAATGTTCTAAGATAGTACGTCCAGCGATGCTTCAACCTGAATGTGAGGGCTGCGTATGAAGCCCTATTATTATTATTATTATTATTATTATTATTATTATTATTATTATTATTATTATTATTATTATTATTATTGTTGTTGTTGTTGCTGTTGTTATTATTATTGTTATCAGCTTGTGAACTGGATGGTCTTTTTCCGGTTTGCTTCCTAAGGGAGCGGGTCATAGCCCATGACCAAAGGTCCCTTAGAGTTTTCTCCTTACTCTAGAGCTCCAACACCTTCCTCAAAATCCTTGCCGTTCCTAGTAACGTGGTTTTCTCGAGTAATGAAATACTAATTTTGACATTCAACTTTCCAAACCACTTGTCCAAGTTTTTTGTTACACTTCCCAATGATCCTACAACAATTGGTACCACCTGCACAGTTCTCATGTTTCACATTCTTGCAATTTCTTTTATTATTATTATTATTATTATTATTATTATTATTATTATTATTATTATTATTATTATTATTATTATTACTATTATTATTAGTTAGAAAGGCGAAAGCTATGCGACAACAACATGCTTTATTTCCCCCATTTAGTGACATTACAGACATAATCGTTTAAATAAAAAGAAAATAGGGGACTGGCTACCTGAAATAACCATAAAGTTAAAAAGGGCAGGCAACCAGTTTAACAAAACTGATCATACTAATTTAGGTCGGTACACAAGCAGATACACACATACACAAACATGTAACAAACCGTGAGCAAAAATAAGATTATGGAGAGAGAAAATACTATAAAATAGATAGGAGAAGACTGTAGAGTTAAAATAATAATACATAAAGTAAGCAAAGGGTATGGCAAAAATACTAAGATACGGTGGAAGTTATAGATAGTGCAAAACAGTTTTACAAATCTAATATTACAGACGCTTCCTAATATCCTTCAAGATATTGTTCTTTTAACCTTTTCTTGTACATAGATAAGGATGACAACTTTATATCACTGTCAAGGGAATTCCGAATAGATAGGACTATGAACCGAATGTTGAATTTACCATAGTTAGTTCTTACATAAGGAAGATAGTAAGACTGTTTTGCTGCAAATCTAGTATTGTATTTATGAATATCAATTACTCTAGTGAAGAAGGAATGAAAGGTAGTAGGAAGGAGTTGATTATAAAATTTGTACATAAAAATAGCAACATTGAATGCAACAAGATCATAGAACTTAATTACCTGAAGAGATTTGAACCATTTAACCGACTACTATGTCAGGGATCAGGGCAAGAGTGTCCTTTGCGCTGCTGAGATCAGCATTACTTTGCTTAAGAGGCTCGCGATTTTAGAGTTGAAGGACATTGACTTGAATATTGAAAAAAGGCACGCTAATATTTGTTAAGAGAACGCTATTTCTGGGGGACTCTGGGCAAAGCCAGGAATACTGAGCTGAGAAGAGCAGTTTTGTAGTCGACATTTATTTTATTACCTAATACCATGTTTTAGACTTTATAAAGGAAGTTTTTTCAGCCTAGTTTCTTCGACACATATTTTGGAAGCTTTTTTAAAATAAAAAGGATTAATACAGTTTCCCATAGTTTGCAACTTAATAAGTTTGCAATTATTTATTGTTTTGTAAATATTGGATGAATTGTTAAATAAAATTATCATTATCATCATCATCATCATCATCATCATTACTATCATCATCTTCTCATGACGCTTACGCTCTGGCAGATGTTATGCCGCATTTACACCAAAGAAGCAAGCCATAGCCAAAGGTCCTTTGGGTCATTCCTTCTTGTTTAGTTTTCTAGAACCTTTCTCGGAATCCTTGCTGTTCCTAGCAAGGCTGTTTTATGCAACAGCCCTGTCTTGATAGCAATCCCTAGCTTCGCAAGCCATCCATCTAATCATTTGCTTACTCCTCCAAGTGCGCCAGCAACTATCGGTACCACTATTATTATCATTGTTGTTGTTATTGTTATTTGTATTTGCGTCTATTTCTTCCCCGCAATTAATTTTCAGGCTCCCAAAAGGAAATGGATCTTGACTTTCTTTATGAACCACAGAAAGGGGATAAAAATACGATCTAGGGTACGACGGCTTAATTCAAGAAGGGATCGACATCTTTAGGAATTCAAAGCATTTTTGGCATAAAATGGTTTGCTCTCTTTCTAAATTTCAACTTTTACACCAATTGATTACAACTTGTTAGGTTCACGAGCGAGAAGAGTTTATTTAACTAAAAATATATTACACCGAAACACAAAAATCCAAGAATTCATTGAAGAACAATTTAATATCATATCAAGGAAACATATCCGTAGCTAGCTTCCGTAAAATATCGTTCATTTCTGTCGGTGTATGTGGTTAAAGTCACTTACCTCCACCATGACTAAGCAGTGGATAAGGTAAAAGGGAATATACACAGAGAGGTCCTCTCGAACGTTACCACCACCAAATGGCCATTACTATTTCCTATTTTTGTGTAAAACAAAGCCGAACAATTTTACGTTACATAATGGCTGTAAAATCACTCAGAGCGTAAACTGTTAGCCTATAATTTGACACAACTAGTGTGTTTTTAACCTGACGGAACACTCAAGAATGCAATTCAAACATTTCAAATCAAACTTTATTATTTTCCGGAAATAGTATTGGTGATCAAACGGTAAACAAGCACAGCATGTGTACAATGTATTAACCTTATCTTTAAGAACAATAAAAAAATACGTGATGTAGACTAGTATCAGTAGACCCTATGCAAATATGGCTGTCTTTAAATTATTCTTTTGTGCGTATTTAAAGTGGCCTCACTAACCTTGTTCAGGATAACAAATTATTTAGAATTTTGATCTTCAAAAAGACATCAGCGAAGCTATTTTCAATACTAAGAAAACAATGGTTTTTAAGACAGACCGCATTTTTCCATAGGGTCTAAAGTAAAAATACAATTGGTCTATGCTTTCAAAAAGCCAGGTGACACACTGTTCATCATTCCAACCAATAAATAGACACATATAGGCTTGATATAAGAACCACTGCAGCCCTACATTCACAGTGATATCCAACGTGACATTAAACGCTTTCAAAAAAACAACAGCAACACCCTCTCATTTCTAATCAGCAGCCTAACGAAACCGTAAGCAAAGGGTAAAAAAGGTAGAGATATAGCATAAATCAAAATACCTCTTTGTTTAAACCATGAAGGTTCCCATAAGGATACATACCGCAATATAAGATGGCTGTTCCAAAATAAAAGCCCGACAGAAAAGTTTTGCTTATTTTGCTTATTCATATAATCACGATCGTGCAATCGTACTTCAGTAAACTTCTTTTGTGCTCTAACTGCCAAAGATTTAAACGGTTGCTTCAAGCCATAGGCGAGGTGAGTCTGCAACATCTTGACATGTGTGGCTTTTTTGGGTACCTCATTGCGTTTCCTTCGTACACTTCTCGAACTGCGCGTGCGATCGTTTCTCTCTTGCAAATTTTCTCCCAACCGCTAAAACTGTAACCTGCCGTGACTCCAGTGAAAAAAATCTCGGCCAATTTCCCGCTCAAAACAACAGCAACGCTGGACACTATGGCCGATGAATTAAATTTCACCTTGAACAACAGGATGGCAGTTAACACAACAATTAGAAATACTACTATGAAAACAACATTCCTCAGCATAAGGAAAATTTCATAGACAACTGGTAGCACTTTAAACTCATTACAAACCTTCCAATAAAGATCGATCGGGATTGTGCCACTTTCATCTTTCGTGACTTCTTTCCATTGTTCCGAGATCATTTCCTTCACCTCTTTGTACTTATTTTGCAAATTACGATAGCAAAGAAAAATAATCCTCCAGACCACATACAGAAACGTTATATAAGGTACCGCAAATTCTGCGTTAAGAGCTACGCCCATTATGACGAAAGCAAACGTTCGAACCGCAAACTGAGCGGAAAAACATACAACGAGAAACACACTAATAGCTGAATAAACTAGTGCTGCCAGTACGATAACCTTGAAAATGGCAGACAAGACACCCTTGGAAATGAATATTTCCCGAAAAAATCGAAAGCCCGTTATCACGAGGCAAGTACAAGGTGAAAATGCTATCAAGTAAGCACCTGATACAAACACATAAACCAGAATTATTAACACTGCAAATACTGGACCCATAATCACGGCCGATGCAACCGACCGTAAAACGCAAATGGCATGGCCACAAACAGAATGCTGAGAATGATTATCACAATTTCGCCCAAATTTGCATCTGCAGCGGTCTAGAAAAAACTTCGAGCGGCTGTTTATATTTTGAGGTATAACCTGCACGTGCTGAAGAATTTCCTTTACTGGATCAAGGAATTTTTCACTGCCAAGACAGCATTTGGCCTGTGTTTCTGTAGGCGATGTCCTTGGCCTCCAGCACGATATTATTGCCCCCGGAATAATAAAAAACGGGAAAATAAAAACAACGAAAACAAGAGGCCTATCGAAGTCAAAAACATAGAAGTAAGAATTAAATGCTTGAAATAGAAGTTTTTTGGAAGCATTGTTGAAAGGGCTACGTTTGAATATGAGGTATAGTATCACCTTAATGTAAAAAAATACAGGGATAACACAATACCAAAGGAAAAACAGCTTGACATTATCACTGTGGCTTAAGGTTGATAGTTTCTTGCGATATGTTTCAAAAATCCTTGCGCAGGTAATTGGACTAAAATCGTCAATTGGGATTCGTCGATTGTTAAAATCGTCTTCTTTGACAACATCGGATGATGAGCACAGGAGTAAAGGCCAGTAAAAGAAAACCACTCCTACCACTATAACCAGGATGCCGTTGAAAATGGCAAGCCACGCGCTCTCTATGACATTCAGGTTACAATGAACCTCACTCTTGTTGTTCTGGCGCCTGTCCTCCCCACAGCACTGATATTTAAAGCCTCCTCCAACGCCGAAAGAATATTCATACAACATCCGAACGCAAACCACGTCTTCTCTCTCATTTGAAGGTGTGCTGTTTCTGTCTCTTGTCAGATCCAACAACGCTCTTGCTATGGCAATGTCTTGGCACGAGGAGTTTAAAGCTTTGAGACATCCGCTGGGACTATCCTTAAGGGGCACAACCATGTCTCTGACTTGATTTTTCAACAGACCGAGAGAAAGAACATCGAAATCATAAGACACAGACAGCAATGCCTCGCTTACACTTTGGGCCCACGTCCATCTGTAAGGAAGAATTTTGTTCTTTGTAAACAGCGGCTTGTAACTTTCATCAGACGGTTGGCCAAAGAATCCTAAGTTTAGGTAAACAAGCCTTACGCCTTCCTCAGTGGCCATTGAGCGAAAAAGAGAAGCTGAGTCCGCTTTTTGAACTAAAACCTGGCATTGCGTGTCACCACAAGACTTCACTCCAACGATACAACAAATTACACAGAGAAAAGTCAGACACGAAGCCGTTTTGCCTTCAGCCATGTTAATCCGTGGCTGTGAATGCACCGAAAGTTCCGCTTTCTTTACACTTGAAGTTCAAACAGTAACCGGAATATAATTTCTCCTTACATTATATCCATGATTTAAGAGACATTAACTGTAAATACCGAGAATCGCTGGCCAGGCTCAAAAAGTCGAAAATCCTCCTCATTTGCCTGAATATCATTTGTTGGGAGTTATCTTCGAACAAATATTCAAACTTTCTGGAAATCAATACTTTCCGAGAAATTTAAGAAAAAGGAAAATACGCGGTCTTGCCTCATTAATTATGCAAAAATGTCACTCAAAATTGACAAATTTCAGTGTTTTTCTATTTAACAAATGCATCAAGCACGGAGGGAAGGTTGATTATGTGTAATAACTCAAGTCTTCTAGCTTCTGTCGATGAGAACGTTTTTTAGTAGTTTTCCAGCGATGTACACGGTGGTCTGAAGGAATTAACGAGAAGGAAAAAATCGCCTACGTTCGCAGTCCGAAACTTATTTTGTTATGTCATGAGGGTATATAAATGTACATAATTAAACGGTTGGCCAGAGATTGCAAAGTTCCACGTAAAGAAGTCTTACGCCTTCCGCACTTGCCTTTGAGCGGAAAAGAGACGCTGAATCCGTTGCTTCAACTACCGTATTTATTCGATTAACCGCCCTGGGCGCTTATTACTCGGGATACTGTAAGTATACCGAGTTATAAAATGTGTTAGATTTCAGTCTTTTTTTTCCTGTGCAGCAAAATCACAATACAATTAGTTGGCGGTGTTTTCATTGGCCAATACACAATAGAAGGCACGTGGCGGTGTTTCATCGTAATCCAAAGTGCAAAGTATTGCATCATTATTGCACCGTAAAGCTAGTGAAGTATCCTTGTCACTCCAGCCACATCCCACAAGCTTTACGTTTTCATTGCTTGTTTTATTGATGTGTGTACTTGAGCCTGAGCATTAGCTATGCTATGCTGATGAGGCCTAACAAGGCCGAAACAGCTGTCCATGGCTGCTAATGCTTGGGCTCAATCTTTGCTTTGGTAGATTTAAGGGTAATGCCCGCTACCTTGTGACCTTAGTGCCTTTTGAGTGGCTTCAGCTTACTTGATCACATTAATTTGTGAAGTATCCTTGTCACTCCAGCCACATCCCACAAGCTTTACGTTTTCATTGCTTGTTTTATTGATATGTGGGTACTTGAGCCTGAGCATTAGCTATGCTATGAGGCCTAACAAGGCCAAAACAGCTGTCCATGGCTGCTAATGCTTGGACTCAATCTTTGCTTTGGTAGATTTAAGGGGTAATGCCCGCTACCTTGTGGCCTTAGTGCCTTTTTGAGTGGCTTCAGCTTACTTGATCACATTAATTTTTGAAGTATCCTTGTCACTCCAGCCACATCCCACAAGCTTTACGTTTTCATTGCTTGTTTTGATGTAATTTGATCCGGATATCGCAACTCGATCGCTGTGACAGTTCTATATTTAGAGACAAGTTTGCGAATTTTTGGTTTTCACGTGACGTCAGGAAAAAACTAAAATTAAACATTTACGTTTTTTACCTTCATCAGGTAAATGACATTTTAAGGATATATCTGCTGGCCTGTTTTCAGCTAAGTAACACGCTTTGTTTTGAAAATAGAGCAGTTTGAATGTCGAGTCTTTGTTCCAATGCCTGACATCTGGATTGCTTCTGAGAAACGTGTCACATACAGGGATACGGTTCGCCTTGTACTTTCGAGTTTTGAATAACCGATATGTTAAGAGAAGTGTCTATGCGAATGTTTCGAAGCTAATAGCAGAGAGAAAAAAAGTTTTGAGAGAGCCAAAGTTAACTCCAGATGTTGCCACTTAATTTAGAAGTAAACAACGAAAGCTGACAACGAAGAAGGATGGCAACTCTCAAAACAGTTAAACGACTTTTGCTCGTACGTGAACAAAAAGGCCTTATGTGAACCCTAAAGCAAACCACTAGCCGGATAGTTTTCGAGAATCAGAAAGCGTGCGTCCGGCTTCTGCAGCACAAAAGTATCCCGAGTAACGCACATAGAGCGTTTTGTTAAATTTTTGGACCTTGAAAGTGGGCGCTTATTGGAGGTGGGCACTTATTCAAGGCTGAGCGCTTATTAAATTTTCACCATTTTCAGCAAGTGTAGTATGTTTATTTAGCAACAAAACAATAAATGGTAATAACAAAACGCGAAGATGTAACAAAGCATAGTTTCTGTAATCTACTTTGAAGAAAACTCCGTCTTTGGGGAAGTCTCTTATTGGTACTTATTCAATTTCAATTCTCGTAGACAATGAATCTAGAGATTGTAAGCCACTGAGTAAATAATACTCAATACTACTTTCGTGCACTTCAGGCCTAGTTCAAACGTCGAACTTCTCATGTACCGAATCTAATGCAAATGAGAAAAATCTATTGTTTTCGCTCATTTGCATTAGATTCGGCACATGAGAAGTTCGACGTTTGAACCGGGCCTCAGTGTCATTTTTGGGGTGGTCTGAATGGGGAGAGGGGTAGGGTGGGGATGGGCGCTTATTCGAGGCTGGGCGCTTATTAACTTTTTCTACCTTTAGGATGGGCGCTTATTCGAGGTGGGCGCTAATTCGAGGTTGGGCTCTTATTCAAATAAATACGGTAAAACATGGCATTGCGTGTCACCACAAGACTTCTCTCCAGCGATACAAAAAATCACCCAAAGAAAAGCCAGACACGAAGCAGCTTTGCATCAGGCTATGTTGTTCTGCGGCTGTCACTTAATGAGGTAGGCAGAATTTTGGAGTCCAATATTGAGGAATTGCTTTTCAACATATATTCAGTACTCACGCTTTAAAAACATTATATTTCTTTTTAATTTTTCATCAAAAATGTTTGTGATCGCATGTCTCTATCACTGCTTCGACCTACCATTAAGTCGACCTAAAATATACAGCTTTGTGCAGACTTTTACATGACCATCTTATAAATCTATGGACAATATACACGCAAAATATGTCCAAAGTGCTCACTGCTAAAATATTTACATATAAAAACGAAGAAACTGAATGTTTCACACTGAAACCAGCGAAACAAATACAATGAAACAAGCATCTTATCACAAGTATGTACATTACGAGTCACGTGCCATCATCCGAAGACTGCTCCAAGGCACCGTGAGGAAACCCAGATGTTGTGGGATCTGGTTGGGCCTGAGGATCCAATAGCAAAAGAATTATCACTTTTATTGACAGAAGCAAACTATAGCATTAAGACAGTCGATAGTATTGACACCTTCATAATATTGTACATGGGTCAATTGTACCTGTTACAATCCCCAGTCCAGTCTTCCGAACCTAGGGATGGGGAATTGCTTGAAGCGGTCTTGTTCCCGGGGATAGGGGGGACGGGACAAATCGAAAATAGCTTCTCGTTGTTCTTGTGAAGTACGCCACTTCTCGGTGGACAGTCCTTGGCGCCGGACAAGTGAAGAAAACTGTATATTTCCAGAGAAAATTCGTAGAATGTGTAGCCGAGAAGAAGAATAAGAAGAATAATCTCTCAAAATTCAAATCCATATTCGAAGGTACAAACGTACTGAACAATATCCACACCACAACACAATATCCAGCCAACGATAGTTTTCACAAAACCAAGAAAAACCTACCGATATAAAGACCCATGTTCATCCAAGACTCTTTTTGCAAGCCGCGCTGAATTTCGCAGACGGAAAATCCGCAAATCGCCAGTGAGCGATACGACGAAACACGACGTTCCAGTAAACTTTTATTATTTAAGAAAACTGAAGACTTTACTTTTTACAAAATTTATTAAGAGTAACTTTATATAATATTTTTAATTTTTAGATTCTAGTTTTTATGTATTTTGCTAGTATTAGTTTTTAAGTTATTTTAGGAATATTTTTGTATAGCGCCTCGGGCAAATAATGGATGTGTGCGCTAGATAAATGAACTATTATTATTATTATTATTATTATTATAGTGGAGCTCCAGCGGCCCAAAGGGCCCAAAGGGCCGCCAAGCAGTGCACCATACCTATAGAAACCCGTCAACTGCTTTTCTCATGGTAAAAATGGCTAGCGGTATTGCTCGCGGGCGTGACCGCACGACGACGACGATGTTGCCCAATAATTAATAATATCCTAATAATAATCATAATAATCCAACATGGCGGCCATACTCCACTTGGCCCAGCTGACAAGCTAGTGTAGAGCGTACTTCTTTGATACTGGGCATCCATCCTATAGCCAATTGACACCTGACAAAACAAGGTATCGGCTGAGCAGTGTCACGTGACCATATCGCGGTATCAAGTTAAGACCTCATCGAGGTCAGCTGTTTTTTTGAAGTTGACCGCTGGCCAGGTACTTGCTTTCGATTGGATCGCAGGCTCAAGCCAGGTAAAGGACACCCAAACGAAATCGAGGTTTAATTTTTCGCGCGCTTTCTGCGGCTCGTAATTCCACATTCAGTTGGTTTCTTCATTTTGAGCAAAACAACTTCATCTTCTTCGATCGAAGTTTGTCTTTAAATTCGCGTAAAAAGCATAAAAATCAAGAACTTGTCAAAAGATACTCCGGAAGGTGAATTTTCAAGTGATAAAAGGAAGAGCGAAAGATTTTTCTCAGGAAAAGCTTCAAACTTGGATCGATAGTGTGGTTGAAAACAAAATGATTTAACGCTTCGAGGGCTTTGCTGTCACTTAACCGCGGCATCTTGCAGCTCACCAAGAAAGCAGTTCACCGGCATGAATGGAAGGAACAAGTAGCTCAAACTTTGTGGAAGAAGCTCTTCCTTTGGACAAACCGTTTGCTATTTTTGCGGATGCTTGTTTTTACTTTACTAAAGCTTGCGTATTTTCAAGTGGTAGAAACCTCTACAACACAGGACAGTGAGGTAAATTAAATAAATTGAAGCTTAACATTTGGCTTAATCGTTGTTACTTTTGTTCAGGAATGAAATGTGGATAACTCCCAACCTCTCGTCCGATGATGTTAACTCTGTTTTCCATGCCTTCATACTATCAATAAGAAACTTTTTCACATTCTCAGCTATCCCAAACATCTCCAAACACTCGACAATCCAGCTATGCGGCACCATATCATATGCTTTCCAAGCCATCGCCAGGTTTGTGTGTCTTTTCCTGCAATCCTTTAGAATAGCCTTGTCAATCAAGAGCTGGTCCTTAGTTCCACGCCTCAGGCAAATTGCTTTCAAACAGAGCAAACTGGATTGCATAAAGCTTTCATTGCAAAATTCTCTGGGAAGTCAACATGGGAACTGTGACTTGTTGCCAGATTCCCGGATTACAACGCCAGTTTACCAAACAGGGGCACCCAACGACAAGTTTCGGTGGATATCTGTTCGGTGGAGGATAATTCGCCTTGGGCTTTCGGCGTCCATTAAAGGGTGCACTTGGATTTTCGTGACTAAAACGTGGCCTAAAAAATTCGCAACTGGGAAATCATTCTTCTGATCAGAGGAATGTGGAAGGCGGACTCCCTTCTGAATGACCAGCAACTCCAACTCGTTTATGTGCCGGGTTCTCTCGGCAGCAAGCCACAGACCTGCTGTTTCACTTACTGTGACAGTGAGCCCACCAAGAGCTGGTGGAGACATCCGTGCACACTGCCCACTGGGGAGCTGGGGCCTGGATGGTCCTCTCCTAAAGAACATTGGCCGGCTTGATTCCACCATTTCAAAAATGGGTCCAAGAAAGGGTGATCCAACTGAATCCTGTATGTTAGCTGAACCTGGCTAGGGCGCCAGCAAACCAATAGGTAAAACTGAAGAGGCCGATATCTGAGACGGCCTATGGGGCCCAGATCTGATATTGACCCCAGTCTCCCCAGCAGCGAGAGAAAGTCCCGAGTGCAGGCTCTGAGTTTGAGCCCTGAGGTGGTCTATGTTTCTCAAGGGCCAGTCGTCTAAATAGTGGTGAATCTGTAAGCCCAGAGATCGAATATGGGAGATCATGGCATCCACTATGCGAGACCCTCGGGCTCACTGACACGTCGAAAGGTAGAACGCGAAACTTACTCGAGGATGAGTGGATGTGAATGCGAAGGTATGCATCCGTGAGATACACAGAGATGGCCCAATCCCGCTTCTGAATGTTCTGCAGGCTTGAGGGTGTTTCCATGTGAAACTTCTCCTTTGTTAAGTGATGGTTCAAGGACCGTAGGAGAGGACTTGTTGGCCACCCTCTCTGCAGCACGTCTATTGCAAGCTGAGGTGTTGGAAGGGGGAAGGCCACCACCCTGTTTAGTCAGAAGATTTTTAGGCCTGTCCTAGGCTTTGTGGTAGGATCCCCTGAAGCAAGGTGGCCCCCACGTCTCCCTGCTGTCACCTGACTAGATGAGGCTGGCAAAGGTTGGTGGCTGGCTACGTCCGTGCCTATAAAGAGTGAGAGTGGTCCTGCTGTTCTGCTGAACTACTAGAGACAGAGGGCCTCCTGTTGTGGAGGCCTGGTGGTCGCCTCTTGAGCTCTGCCAGTTCCTTGGCCACAGATGTAACTTTACCAGCAAACAACAAAATGTGAGTCAAAGACGTGGTTCATAGCCAATTCTTGAGTTGCTGGTCTCCTGCTCCTTTAGAACGTGTCAACATCACATTACCTAAGAGCTTAACTTCGGTGTTGGCAAGCTGGGAAAGGGCCCTAGCCTGTGACAGATTGAGAAAAGAACTAAATATCTCGAGACAGGGATAAAAAGCTCCACAGGGCCGATGGAATAAACCATGAAAAGCCCCAAGGCTTCTGGTGCTGAAAGTCACGCAGAAACTCGACAAACGTCAGCTTCGAAGCTTGCACAATCCAAAAGTGAGGTAGGCCAAGCCACTTGGAATGCCTTGTTCACATCCGAATTTTTTTATTTCCTATTGCCATGGTGCATATTGTTTTGATTTTAGGCTAAGTTTACGACATAAACACAAAACTGTCACAGGTTTTAGTATTTGTCAATAAGAAATGATGTTGTCGAATGCCGGTCCATGGAGTTAAAGTTTTTGTCAGTCCTGGCCTGAGTTGCTCAAAGCATGGTTAGTGCTAACCATTGGTTAAGATGCATTAAAACCTATAGGTTGTCATGGTATTTAACCTGGGATAGCCCTAACCATGCTTTGAGCAACCGGGCCTTGGTTGTAAAAAAATGGCAGTTGAAATAAACTGTAAAGAGCCAGAAATTATAATGCTTTATTAAATTACTCATTTGATTCAGAAGCACTTTAAAACGTAATATAAATATGATAGAAAACTTGGTTTCTGTTTTAAATTTTTTGACCGTTAAATGTGATATTGATGTTCTGTCCAATAGTTGTAAACTTCTTTTTTTCAAAGAAGTGCGGTTTTCAGTATTTTCAACAGTTTTCTTTTTCAAATATAGTGTTCATGTTGTTATTATATTATACAGTTAGCATCCTTTGTCTTAAAACTGCCAATGCATCAGTGGAACTTAGAACTTAGAATAAATACTCCCATGAGCTAGAGATTCCTCTAATACTGGGAGGGACTAGTCAACGGTTTAGAGCCTGAGGAGGTGAGGGGGCACCTTAAAATAATGGTCTTGTTTCGCTGCTAAAGACCGTAGTACTTCATTGACACAATAAACTCCTGTATTTCATCAAAGATGACGAGGATGGAAATGGAAGGATGGAAGCTATGCATTGAAAAATCACCAAAAAAATTATTATGGTTAACTCTCCCTGCTAAAATTTCATCGGAATTCATCTTGCTGATTCTGTAGGGACAATTTTTGCACGATAACAGGTAAAAGGCAGTAATTCTGGCAGAATTGAACCAAAAACAGCAAAAATCCCGGTGACAGTGCTCCTTTAAACTCTAGAAGAGCATTCACGTTCCTGACAAAACGTCTGTTTTCCTATTGTACGGATATCAATACTGTTATGTCTATTTTGTACACAAAATGGCGTATTTGTGGTCCATGAGGAGCCCAGGGGTGGGGCATTGTCTCTTTCTGTGTGCCTGGGGTGGCGAATAGACCGCCAAGTAAGAAAAAAAAAGTGAAAATCCCCGGGGATATGCCCGGGGAAGGGATGGTAACAGGTAGAATTGAACCACGCAATCAGGTTTCCGTCGGGTGCACGAACTGACGTGGTATTTAAAGCCACTAATATCCTTAAAAAAGATATTTCCAAAAAAAAAGCGATTTTAAGCCAAGGATGCTTTCTTTTTACCTTTACAAGGACAATCCACCAACCTGCCAACCTGTACTCGCAAAGGCTGACTAAACAATGATAAAATGTCACTCTCAATAAACTACACGACGTCGCTCATAGACTTGCAACCGTATAAATTAACTGGCCAGGGCAAGCTAAATGAAATTGCTTTGACTCTGTTTAGTCTAGTCTACCTCCACCTGCCCCTCCCGTAACTTCATTCAATTATTCACTGATTTCCTTCTTTAAAAAATAAATACCAAATTTATAAAGCGCTGCTTTCCTACTGATCAGATAAATGAATAAACACACAACACAAAATAATGAAAAATGTTATGTAATGTCTAATAAATGAGTAGGAGTGTTTTATCAAGACTAAAGCAGGAGGCGTAGCCGAGTGTTTTCAGACTTGATAAAACACGAATTGCGAATTTACTCAACGGCTTTAAAAGCTTTACTGTACATCTATCCATTTTACACTGATATTTAGATTTTGGTTATTTTGGCCTACAAAATCGTACGTAAAATTGTGTAGCCGTGTCTATTTCTTTTGTATTTCCTTCGTGAATTATTGTTGAGTTTTGAATATCAGATGAATCCTTCCATATAACCTTACCAGTACATACAAGCAAACAAGCTTTTACTTTCCGGTTAAAGAGTTTGCTTCCATGCGCGTGCACGCATAAAATCATGCTCTGTGGCTGACGTGTCTGGCAAAACCTAATAACATAATATCACGCAACAGCCCTTCTGAAATACCGGAGACATACCATTAAGTCGAGAAGTCGTTCGTTGATCATTTTTATATCTTGATTTTTTAACACCAGGTCATTCTTTAATCTAATGTAAAGAAAAAACAAACGCCAGCAGTGATTAGGTAACAGAAACAGTTTTTACAACGTAATTTCAAAGTGAAATATAACCACGAGAATGATGGTGTTATTTTCATCCTCCTTGTAGCCAGAGGTTTAAATTACAATAAGATGTCTTTTAATATGTTGTGGTTCAATTTTATCCTTGGTTAAAATTTTTTCTCCCTTTGTTTTTGGGTATGGTAATGTGTGGTAATGGACGAGAATTAGTTTAAAAAAAGAAAAAAATTCAACCGAGGATAACACTGAAGCGCAACAAATTAAATGCACCTGGAAATGGCCTACTGTCAATATTACACATAATGCATACCCTGTTCCTGTCATCGACACAAATCATAAGACATAATGCACAGAAATTTGAGTACAATTTGAGTCAAGTTCACGCAGAACATATTGAAGTTGTTTGTTATGCTTCTTTGTTTACTGATATGTTTCTTCAAAAAGATGCGAAGGAAAAACAATTATAGAAAAGAAACTGCCAAAAGGCAAGGCACAAACGAGACAAGAGCTACAGTTCTGGGATCATTTCGTGAAACACTTCCGTGTAAGTGTTATCGGTGTTTGATGTGGTTTGCAAAACACAAAGAAATGAATGAAAGGAAAACAACGCCTAGCTACATGTAAGACAGATCTCTCTGGGTACAATACTTCAAGGGCCCCTTTGAACAAGAATATCACCTTTCCAGCTTTGCTAATGCCGCTCTCTTCTGTTTCTGGATTCTAAGGCTTTCCTGCTCGGAGGTGTCAAGAACTCTGCAAAAAGATCAAACTTTTACCTCCTTGCAACATCTCATTTGACCATGGAACTTGTTGCACAAGCAGTATAGTGTTTCTCGCAACAGTAAAGGTAGCCTAAGCTCACTATGTAAGGTCGCTCACACTGGTTTCCGGCACTTTCACTTTGATGGATCGATACTACCAATCTTTATAAGTGGTTACCTCTAAAATGGTATTAAACAAATGCTCAATAATTGGTGAAAACCTTTTGAAAACATTTTCGACTGGATAGGTTGCCATAGCAATACTATAACCGGTAAGAAACACTCCTAATGCTACATGTAGCTCAAAGCGGCAATAACTCAAAAACGAACTTGGTGACCCAAATTTTTTATCAAGAAAGATTATCAAAATAAGACAAAACGTTTTGCAAAGTTAAAAAAAGTTCTTGGGGGAGGATGCAGAGCCAACTTACTCTCGAAAATTTAAGATGAGCTACCTTAAGGCTCTTAACCTGACTACTCGAAACCAAATTGAAATTTTATTTGATGTCTCTGTCAATGTGCTAAGTGAAAAATTGCGATGTCTTTTAAAATTACATTTCGGTTTTTCCTTTGCTTACACTGAACTCAAGACCTTAATTTATGGTTCAGAGAACTCGCTGTAAGCTAGTGTTCGTTATACACGATTATGAAAACTCAGAGAGTAATTTACTTTAGTGATGGTGTTTGCTTTCTTCATCGTGTTCCAGTTTAAAGCGAAAGGGCGAAAGGGCCAAATAGGGAAAATTGAGTGCGAGGCCCTCAGATTAATAATTAGAGGTAAATGTATCAGCTCTTGGCTGTGGCTTCAACATTGTTGAAAGAATCGACTCATCTTTCACTGCCTCAGAAGTTACCTTTGATAGTGGTTGTTCAAAGTCTTAGTAGTCCGTTTGCAGTCCCTTATAACCTGTTTGTATGTTGGTGCTGAAGTTCTGAAAACATGTTAAGGTCACAAAATAAACACAACCTTCGACAATTGATGTCATCAATTCCTTCTCGTACCTGGGAGAATAAGGTGGGAAATGAAAAAAACAACAACAAGGATTTACAGCGACTTAATACATCTTATTCACTTTTTTTTGTTAGCATTAGACCAATTCATACACGTCACATAACAAATGATGAACAAGACGCACGAACCCACTTTTATGTAAATCTTGAGTTTTATTCGTCGCCACCGCAACATGACATCACTTGTAACCAGTTAAATGAAAGCTATCGAAAACTAGTCTCAATTGGACTCAGTACTGTTCGGATTTTCGATATTCTTGCACAACTGTTTTTATAAGGAGAGTTTCCTAGAGATTTAACTTGAGGGGTATGTTCGAAATGAAAGAACAAAGGAAAAGAGACGTATCTATGAACCCCTACTTTGCGTGAGTGTTTCAAAATCTAAATTGTGACCATTCAAATGGAAGCTAGCAATAGATAGTCTAATGGGCTCACTGTTCGTAGATTCAATATTTTTGCACAAATATTTTTTTAAGGAGTTAAATGTTCCGGGTGATCTGACCTCAGAGCAATGTTCCAAATGAAAGGCTAACAAAGGATACTGTGGTTTAGCGATTTCAGTGCGGCCTACAGACTGGACAGGCTGCTGTCCCTTCCCCATCAACTCTTTCATCCTTAGAAAATGAGACACCAGCGGACTCCTTCCAAGAAGATTGAAACCAACGCGTTCAAATTCGGGACCTGGGCCGATTTCATGCGACTATGAAAAGGAAAACATAGCACATAGTACTGAAACCATACTTAATTTACTACCAGTACCATACACCGAATGCAAATATGGCGGACCACTCGGTCGGCGCCCTGGACAAGTCGCATGAAAGCGAGGCTAGTAAGGCTTCGATGTTTTATTTTGACATCACCAGAAAGGCTTCGACGTCGATTTGGTTCGTTTTGTTTCGCCCTCCCTACGCGTTTTTGTGTTCCTGAATGCCACCAGAAGGGAGTGAAATCTTCCACAACAGAGAAAGTGTTTTTCTCAGTTTCCTCGTTCACCTCTTAGGGAAAACAGACGAAGGAAAGGAGTTCACTATATCGCCGAAGGAACTGTTTAAGTTCAGCCTGGAAGATCTTAGAAAATGTGTAAGCGATCGCATTTTCCTCCGTGTCGTTGTCACTTGGCTCAATGCTTTTACTGGTTTCAACGACGGGGCAGTTGAAGTTCATTCGCTTGGTTGTTACACTGTAGTATTTGTGTCGTGCGATTCCGTGCGAGTGGACAGGGACGTAAACAAAAACTTCTTCTATTGGGACAGAGGATGTCTTTCGAGAAGAGCTTTTCTTTACCATGGGGAAGGTACTGGCCATGCAAATCGCGTTGGAACACCACCAGGGAGGCAGGATGGCCGAGTGGTTTGGAGCACTGGATTTCAATGCGGTCATCCCGGGTTCAAATCCCGCTCTCGCCACTAGCTGGTGTTGTTCTGAGTAGTCCCTGGTTCAACTCCTCGGTCATCCTTGTAAATAGCCAACTGGTTTGCCTCCGGCCAGTTGGGATTCTTATCATGTTATGTTTATTTGACTTTATTTGTTTCTGTATTTGCTCGGCCCCACTAGCCTTTGTGCTATAAATACTACCGAGGGTAAATAAAGAACACTTTTTAATATGAAGTGCAGAATTTGAAAGCGTTTATCGAATTTTATCCGAAACCTTTCTGTATTTGTTTTCGACGAATAATTGCATTATTGTTATGAATTGAAATATTTTTAGTTCGAATTAATTGTAGATAGAGAAGTCAGATCGTGGCGGATTGGCGTGAAGTCTTTCACTATTATTATTATGGTTGCAGTAAAAAACGTCTGTATGCCATATACAATAAAAGCAACACGAGGCGTAGCCCATGAGCTAAACAGTGAATAAAATAAAGACAAAATCTGACATTATCACTAAAAACTAACATGATCATTATAAAACCTATTAAAACCGGTAGTGTATATATGTATGAGATTGTCCTACTTTTCAGAGTTCGCCTACGAGTTAAATTACCACTTTAAAAGTGCGCACAATATTTAAGAGTTCCTGAAAGACACGCCTTCTGCATCTTCTTGGGCACACCTTTAGCTTTGCTGCCTACTAGCTTTTGTTGAGTGACATCCAGGTCCTTGGACCATCCCCGAGTACATCTAAGATGATATTGCACTGGTTGATCTCATACCCTGGGTATCTCTGCTTCAATTCCCATCTGAGTGGCGCATACTAAAAACTAACATGATCATTATAAAACCTATTAAAACCGGTAGTGTATATATGTATGAGATTGTCCTTCTTTTCAGAGTTCACCTACGAGTTAAATTACCACTTTAAAAGTGCGCGCAATATTTAGAATTCCTGAAAGACACGCCTTCTGAATCTTCTTGAGCACACCTTTAGCTTTGCTGCCCACTAGCAACTACTAAATTATTATTACCAGACACCACATAAGCTCGTCATTTAACCGAATATTCTAATATCTTCTATCCTGAAATGATGATGTAGCGAACAAACTTTAAATTGCATTAATCCACTGTTTTCCCTTAGAGGTAAATTGTGGAAGATTTTTATCCCTCCTCGAGGCATTCAGAAACACAGCAACTCGTAGGTACAGCGAAATAAAACAGACCAGATCTACAACGAACCAAGACTTTTCTGCAAAACAAAACATCAAAGCCTGACTAGCCTCCATTTCATGTAGCTCCTCCCGGGCGCCGACCGAGTGGTCCGCCATATTTGCATTCGGTGTATACGATGCCAATTCATGACACATAAACGTTATTGCATGGTTTTAAAGATCATAAATGCATTAAGTAAGAATAAGGAGGGCCGAGTACAAGTGAGGTCAGAGAGTAAAATCTCCCTTCCTATACTCACCATCGAACCCTCTTTCCCTCTCAATTAAATGAAAATAATAACAACAAACACAACTGAAAACTCGTCACAACTTTCGCGACTGTGTGAGGAATAAGTTCTCTGGGATACATATCACCTCCTTCTATTATACTAGACTTAGGCTGGCTCGTTCTCAAACAATCAACCAATGGCATTAAAACAACAATCTAATTCGAAACTCCTCCTGTATCAAGGCTTTTTTTCCGCAGCGCGTTTTGCTAATTACAGTGAACTCGTTGATACAGCAACTTATTCGCTAAAAAAACCTTCAGCACTGGTTTAGTATCAACTAACCTCTGTACTGTCAAATGAAGGAATAATAGTCATCCCCATTCTCGAAGGCGAGTACAGGCCAGTATATGTCACAGCTCTCTCTTTACCAGCCGGGACGCTGTATTCATCCAGGTACAAGTCCAAATCGAAAGACATGTTCGCTTAGGAAATAACCACGGCCTGTTAACTTAAATGGTTTAATCTACTGTTTCAACGTCAATGTCTGTCTTCAGTGGTTAGTGCACAATAAAGCTAGCTGAATACGTGAGTGAATGTCGAATTACACCTCGAACTGTACTGAACCGTTCGAAAAAAATTACACGTTCAGTAGCTCAGTTGCGACACGTGCTTTTCTGGGGAGATTCGAAAAGCTCAGAGCTCCATGTCGCATTGAAGTTGGTGAACAAAACAAAGAGACGAGAGTTGTGTATGGAAAGCCACAACTTTCTTATGTGATAAAGAACCTGAAAATTAAGAACCTGTTAGCCTAAAATTTGGATTTTATAACCCCCTATAAACAAGAACCTATTTAGCCTAAAAATTGAAAACAGGTTCTTATTTTCTAAAATCATATTAGTACATTACAGCTGCAGTGCAAGAATCCTATTTGACGAAAAAAGCAGATTCTCATTACTGTAAAAATGAGTTTTTTTAATAGAAAACAGGCCAATAACCATCTTGTTTTGCAGCTGAGTTTTATTTGCTTTTCTCCAGAATTAAGAACCTGTTTTAAGAACTTAAGTAGCCTAAAATTGTGTTAACCACCATTTATATAAGAACCTGTTTAGGCTACTTCCCAAAAATGTAGGTTCTTAGTTGCGCGTTTTTACTGTAGTTTCGTTATTTTGTAGTGCAGTTACATTCTCATGCGGTGTGGTTTCATCGTTATGTTATGAGGTTCAGTCATTATGTGGTGTGGTTTCATCATTATGTGGTGAGGTCTTGTTTTCACGTGTTGAGGTTTCACCCTGTCATGATGTGGTTTCAGCATTATGTTATGTAGTTAGTCCACTATGAGATGTTGTTTTATCATTATGTGGTGTGGTTTCATCGTTATGTGATGTGGTAACTTCATTATGTGGTGTGGTAACTTCATTATGTGGTTGTGGTAACTTCATTATGTGGTTTAAGCATTATGTGATGAGGTTACTTCATTATTTGGTGTGTTTTTGTCATTGCATTATGTGGGGCCAGTTGGAAAATCTAGACTGGACTCTGGACTGGACTGTGGACTGGACTTTGGACTCGACTCTGGGTTGACTTTTATGGAATTGTCTAAACATTAAATGGGGTTAATATTTTACTTATTAGTTAAAAATCAAATTAAGCGAAATTTCAGTTATTAAGATTAAATTACCATTAACTTAATTTTATGAAATTTCTGTTTATTAAGGCTCCATTAACTGCATTTTATGATGCTGCTGTAAGGCTCCATCATGGCGCAGTTTCTTCGAGTATTCGACTAATGAAAGACTATGATAAAAATACGACAAAAGACAATGTTTGGAACACCGCTGTATGGACCGCTCTGCGATCGGCGTGACAGACTACTTCATAGCATGAATTACCGTGTCCACAGGAAATGTCCATAGAAATGTGTAAATTACGAGCCACAGAAAGATATATAAATGGTACTATGCTTAATTGTCCTAGCAAGGTACAAGTCTATTTCGCCCGCTCCTACCTTGTCTTTCAGAGTTGACAAAAGTGAATAAACGAGGCAGTCACAAAGTGAGATAGGTACATGCTTTTTAAGCGTTTCATTGTATATGGTTGTCAACTCTCCTGTCACTAAAAGATGTATATCAGATATTTCCAGAACCGAAGCCCTGAAAACAAAGGCTCTTTTAACTGATAGTTCGCACACCAGATTCTGGCCATTTTGTCATGTGAGTCTTAGGGACCAGTCATTATTTATGAAGAGGGGGAGGGAACAAAGAAGGGGAGGGGGGGGGTCAAGGCCGTTTTAGATTGGCTACAGGAGGGGCTATTTTTTAAACAATTAATAGGGGGTCATCATTTTTAGGTTAGAGGGGGGCTACTTACCATTTTCAGACCTGAGGAGGGAGGGCCTGGCAAAACTTTTCATCTATCAAAATATCCCCCCCCCCTACATAAATAATGACCGGTCCCTAAGACTCACATGACAAAATGGCCAGAATCTGGTGTTTTTTTTGGCATAAAAAGGTTCCAAACATTTCCTAAAACTTACAAGGTTCGTTAAAATTCCTTTACAGTGAAGGTAGGGCATTGAATTTTTTTAGATTTTCAACATAATTCTCGCTGAAGTGTGGCACACGATCCATGCGTTTTTTTTTTTTCCACGGAACTTCGGTATTCGATTTTTGAGTCTCGGCTTACAGCCAAGAGTTTTCTGGGGTTTTTGGTGAACATCTGGCCACTACTCCACTTGCTAAGTTTAGGGTCTCAGCTTATAGCCGGGATCGGCTTATAGACGAATAAATACGGTATACATCTTTTAGTGACAGGAGAGTTGACAACCATATACAATGGAATGCTTAAAAAGCTTAAAAAGCGTGTACCTATCTCACTTTGTGACTGCCTCGTTTATTCACTTTTGTCAACTCTGAAAGACAAGGTAGGAGCGGGCGAAATAGACTTGTACCTTGCTAGGACAATTAAGCATAGTACCATTTATATATCTTTCTGTGGCTCGTAATTTACACATTTCTATGGACATTTCCTGTGGACACGGTAATTCACGATATGAAGTAGTCTGTCACACCAGTTGCGAAGCAGTGTTCCAAACATTGTCTTTAGTCATATTTTTATTGTAGTCTTTCATTAGTACAAATACCCAAAGGAAGTGCAACATGATGGAGCCTTACAACAGCATCGTAAAACGCAGTTAATGGTAATTTAATCTTAATAAACTGAAATTTCGCTTAATTTGATTTTTAACTAATAAGTAAAATATTAACCCCATTTAATGTTTAGACAATTCCATAAAAGTCAACCCAGAGTCGAGTCCAAAGTCCAGTCCACAGTCCAGTCCAGAGTCCAGTCTAGATTAATTCCAACTGGCCCCACATAATGCAATGACAAAAACACACCAAATAATGAAGTAACCTCATCACATAATGCTTAAACCACATAATGAAGTTACCACACCACATAATGAAGTTACCACATCACCTAATGATGAAACCACACCACATAATGATAAAACAACATCACATAATGCTTAAACCACATAATGAAGTTACCACACCACATAATGATAAAACCACACCACATAATGATAAAACGACATCACATAATGGAGTAACTACATAACATAATGCTGAAACCACATCATGACATGGCAAAACCTCAACACGTAAAAACAAGACCTCACCACATGACTGAACCTCATAACATGACGACGAAACCACAACACATAATGATAAAACAACATCACACAATGGACTAACTACATAACATAATGCTGAAACCAGATCACAACATGACGAAACCTCAACACGTAAAGACAAGAGCTCACCACATAATGATGAAACCACACCACATGAGAATGTAACTGCACTACAAAATAACGAAACTACACCATAAAACTACAAAACGTCAACATCAAAAGATAAACGATCACATAAGAAAGTTGTGGCTTTCCATAGTTGTGGCTTACTTTTCAGTAGCACGATTGAAGTTGAGCCTTTCCAGTTACGTGGCAACACGTTTTTCCTTTACCTTTAAGAGACTGCGTTCTGTCATCTTGTAGTTCCCGGATGTTACTGGGCTCTAGCACCTTAAGATTCCATTTCTCCCAAGAATAAGGTGGGGGCCTGGTTCCTGCAAAGATGGATCGAAGTGATAAGAATCTTCTCAGCGCCAGAACGTAGCTATATAGAAGATTCTATTAGAAAGTTCTATCATATTAGTCAGGTATTTGCCAGTCAAACTACGAAATTGAAATTTTCACAACGGTAAAGCACTTGCAAATGCAAAAACTATTTTTACCTGTCACCCACTCAGAGATGGTATTCAGGAGGAAATTCTTGAAGTCATCATCGAACAGTTGATACGATCGTGGAAATACTTCACAATAAGCAGCGTAAACAGCTTGAGCAAGGCAGTCAGCATAGTGCTGGACAAAAATCATCAACACCAAATGAATTTAACAGAAATGATATGCTGTAATCCATCTCGCTAGCTGATGTACAGGATTAAAGGCAAAAGTCGTGACCTCTACATGTACCACTCACTACAATTAGGCCAGAAAGGAAGTAAATGACCAGTAAATGGTGTAATTCTTGTAAAGGTGGAAGGTTTTCTGGAACTCTGATAAGGGTACATGTAGTTCATCAGCCTCTCGATTCAATTCACACATACTGAAGTGTATGCCTTTGCCATTTTCGACTTCAGTTTGAGATCTGGCCACTACAGACATAATTTTCGAACCTGCCTTTCCAGTGCGTGAAGTCATTGGCGGCTCAACCACGATTTAACATGTTATCTAAAGCCGGCGTAAGACGCCTTTCATCTCAATACGACCATAGATCCTTACAAAGGGCATGGGGTGGGAAAGCAGTTGTGGGGACCTATCTTTTCATCCAGGGCTTCATGACAGCATTCCAATATTACAAAGTCTTTTGGATAGACTATACTGGCATTAAACGGTGTTTGGAAGGTTTATGGCCCCCTTCTGAATTCCTAACTTTTGTCTGGATATGCTAAAACAGTTATCCACTTTCAGACTTGCGGGCAAAACCATACCCAGTTTCAAACTAATCTGCAAAAAATTTGTTATTGCTATTCAACTGCACAGGTGGGCTTTCCTTACCTGAAAGAACTTGTCTTTAAAATCTGGACTCACACTGAAGAACAGTGAAACAAAACTATCTGCTATTCTGTTGAACAACCCATCTTGCGCTTTCTTACAATCAGTCTGTTGAAAATAAGAAAATAAGGCTTAACTAGACTTTGACATGCTTTGTGCTAGCACAATTTTTGGCATAATTCGTCATTACAAGCATAATTGTGACGGTTTTTATGAAAAAATCACTGCCGGTATAATTAGCATTTTGTGCTTATTTGGTACGTAAAATGGATCCTTTATTGACTGTGCAATCATTTGTGGACATGAGATCAGTTAATATACAAGAACCTTTTTCTTAACGTTGCTCAGAAAGCAACAAAATCAATTGTTGTCTGTTTTGTTCTGGCAACATGGGACCTGGGTACGAAAGGAAGTGAGTCAAGTGACCTAGGATTTCATGCGCCTTGCTAAAGGCCCTGGCAAGCGAGGAGACATTGTTGCTCATGATGTTTATTGGGAGGGCAAACGAGTGGGACACAACGCAAATGTTGTCTTTCCATACTGCGCTAACTGAGAAACATTTGTTAAGGACACAAATTTTGTGTCCGCAACAAATGCTGCGCTCGGGCAAACAGGGAAACATTTGTGTCCGCAACAGTGTGTCCTCGTTTGCCAGGCCTTAACAAGACAACTTTATTACATTTTCGCACGTGATACAGTAATAACAGACCTGGCACCGCAGGTAGCGGAGGCTAATCGAGGCGGGCCAGGAAAAATAAAAATCAATAAAAATCTGCTAACCTTTGTTTAAAGGAAAAGAAACTTATTACAAAAAAAGCAAAAGAAGAACTACTTAAGAGAAAATCGTATTGCACTGGTTCATTAAGGTTACATAGCAAATTCGAAGTATCTGGGACAAAAACAGGATCGGAAAATAAGGACGTACAGCTATCAAGAGTAAAAATTAAGTTTTGATGTGATGGATTCTAAATCTTTATAAGAATCTTCATTTTCCAATATCTTTAACAAAATCATTTGTATCTTTTTTTTTTAAAGTAGCTTTAGGGAGAGCCCTTAACTTAGTTGGTATCTCATTCCACAGTTTTGCACCAATTCTTGAAAAGGACTTCCTCTTAATTTCAGTATTTGATTTCTGGATATAGAAATTCTTAGAGACCGAGGCTCGTGTCTTGTAAGAATGGATTTTCGCAGAAGGAATGAACAGGTCTTTCAGATTTGACGGCACAAGGTCATTACTTACGTCATGCATTGTTTCGACTAGTAATTTGTAGTACATAAAATTTATAGGTAAAATATGAGCATTCAAGAATAAAGGAATTGCGTGATCATGTCTATCAGAGAAGTAAATAAAAGGAAGGGCACGTTTTTGGAGAATTAAGAGCTTATTTAAATCGGTTTTGCTGCATTTGTACTGCCGTCAAATGTTGGAGTTTCTGTTATTGTCTTCCCACTTTCATATATCATCGCAATAACATCAACTATTGCAGGACATGACTTAGCTACTTTATAATATAGGTTCTGCTTCAAACTTGCAAGTCAGTGATAAGAATATACAATGAAGTGTACAGTTTCTGGTTTTAAACGAATAGATGTGTTGTTTGACTACGGTATTTGCTCTTTACTTATTCAGTTCCAGTTTTGACCGCTACGTTCATTCCGCTAGCGGGAGCCTCCGAAATCTAAATAGGTTTCCAAAACACCATCTATTTAGAGTATATACACCTTACTCTTTTGTTTGCATGTTAATTAGCCCTCCTCGTCATCATGTACAAAATACAAAAGAATTTTGAAGTGAAAATGAGGCAAAGAGGGCTAATTAACAGGCAAACAAAAGAATAATAAATGGCTGCCATCTTGGAATAAAGTGTATTCCTGTTCCAGGATAGTTCAAAAAAAATTCGCCCTCAGTATACATCATCCCACATACCATCAAATGAAGCATGCGCAGAAAACCCATCATACGTTAGTGTATTATGCATTTCGTTATTATCATGTATTATAAATAAGATTTCCATTTTAAGTCGAAGATGGTATCGAAATGTGAAATAATTAACTCTTAACGTACCATCTGGATGTATACGTCCACATAAATACACCACTCTTGCTTTGATTTCCTTCTTGTTTAGCTTTAATCACCAAGTCATGATAACAAGTGGATTGCACCAACAGGTGTGTCTTCTCATTTCCACAGCTGACAGATTGCCTAAAACTCCTGATTTCTGCTGCATGACACTGTTCGTTTGGCAACAAAGTCCAGAATACTAATTTTTCGGCCGAAGAATGACACCAAAAAAATTTTGTACTTTTTTGACGTGCAGTTTTTAATCCAAAACTTTCTTCAAAAACCAAAATTCTACATTTACAACAATCCTCAAGTTCTCCCCTTGGTATCTGCCATGAAAATTTCCTCTCACATTTTCTGCCAGCCACGCTTTAGCCTGTTTCTGAGAGCCAATCTTGTGTGTCTTAACTTGCCTCGTTAACGGCCGAGAGGAATTCTGGGAAGATTCAACCACGCCACGAGCATAGAACTCTCCTTCAGCTCATTTCATAATTTTTTATGAGTGTGCAGCCACCCAGTACTACCAGCAAAATATTGCACCGATGATTTTTTTAGCAGTGAAAACTAGACCAATTTGCCTTGGTAGATCCTGGAATCCACTGGAGAACGGCTAGAGAGACAGCTTCATTATTTGAGTGGCCATGTTTAAATCAAAACAACTTTGGCATCTCCGTCAACATGAAACCACCTCTCACCTCTGGTTTCTTTCAAAGGCTCGCCTCTACCCACATTCTAGCTTAATGATGCCAGCATGGGGGCTTCTGCAGTAGAAAATGGCTCAGAAAACCACTCTAAAACTAAAAATCGCTCTAAATTCAAGCGATTCCACTCATTCGATAAAAAACAGCCACCCAAGTGTATCACGTGACACTTAAGCCTGAGTCCCCAGATTTCACGACAGCAGACATTTTCATAATAACTCCATATATGAAGACGTTAAGAGTCCCAGACTATTTATTGCCCAAAATCTGGTAAAATAAATAGCACCCACTTGGTACGCAAAGGGTTAAAATGTGAGCAGTGGTCTTCAAAAACCTCGACTTTACAGCTGCAGTTACAATATACTGTACATCTTATCATGGCGGTCGATCCATTCCTTTACAATTGAAGGGCTTGGTGGAAAACTATGCTAAGTGGATTTTTAGGTGAACGCGTTTTTTGGACCGTGTTTTCTCAAAGATTAAGCGCAAAGCAGCGAAAAAAAATACAGGGCAATGTTAACCACATAAAAACAAGCCTGTATGCAAAAAAAAAAAAAAAAAACAGCAATTTTGGAGCAAATAAAAAAAAAAAGTCCCAAAAATCCACTTAGCATAGTTTTCCACCAAGCCCTTCATAAGTCTGTCTTATTAACATTCATGAAGCAATGCCCAAGGGTATTCTTTATTGAAAACGAAGCGCCAAATGCTCGTAACTGAAGAGTAAAACTGAAACTGGACATGAAATGATTGACAGGTAGAAAAGATTGTTCCATAGTGTGACGTAGACTAAAAGTTTTGGCGGTTAAAACATTGATACTTACGCCACGTGTCTGGCAGAGCTCCTGACTCGATTCGCGCTAGCTTGTTTGATTTAATCGAATTATGTCAGTTTGCCTGTTCGCCCGGTAGTCGAGGACATCATTAAGTCTTGAGACCCGGAAGTCTAACACAGCTGAAAGAAGCCAGTCGTGTTTTCTCTGCTTGCCAAACCATGATCTCCGGTTTGGAAGTAGAGATTAAGAGCCGGGCAGAAAAAAAACCTTTGAAAGCATCTCTCGTCTAAAAAGCGGCTCGGTTTTGCTAGTCTTGGTCCATTGTGAAAGGTTGCCGTGCTAGAATTTGCGAAAAGGAGAGGTGTTTTTTGAGTTTAGGGCAAAAAACTTCAGTGAGTGATGTTTGCAGTGTCTCTTTCCCTCGCGGAGGCCATAACATTCCCAACAATTCATTGCGGCCAAAGTGGGCGCTGTCTCGCGGGCCACCGAAGCCGTGTAACAGTTCGTCAAAATTTGGAAACATTACGGAGAATTCATCCGAGAGATCACAGGGAAATCAGCATGACGAGAAGTCCGTCCGTTTTCGATGAGTATCTTGAAAACAATCCAGGGAAAAGTTGCATTGGCGCGCGTGACAAATATTACCAAGTGCGGAATATACTCGCGGTCGGTCGTCGAGTTGTTGTGTAAACACATGTACAGCAGGTAGACATGCTGCCGAATTTCGACATATAAATCACTTTTGCGTCGATCAACTCGGTTATTTTGATTCTATGGAGGCTCGTAAACATCAGCAAAACGTATTTTCAAGCAAGATAAACACCAGCGAAAAAGTATTTGCACGCGAGATATTTTAACAAGTCGTTGTGTTACGCATCAGACGATAGGGATTATATTTCACATCTTATGCAAATATTTAGGTTTTGAAGCCAACAAAAATAGTGAAGTATTTCGTTCCAATTTTTTCACTATCGTCATTTACGTTGATTTGTGATACGATTTTCATTCCAATGGTTCCATTTGACGACAAAAATGAACCCTTCAAAATCGTTTCAAATGACCAAAGCACGCCAAACGCCAGTCAAGGCTCTGTTTCGAAGCGGAAACCGACGGGAAACAGCTTACTCTTTTAATCTCTCTTTAATTTTGCCCTTGAACATCGTTAACTCGAATTTTCGGTGTTGCTCACGAACAGAAGTTGTTGGTATCGGCCAAAACCTATCTTCAAGTAAAAACAGCTGTCCTTAATATTTTATTCTATTTCTCAGCCGACAGCAAGCTTTTTGAGCACTAAGTTAGAATCAAGTCCGATCCTGCTGTATGCCGTTTTCAACCAAACCACCCTCTTCAGCACTTAACTTATATCGGACAAAGCCTTTCCGAAAGAATTGAAGGGCTGAAAGCAAAACTATCGTATGTGACGATTTAGTTCGAAATTTCCAATTGCTCAGAATTGGCTGAATTTTGTCATGTGGACTCCATTTTTGTCAAAGAACATTGCCCTGTATTTTTTTTCTTCTTTTTTTTTCTTTTTTCCTGTTGCGCGCTTCGTTTTCGAAAAAAAAAAACGAGCCTAAAGTACGTTCACACAAACCGTCCCATACGATAGTTTCGCTTTCAGCCTTTCAATTAAGAGTCAACCAAGAAACCTGTGCGCTCTTTTCATTTCGGAGTAACCCTTCAAGCTGATTGAGACTCAAAATACGCCGCTTACTTTAACGTTAACGTTTGCAATGCCCTAGGCCTAACACTATCCCTAGCTCTAACCCTAGCTCTAACCCTAACCCTAACCCTTATTTTAACCCTAACTCTAAACTTAACCCTAGCCCTAATTTTAACCCACCTCTAAACTTAACCCTAGCCCTAATTTTAACCCTAACTCTCAACCTAACAATAACCCTAAATCTTTTGAGTGCTGTTTTCAAGTCGGACAAAATCTATGCGCGCTGACTTAAGGTTAACCAAGGCTGATGTGTGCTGTTTTTCAGCCAAGCAAGAATGTTGCGCACTGTTTTCCAGCTAAGGAAGCTTCTTGAGCACGATCAGTAAGCAAAACACTGGTAATAAGCGCTGTATTTAAAAAAGTCGACCATTTCCAAGTCGGATGGGAATCTTGTGTGCTGTTTATGAGTCAAAAAGGCACATTGCGCATTCAGCAGGGACGTTCCGTTCTATTGATTCAGTTACGAGCATTTGGCGCTTAGTTTTCAAATTAAGAATACCCTTGGGCATTGCTTCATGAATGTTAATAAGGCAGACTTGTGAAGGGCTTGGTGGAAAACTATGCTAAGTGGATTTTTAGGTGAACACGTTTTTTTGGCCCGCTAAGCGAAATTTGTCACTAGCTTGTTTGAAAGAGCTTTCAAAATGATGAAGAACGGCGTTTATTTTATTGTGATAGCACTCTTGGTTGCCGAGTTATTCAAGGTTTTTCATTTATGCAAATTAGAGGACTTGTGACGTCACAAGGTGGACACATAATGAAGTAAAATCACAAAATATGGAATATCTGTACAAATACTAAGTCTACACGGTTGAAATTTTGCAGGGTTGATGTGCTGCCAGAACTACACATTATGATAGTGGTTATGATGTCACCATAGCAACATACTTGTTACCAGACCTCTACCTTCCCAAATGAGAAATGCCTTATTTATTGCTCCAGAGTCTAACACACTTTCTTATACTTCTGCTGTGTAATGTCCATATTTGTTCGCACCCACTGAATGAATGTCAAGATCAAACAGCACTTCTTGGGGAGGGAGACTCTGATTTTATCCTTTGGAAAGGTAGAGATCTGGTAACGAGTATGTTGCTATGGTGACATCACCACTATCACAATATGTAGTTCTGGCAGGACATCAACCCTGTAGACTCAGTATTTGCACAGATATTCCATATTTTGTGATTTTACTTCATTTTGTGTCCACCTTGTGACGTCACAAGTCCTCTAATTTGCATAAATGAAAAACCTTGAATAACTCAGCAACCAAGAGTGCTATCACAATAAAATAAACGCCGTTCTTCATCATTTTGAAAGCTCTTTCGAACAAGCTAATGAAAATTTTCGGTTCATATGCACTTTAAGCGCAAAGCAGCGAAAAAAAATAAAGGGCAATGTTAACCACATAAAAACAAGCCTGTATGCAAAAAAAAAAGCAATTCTGGAGCAAAATAAAAAAAAGTCTCAAAAATCCACTTAGCATAGTTTTCCACCAAGTCCTTCAATTGCTTCCCCCACCATTTGGAACAGCCTTCCTTTAGAATTACGAACATGTGTATCTCTTTCGACTTTTAAATCTAAACCTAAGAGTAGCTTAATCGGCTATATGACTTTTGATTTATTTATCGTTATGATTAATTTTACTTTATTATTGGGAAATTTTGATATGGCTGTTTTCAAGAAATCAACATTATTTTTCAGATTATTATTAGGAAGTTGCCATTCCAATTTTATTATTAATTATTGTAGACCTAACGTCACAGCAATTTTTCTAAAGCATCACTGGATCCTTGTGAAATGTAGCTGCAGAAAATTCTTATTTGCTATTATTACTAACCTGGAACTTTTCCAGGAAGAACCACCAGAAGGTATCCTGAAAATTGAACAATCGTGCAAAATTATCTAGCTGAAACAGAACTGATCAAACCAAGAGTGGGATATCACCGGAGTCAATGTGGAAAATAAATCCACCAAAGGCATCGGTGGAAACAAAGTTTAACACTTATAGCAAATTTGATGCCGAAGCAACCGCACAACAATTGCATCTATTGCTTAACCAAAACGTTTAGCATGTAGTACTGTTTCCGACCACTGCTACTGTGACAGTGCTTTATAATTTGCAGCAAACAAGATGACCCAAGGAAAAGCTGAAGCTTTTGAATGGTCACTACTTAAAGTGACTTTAAGCCAAACGGAGAATTCCGGAAGACGCCGGTTGGATCACAGGCTTCCCAAGCTCAAAATTCGACTCTGCATCTGTCCTGTATGGGACAGCTTGTTTATATAGAGAATTGTATGGGAAAGACACCGATCGTAAAAAAAAGTGTGTAAATAACTATCTAATTAAAAATAAAGTTTTCCTACCTCAAATGTGTCGCGTACTTGTCTCTTGTGCCGATTTTGAAGCCATTCTGACGACGTTTAGTGAAGTTATTCGAAATTGTTGTCTCTCCTTCTAAAAGAAGGAGAAGGCAGACCACTCCATCGATCGCATCAATCGCTGGCCAGACGTCACTCCACAAATCGCTCTCTCCTCAAAAGGAAAAGTCCCGAATCGCAATAAAACCAACAGTTCCATAAAGCCCAATACATTTCACTCCACATACGAGTGCTTCGGCGATCGAAAGACTCGTGAAGAATGAAAATTTTGGCTTAAAGTTCGCTTCTTCGGCTTTCCTGATATGCTTGTGACCGACTTCGAGCCAACGGCCGCTGCGCAAGGTCAACTCTGATTGGTCCATTTGAGCCAAGTCACGCTGTTGACTGTTGTCAGCGCGTGACTTGGTTCACATGGACCAAATGTGACAAACTTCTAACTTTGGAGTATTTACGTTTTTCTGTCATTGGAAGGATCGGAGACTGATACAAATCCCGATAAAAGGCCTCAGCGGTAGAAAGAATGTCTTTATCAGAAGTGATGTAAGAATTGTCCTTCGTCTTAAGCGGACTTATAGTACTACGTTTGAAGTGACGTTTTTCAAGATTTAAAAAGTATTGCGTATTCTTTTCTCCTTCATTGTACCATTTAGCTTTAGATCTTAGAATAGCTCCTTTGGTGCGCATTTTAACTATTTCCTCTAGTTCTAGTTTTGAAGCTTCAAGATTATCAAGTATGGACTTCCTACGTTGTTGTTCTAAGTTCGGGGATTCAAGCTCTCTCTCCAATCGAGAGATTGTAATTTCAAGGGTAGCTTGTTTATTGCGCGTTTTCGTTTTTTTTCCGCAGAAAACTTGAGAGATTTTTCGCGCACTTTTAATTTAATCAAATCCCATAATAGAGTCGGGCTTACTGACTCGTCATCCTTGTATTCCTCTTGCGTTTTATGAGTAGTTTCCTATATTAGGTGAATGAAAGACTCGTCATTTAAAAGAGATGTATTCAATTTCCAAAAGCCAGGACCTCTTTTGTTGGTATGGGAGGATATATTTAGACATATCATGGAATGGTCGGTTTGGAAGCCAGGTGTTATATCAGCACAAGTGACGTTTCCCAAGATACTTTGAGATACCAGGAAGAAATCAAGTCTACAGTGTATTTCAGGGTGCTTTTGGCGCCACGTGAATCTGCTAATATCCGGGTTTAGAATCCGCCAGGCATCAACAAGATCCATATTTTCGCAGAAATCATTTAGAACTTTTTTGGCGTTTTGATGAGTTCTTGCTCAACCTCCTCTTTTGTCTTTTTCTATATCCATAACCAAATTGAAATCACCTCCCATAATTATTTCTTCACAATGAAAATCCAAAAGGTGAGTAAACAAGGTGTCAAAAAAGTTGGAATTATCATCATTTGGCGCGTATAAATTCACAAGAGTGATGTTTTTCCCGTTTGCCATTATATCGTATAAAATATAACGACCTTCATCATCCATGAAAGTCTTCAAAACTTTAAGTTCAAAGTTATTGTTGAAAAGAATACATACTCCGGATTTTCTACTTGAAAAACCACAGAAAAGAATATAATATCCTCACTCTGTCGACCATGAATCAGATGTTTCAGCAGAACAATGAACTTCTTGTAACATGTAAATTGACCTCTCCTTGGCGCGAAGCCAGTTGAAAATTTCTCTTCTTTTGGTGCTATTCCCTAAGCCCCGCACATTGCGGAGCGAAATTATTCTAATTTCATTGTCACTGAAAGTAAAAGAATAAAAGATAACAACAATTGCTGCTCCGCTTGTATAGTACGGGTTAATAACAGTTGGAGAGAATTAGCATAGATACCAAAACAACTTTCAGAGAGCTGTACTTTACATGCAAAATTCAGTTGCCTTGTTGGAAAAGCTAAACATAAAGTAATCCATAAATTGACGTTAAAGGAATCAGTGAGTAGATATGCCTGACAACAAGGGGGGAAAAGTAAGCCGGTTGAAAAAGAAACTGCATGCACACAGAAGAAAAAAGTACACACGAGAATAAAATAAAAACAAAGGTAAATAAAAAGACCATGATCGACCTGGAAAACGAGTGGCAAAAACTGATCTCAGCAGGCGGAGGAGGCAGAAAAAGACTAACGGAACGAATTATAGTTCTAACCCATAGAAGCTCTAAGGGCCCCGCTAAGAAGAAGGTTTTGGCAAACAAGTGAAAAGTGAAAACTCACCTTAGTAACAGAAGAGGCGAGAAAAACATTATCTACTGCAAAGCAGGTTCTTCAGTTATTTAAATTTATCTAAATCGGCCTCTTCATGAATCCTGATGGCCTTAGTGCCTTCAGATAAACGTAGAAAAATTTTACCGTCCATGGTCCAGACACGATGGGAGGATTTTTCCTTCTTTAGCCTGAGAGTCTTTGCTAGGAGCTCCTTCCTTCTCGATGTCAGGTTCTCATTAATGTTCAAGGCGTGCGAGGCCTCACCAGGAAAGAGGCTGCTGAGGTCAACCTCATGTAGCCTGAAGCGAGCTTGATAAAATTCTTGTTTCTTGGTGTACGAGGAGAAGCGTACAATGATTGGCTTTACAATAGGAGGCTTTCGGTAAAGACGGTGCACAATGTCGATATCTTGGCTGCGTATATTGACATTTAGTTTATCCGCAATCGAGCTGATGATATCTTTTAAATTTTCATCACGTTGTTCAGGGAAACCATGAGTCTCAACATTATATTTTCTGGTGTACTGTTCAATGAGTCTTGATTCAGTTCAAGATCGTAAATACTTTCGTCTAGTTTGCTGATGGCTCTTTCGTGTTGCGCTCAGTCCTTCTCGTACTTCTTTACTGCAGCGGCAATTTGCTCGACTGTTGACTTTAGAGCAGCCATATTCGAGTCGTTGAAATGTACTGCAGACTTGAGTTCTTCCACATCTTTACGCAGGGCCAGATTTTCGGTAAGAATCTTGTTCAGATCCGATTTAATGCCCAGTAGCATTTTCCACATATCGTTCTCAGATTTAGTCCATTGCTCTGCCGACATTTCTTCGTTGGGTCTGGGAAGGGAAGCCGCTTCGCGGTCTTGAGTGGTTAGGTAGGCTAATTTAGCAACAGAACGGGAACGTCATTTGAGGACGCGAGAGCGCGCGGAAAGGACTGAACACGACTTCCGGTGCTCAATTTGCTGCTCTGCCATTGGTCAAGTCGGTTTTTAGATCTGCGCGCGCCGTTGTCAAGAAGTCCCCGTTGTCTTTGCTAAATCAGCCTATCTCCTTGCGGTCGTTTGGCAGCAGGAGAAGAGCTCTCGCTTGACGCACTACTCAATTCACTTCGTTGCCGGCGACGATTACCACGTGTCATTTCCGAACTTTAAAAGATTCTTTGGGGCCCTTTTGAGGATTCTATTTGGAAAAATTCATTCCTTCTCCATGTTTGACCACCAGTCCCAGTCCCCCCTGCCACTGTTGGTTTTATTGCGATTCGGGACTTTTCCTTTTGAGGAGAGAGCGATTTGTGTAGTGACGTCTGGCCAGCGATTGATGCGATCGATGGAGTGGTCTGCCTTCTCCTTCTTTTAGAAGGAGTGACAACGATTTCGAATAATTTCACTAAACGGCGTCAGAATGGCTTCAAAATCGGCACAAGAGACAAGTACGCGACACATTTGAGGTACGAAAACTTTATTTTTAATTAGATATTATTTGCAAACTTTTTTTTACGATCGGTGACTTTCCCATACAATTCTCTATATAAACAAGCTGTTCCATACAGGACAGATGCAGAGTCGAATTTTGAGCTTGGGAAGCCTGTGGTTGGATACTGGGACAGCAATACAGATAAAAACATTACGAGGGATACAGGAAAGTAAACATGCCAACTTTATTCGCGCTAAAATTTGTAACTAAAATTAATCGCCTCTCCCAAGCCCAAGTTTCAGAAAACGTTTGTTGGAAAAAGGAGCACTTAAGCCGAGGTCTTGCAATTATGGTTGTTCATTTCATTCTCGGAAACGCATGACGCAGATTGACTGTAAAATGACTCGCTGCTCGCATGCTTGAAACATTATTTAGGGAAAAATTCCGCCATACAAATTATAGTGCTCATATCATGGGACCGAATCTAGAAAGCAATTGATCTTTTAAAATAAGATCGATGCCTCTAAACAGAAGTATGGTTGCCCGTAGCAGTGAACGCCGCGTTAGGATCAGAACGATGAGAAAACCCGTTCTCAACTATATTCCCGTGTGCTCTTCTTTGACATGTTTACTTACAGCGGTTATCAGTCACACACGCCCTCCGGTGGACGTCAATCAAATGTATCCATGACAATGACGGTGTTTCTTTTAAACGAACGCAGAGCAGAGTTGCTCTTTCATCTTTACTTGATTCGTCGACAAACAGAAACTATTCTGGTTGAAACTGAGAAGTAAGACTTTAATAGATCGTTTGAAGCGCCTTTTCGTTCGTCTCGTAAATGTTTCGAAGCTGCAAATTTACAAACAGTGTACAACCACAACAACATGAGAACTAAATAATAACCTTTATTACAGAATGAACTACAAAAATATGACTGCTAATCTCTTGCGGCTTTCATGCCTTTTTTCTTTTACTGTCAATCCTACTTGCCGTATAGTTTTGCCTGTCTGGTATTCCAGCCACGCATGTAACTCGTCAAGATAGAGCTTTGGATTGTCTTTTAGCAAGGCGAATGACAAGATTTTCTGCGGCTAAACTAATCTGCACCCATAACAAGCTGATAAAAAGTCAATCTCTACACAACGCGACTCATTTCAGAGGACAACGTTTTCAGTTACCTAATATCTTAATTCGTTTCTTTGTCTTTTCTTTGGCGGATCGCTTACGGCTCCAGCTGTGTTTTAGTACAATCGAAACGCCGCCTTCTTCACAAACGTTTTGCTCGTAAAAGGTGCTTTTGCTATGTGATTCAAAGACAGACCACGTTGTCTCTACACAATAACCCTCCATCTCAGCAAAATTGGAAATGACTTTGTCACTAACAACTGAGCGATTATGTCTGATCCAACGACGATCGAACTTGGCCGTGAAACTGACACGAAATGAACAGGACTATTGTCATGGAAACATTTGATTGACGTCCACTAAAACTTAGCTTTCGGCTTTTCGTCGGAGGGCGCGTGTGACTGGTAACCGCAGCAAGTGTTACCCTATTGAAAATATTTACGATAGTTTCGTTAGAATACTTCGCTGAACCGTTAGATTTTCCCAAAGACTGAGCCAGGCCAAACCTAGCTATAAATGCCCAAAACGCCAATTAATTCTCACCAATAACGATTTTTACGTTCGCCAAATGAAAGATACGAAGCGCTAGAAAAATAATAGCGGCTTTGCCGTAAGCGTTTTCCTTTACGCTTTCCGGCGCCCACTCCACCTCTTCCTGTCGCTCTTTGTACCGCCTGCCAACCACACTACATGTAAACTAATTTCGCGGAGGTCTTTTTAATTTGACCTGCGACCAGGCGTTCCGATTTAATTTTATCACTCGTATTATTTGTGCCGAGTGCGAAAGAGTCTCTTCCACCGTTGCCGCTCCTTCTCTCGCACAGATATAAGGACACTTGATCATTGGTCAGTTTAAAAAGACATCTATCACCAGAGAATGGCCTGGTTGAATTGGTACTGAAATAATTACAATACATGAGCAACGAACACTTTGGAAAGAGCCATTTCTAAGCAGCGATAACCCTGGAAAATCCTCACTGGCAGCAAGGAAGGTGTAAAAACTGCATTTTAGACTTGTCTCCGGAATATCCAATTGTAATAAAACAATTTCATACATACGTACGTAGTTCGTTCGTTCGTACATACATACATATCCTTTATTTAAACACGATAGGGTTTAAAGCTGAAAGCTTGCGGGGTCGTGTGAAAATAATTACAATGTAGAAACATATATTAAAATAGGGAGAATATTACTTACAAATATACCTACCATGATAAAAACTCTAAAATATTCAATGAGTTTCTAAAATGAATTCACGTTAGTTATCTCTACGTAAATTAACTACAGCATTTAAAGGCTAGTTATACAGAGACATAAGCATACATGTAAGCATAAACATAAGCATGAGCATTACGATGTTTACACTTGTTACATAAGCATAAGAAAAGTGACATACGCAAGCGCAATCAGCTCTAGCATCATGTTGCGGTGGTATGGGACGAGCCACATTTCCAACGTCTTCTCCAGTTGTTGCTACGAGAACGAAGACGACAGCGACGAGAAAGAGAGCGTGAAGACAAACAGAGGTCCTGTTGGGTGAGAGATATTTTCCGAAGGAGAAAAGAACAAGGAGACTTTCATAATATGGTTCGAGGATTGCAACCAGCGGACCGAGAATTTTATTTCTTCTCACTAATTACAATCATGTTTCCTAGTTCCGTTTAGATCTAAAGCGAAAGAAAAAAATTTAAACTGGACGCTATTCACTTGAATTTCCGCGGGCACCAAAAATGGCTGGTTCCTTGTGCTTGTGCTTATGCTTATGAAGTCCCCGGTTTACGCACTGGTTAATGCAACATAAGCATAAGCATAAGCATAAGAAAATGGAAAAGATTCCTTTTTCTTATGCTTATGCGTATGTCACTCCCGGTTTACACGGCTTATCCTTATGCTTATGTTTATGCTTATGTCACTGTGTAAACCAGACATAAAATATTTAAAGCTTTTTAAATATGACAAAGACAAACGAGAAATTAAAATTCGTTCTGAAACTTTCGCTCTTTTCATTAATTAGACGCGAATTTTACTCATTTCTGGTGACCAAGCTCTCGTGAAAAGAGGGAAAGCTTCAGAAGGAATTTTATTGCGTCGCACTAAAGAACAAGACACAAGGAGACACATCTCCAATAAAATCCAAAATCCTTGTCCCAACGTTCGAGCGTTCGACCAACGTTTCATGAAAATCTCACCACGTGAACATTTGGGAAAATTTAACAAGTGTTCAAAAGTGGATATGCAAGAAATTCCAACAGAAGTCAATTTTGGTTAGCACTTCACCTTGAAACTTATGGGGCCATTTCAAACTTCACACCAAATCTGTACACTTCCGGTGGCACGTCACGTGCCTGGCGGACCGCACACGATTTTTCCGCCAAAACGAATAGAACGCACATTCTGCATTCCGAGTAACCCGTTTTGTCCATTCCATTCATTCTGTTAATTAGGGGCAAAATAAACGAAATGCTAGTCCGTTCATTCCGAAAACGGTATCGGTCACAAAAGAATAAGAATCCTGTCTATTTCGAGTACATGTATTCCTATTCCCGAATACACGAGAAATTTTAGTTTTTTGTCTCGAAACTCGATGCACTCGACTCGATACTCGATGCGCTCGACTCGATACTCGATGCACTCAACTCGATACTCGATGCACTCAACTCGATACTCGATGCGCTCGACTCGATACTCGATACACTCGACTCGAGCCTCGATGCGCGAAGCTTTTGAGGATCGAGGATCGAAGATCGAGTCGCGAAGTTCGAGTTTCGAGTGACTGTCAACTTACATTTGAGTGGTACTGTAGTCCCAAAAATGCGCACTTTTACAGTTATTTCGCTTTCCGGTCTTTTAAGGCGCGGGTACACCTGAACACCAATTTTTCGTCGCTTAACATGATTTAATGTTAATAACTCGTTCGCGTTTCAAGCAGTCAAACATGCGTATGCTCATTAAATACACGAAGCTATGTTGTGGGA
This sequence comes from Pachyseris speciosa, assembly GCA_016490735.1. NCBI lineage: Eukaryota > Metazoa > Cnidaria > Anthozoa > Scleractinia > Pachyseridae > Pachyseris > Pachyseris speciosa. Next base: position 416,928 of record JAEMWC010000287.1, read on the forward strand.
TATTATTGTGAATTTTTTGGTGATTTGGGGGCAAATTTGGGAAGATAATTTTTCTCAAAGCATTAGCTAAATTTAGGGAAATAGGAAACATTGAAGATTTAATGAAGGTTTAAAATGGGGATTTGAAGTTGGAAATTAGTACACGGACACCAAACAGTTCCCCAGCAACCTGGAGTGTCCTTGTGGGGTGTCAACTGGCTAGTGGTGTTTCAAAACATCTGTTTTAAATTTCAATCCCTTCTTTAAACAGTCAGGGCTTGATATAACGGCCGGTCAACGGACAATGTCCGGTCAAAAATAGGTTTTGTCCGGCCAAATCCTTAGATGGCCGGACAATTTGTTCGGTCGTTTACGCTTATATAGGAAAAATTAGAGTTTCAAGTTAAATAATTAGGGAGTTTAAGGAACGAGGACGGGAACGTCAACGAGAACGTCACAAAACAAAAAGTTCAATGAGCAAAAACAATCGCACAACTGAAGCCATAGTTGTGCGCGCAAATGCAACTGATTTTGCCGAACGTTGTGGCTGTACCGTGCGTTCCACTTTTCCTGCATTGAGGTCGATGCTCATGT
>JAEMWC010000287.1:432500-467500 GCA_016490735.1 Pachyseris speciosa
TTGCTTAATCGTAGCGCTCAACAAGCTTCCTTGGCTCAGAAACAGTCCACAACATTCTTGGTTGACTTAAAACAGCACACGAAAGCCTTGGTTAACCTTAAGTCAGCGCGCAAAGAGTTTGTCTGAATTGAAAACAGCATTCAAGGGGTTAGCGCTAACGTTAATTAAGTTAGACTTAACAGCGTTATTTGCATGTTCTGAAATTGAATCGTTAATGTCCTGTCATGCGTCACACAACTTGAAATACATTTTGCTGTTTATCTCGCGTGAAAATACTTCTTGCTGACGTTTAGCTCGCATGAAAATGCTCTTTGGTGATGTTTACAAGCCTCCACGGAAGCGAAATAACCGAGGTCATCGCGGCAAAGTGATTTATGTGTTGATATTCGCCAGCATGTTTTAACCGGTTTACAAAACACCACACGATAACGAATGCATTTCGCTTTTGGTATTTGCCACACGCGTCAACTTTTCCTTGCATTAAATTCAGGATACTCGTCGTAAACGGACGGACCTTTCATCTTGCCGGTTTCCCTGTCTTCAATGATTTCTCCGTAATGTTTCCGAAGTGAAAATAATCTATAGTACGCGTAGTCTGAGCGGATTTAATCCCGTTACGTCACCCGCGGGAACTTTTCACTGTGACAGCGCCCTCTGTGGCCGCAATGAATTGTGGGAGAAAACTAGGGCCTCCAAGCGCGGACAACTCTCATCAAACATCGGAGATTTTCAGCCTAAAGTCCAAAAACACCTCTCGTTTTCCGAACTTTTAGCACGGTAACCTTTGACAGACGGTCCGAGACTAGCAACGGAGGGCCGCTTTTAAGACGAGAGTTGCTTTCAGACTTTTTATGGCCTGGCCCCGTAATCTGTACTCCAAAACAGAGGGATTTCATGATTTGGAAAGCACAGAGAAAACTTCTTTGGATTCTTTCAGAGAAGCTAGTGGCTTGAGACTTCAAGATGTCTTTTTTACCACCAGGCGAGCAGGCAAACACTCGGGCGTAATGCGATTAAATGGAACTCAGTACCGATCGAGCTGACCTCAACCGCGTAACAGGGGCACCCAACGACAAATTTCGGTAGATATCTGTTCGGTGGAGAGTAATTCGCCTTGGGTTTTCGGCGTCGTTTAAAGAGTGCACTCGGATTTTCGTTACTAAAACGTGGCCTAAAAGATTCGCAGTTAGGAAATCATTGTCCCTAAGGTTTTCGGAAAGGTCGAAATTGCTGTTTTTGTTAGTCTAAAACGTCAGCTAGCATTTTCGGAAAGAAAATAGTTCCCTAGAAAGTTCGTGGAAAGTTCATTTCAGCTTGCATTTTCTCAAAGGAAGATTTTGTTCCCTAACATTTTCGGGCAATTAAAATTTCAGCTAGGGAATCCGAACAGATGAACTTCTTCTAGCTAATGAAAACTTCACTTAAAACAGACTTCAAACACCATAAGGGACTTAAAAATGCCTTTCTATAGCTTTTGGTTGATTTGGCTCGTTGGGTGCCCCTGGCGTAAGTTTCGTATCAGTGAATCGATGTTTTAACCGCTAAACTTATAGTCTACGTCACACTATCAAACAATAAGTCATGTCCAGTCATGTCCAGTTTCAGTAATCCAAGCAGGAAAAACTGTGCTAAGTGACGCGTAGAATGCGTATTTTGGTCCGCGTTTTCTCGAAAACTGAGCGTAAAAAAAGCGAAAAGAATATAGGGCAATGTTTTTCTAATGTATCAAAGGCCACATGCAAAACTTCAGCTCATTTGGAGGACGTCAGCAAAATGACCAAAATCGTCACTTATGCCCTTCTTCCACTAAGCCCTTCAATTGGAGTCCTTCAAAATTGGTTGAGTTTTCTTTAATTTGATCATGAAAAGTGCCGCAAAAAAATGATACCTGAACACTCTTCATCCTATTTGCTTGTTCATCTGCAAGGCCATACTAAATAAAAAATGTTGACTGTTAATAGTTACATGTAACTATCTACACTGCATGTACTCTGCATAACAAAATTAATGAAACCAATTAGAATCTTAGACAAACACAAATCACCACTACAGTGTACTACTTGCACACATCAAATTTATTACCATTTTCTCACAGTACATATACTTTGAAGCTTGGTGCATGGTAACAGTGTGTTAATAAGTGATGATGTGTGAAAGTTACAGGGTAGGCACTTATTATAATAACAAAGATCTGAATTAGTTGGAAGAACTCACAACTTAAGATGGCTCAAAATGGTTTCATTATTTTTAAACACTAACTCTTTGATGGATCGATACTCCCACAATGTTTTGTTTGTTTTCTTGAACATGGTATCAAAAAACTTCCCAATTATTTCTCAACAATTTGCGATCAATTTTTTTACATATATAACAGTACCATAGCAACAGTACAGCCACTTAAAAACACCTATAACTCAAAAACGGTTCAGTGACCCCCGGATTTTTATTTATTGAATAGCAGTTAGTATATGAAGATACATCTTTCTGCAAAGTTTCAAAAAAATCTGTACATGGGGTTCAGAGCCACTTTAAATCATCAAAAAATTAAAGTGGCTCTGAACCCCAGGTACAATTTTTTTTAAACTATAATAATATATCACATTTATATTGCGCATTTTCTATGCAATATTCAAATGCGCATTACAACACTGGCCAGGGGACTTTGCCAGACTGCTTATAACGCAGTTTACAATTAATGAAGTTGAGTTATGAGTGCCCCCGTAATGTAAATATCAAATTAAGACGGACACTAGGGGTGGTCACTGCCAGAGTTTTGTTACGTCCCTAGTGGTTCTTTTACGTCCCACAGAATCAGAGAATTATGAAGAGTTGTGAGACGGGGCCTACGATTTATCGTCCTTATCCGAGAAGACTAGAAAGTCTAACCGTTTGTAGATGTCATTACAAAGGCAGCACTTTCTCCTCAATTATTTAAAGACCCTGAGTGTTGGTCCGGCCGGGGTTCGAACCCACGACCTCCCGCACGGTAGTCCGGTGCTCTACCACTGAGCTAACCGGTCGGCGGTCTATACAGAAAGATGAATCTTCATATGCTAACTGAAATTTGATAATAAAAACCAGGGGTCACCAGACTCGTTTTTGAGTTATAGGCACATAAAGCCAAAATGTAGGGTGTTTTTATTTGGCTGTACTGTTGCTATGGTAACATTATATGTAAAAAAATTGATCGCAAATGGTTGAGAAATACATGTAATTGGGAAATTTTTGATACCATGTTCAAGAAAACAAACAAAAACTTGTGGGAGTATCAATCCATCAAAGAGTTGGTGTTTAAAAATAACGAAACCAATTTGAGACACCTTTTAAACAGCTGTAGCTACAGAAAAATCATTTTGAAGGAGCTCAAGCTACATGTACCCTTAACAATCCTTCAACAACAATGACAACTCCATAGTCACATTTAGACCCCTCTTATATTCTGGTCAAAAGATTTGCACATGTACAGCACATGTCAGTGTGTTTGGACTCTAATACCAACACAATTATTAGGAAAAATAACAGGCATAACAGGTATTGTTATTCATGCACAGAGTAGTGACTGCCTTTGTGCAAGTCCACTAAGTCACTTCATATTTAAATAATAATTATTTTTATCAATAAATTTTCAAATGATTTTCTTTAAGATCAGTACAACTTACCATTTGTACAGGCTTCTCTTTTTTGTTGATGACCTCTGCTGGAATTTCTGCATTAATTGCTGTTTCCATGAGACAAAAAGGTGATTTAGTTTCAACTCAACCCAAAATTAAACAAACAAAAATAATTATATAACCATTTAATTAGTACCTGTGAGTATTATAAGCATTAATAAGTTTTCATTTAGCAAAGAACAGAAGATGAACTGCGAAAAAAGTATGAGAAGTAGGACTTGGCCATAAGTCTATTAAAGCAAACCCAGTTTTTGACCAAGTGCAATTATCACTGAATATCTTTCTTCCATTTCGCCCATCGCATCACTGTATCATTTAAGTCACTGGAGACTGTGAACGGGCAGATGTTTAGCTGGTGATTTACGGTGGTGATGTTTTGTGGTTGTTGTGCCGTTCCTGTGAGTGCTGGCTGTTGAACTTGTAGCTTGCGTGGTTTTGTTTTATACCATCTTTGTACATCTCTTCTATTTACTGTTCATACTGTAAATGTATGGTAGATCGTCGTTGCCAATGTAGTAATCTGGCCTACTCTTTAAGCAGATTCTTGATACAGAAACAACTGAAGACTTTGTAATGGACTCACCTCTTATTTAACAAGGGATGATACAATTTTTTTGGCCGTGGGGAGCACATGTTGAAATCAAAGTTTCCTATAGAGAAAAAGCTTCGATTTCCTTGACACCACAAGATCTTTTCGTTGTATGATCAAAGTTTATTTTCTCATTGGTTTCCAAACAACAGCTGTTACCATAGCGACAATAACGTGCAGTCACTCATTTGGGAAAAAGGTCAATTATCTTGAAATCTAGTCAGGCACTTCATATAAACGAAACTTCAAGAGTGTAAACTACTCAAGTTCCACAACTTGTGGGCAAAATTAGAAAAAAATCTTCAAAACCGTTTTCAAGTAAATTGCAAATAAAGTTTTGAGGGCCGGTTTTGTTTTTTCCCAATTTTTTTTTCAAGCTTTACTAGGAAATATTGAACTTTTATATACTTTTTCTCTTTCCAAGGAATTATCAATTGGCATGAAAAACATTTTTAATTCACATTCAGCCTCCTAGCTTGTTGTTATATTGTAAAATATTGAAATAATTTGCATAAATTTAGCCGTTCTCTTACTTAAATATCTTAAGTACAATCACAGACACCAAGGAGGCTCAATGTAAATTGAAAATACTTTGCTATGGTAACCATGACAACTCCTTAACATAGAAGAGAAGTGTAAAAGTTTATGATTTCCTTGCAAAGTGTGAAGAAAAATGAGAGAATGAGCATTATACTGGCCTTTAAAAGTTTATTTGCAATTTAAATGTACTTGACAACCCTCTTAAAGATTCTTTTATAATATGGCCTACAAGTTGTGGAACTCAAGTACAATTTACATGTAGTTTACACTCTTGAAGTTTCATTATGAAGTGTCTGACTGGATTTTGAGATACTGTAATTGACCTTTCAAAATGAGAAGCCACATGTAGTAGACCATTTATTCTCTTCCATAGTTCTACCTAATATTACTTATGCTTTATCTGTGTATGCCGGCCTCTGAATCAGAGCTAACTATAGCCCAGCAGTTTTTAGATCAATGTTTTAAACGCAGATACATATCCAAGAAATTAGAGATAGGTGAATTACTTAAAGTGCAAGATCATAGAATTTGTACAATGTAGGAAGGTTTCTAGTATCCCAAACCACCCTCTTAGAGCTAATTTCCCTGAGACTAAGATTACAAGATACAACTTAAGGAATAAATCTCCCACAATGCCCGCGGCATTCACTCGGACCATTTTAAGAATACATTCTTTACTAGAATTGTCTTTAAGTATAATGTAGCTTTGTAAACAGTGTACTTCCTGTGTTCGAATTTTGTATTTGTTTCTATGTATATACTAATCTTATTTAGAGACATACTTTAGCCCATAAACATTGTTATACTTAAATGTAACATAAGATATGTAATTTATCTTTTGAACAATAAAGACACTTTATTTTATTTATTTATTTATGTTACCATCACTATGGTCACAGCTGTTGCTTGGAAACCAAAAGATAAATAAACTTTGATCATATATATCAAAAAGATGTTATGTTGTAGTGTAGAGGAAATCGATGCTAGTCCTCAGGAAATTTTGATTTCAACAGGTACACCCCAAGGCCAAAAAAACTGTATCGAGCCTCCTTGCAATTTGATCACAAGCCAATTATGTGCTCTGTTACATTACTTATCATGTGTACAGTAACCCCAATATTGCATAATCATAATAATCTTATGCATCAAATTACTACAACTGCATAGTCTGTGGTTAATGCAACAGTCAGTCATTTTATCCCAGTATTTTACAATCCCAAAATTCCCCCATTAACCCATTGGCACCCGTGCCGGCCAAAACCGGCCGTAAAAAACTCCCATGCTTCAAAACATTGCAACTCTCTCAATCGCACGAATATTGCCTTAACTGTTAGTTGTGAGCACGAAATGGAATGCCCTTTAAATTTGGATATCCAATAAATGCAAGAAACGTAGCGATTTTTACCAAATATGGCCTTTTGAGTTTGGACAAGAACGAAACTGGCCGTTTTTAACGTCAAAGAGAAACAACAAAAATGCCCCTTTTTGCCTTCATGTTTTTTTAGGGAAATCATCGTCGAAAAACCAAAACTCAACCATCATAACGAAATTCAGTCCTTTTTCTAGCTTAGAAATGACTTTTTTTGTTCATATTCTTCTCCCGAGCGTAGATACAGCCTTTTGTTCCAGTGCATTCGGGCCTTCCCGACATTTTCCACATCTTCAGCGCATTGCATGCTGGGAACTAACGAGAATTTTTGACAGCGCCCGTTCCTTCCCCCAATTCTTTCACATATAAACTAAGTCTACAGCCACTCCGACCTACCGCCAAAATTTCCTGCTCGTGGTCATCTTCAGTACACAGAAATTCCAAAATATGTGGCGGTAGGTCGAGAAATTCATCAATAGTCGAGTCCCAAAGGTACTAAGTGTTCGATCGGCCAAATTCCCAGTTCGTCGAGTAACAAGCCAAATTCAACAACAAAGTACATCACCTTGCTCGATTCTTTGAGAAAGTGGACTCTTAGCTACCGTCACGCTTAATGATGCTCATCAGGCAGCCGCTAAAGATGAAAAATGGCTGTAAATTTAGCAGAAATCGCAAGCAAACCGAACTTGGGCCATTGCTGTCGCTTCACGGATAAAAAATAGCTACGTCAAAATGACGTTTTCAGAAACCTTGAGCCTCCAGTGGCTTAGGACAGCACCACTTTTCCCTGGTAGTTCAAATAAAGAGTCATGAATTGCTATTCATCGTTTATAGGTGGAAAATCACTCCGAAAATGTAAAAACCTGCGGTAGTCAATGGGTTAAGTTATCATCAAATTGAAACTACAGTATGAAGTGTAAATATCTTACAGGAATAGACTAACCTTTAATAGTTGCTGGACTAAGAGTCTGTGAAGTACTTTGTTGCCTCTCTTTATCAGTGAGAACCTGAATTGCATACACATTAAGTTTCCTTTCCAATTCTTGTATGTCATCACTTACTTCATCAATCAAGCCAATCTCCAAAGCTATTGGTATTTACATATAGGAAGGTGATAATGAAAGAAAATTTCAAAGTTCTTTAATATGAACCGATCTACAGTATGTACATGCAATATTCGTCATTATAAGTCCATATGTTGTGGTTCAATTAAATCCTTGGTTTAAATTCTTTTCTCCCTTTGCTTTAAAGTAATTATCATATATTATCATACCCAAAAACAAACAGAGAAAAAAATGGAACCAAGGATAAAATTGAACCACAACATTAATTACACATTGTTTCTATCAATCATTAGTTTAAATCTACACTGTACTAGCATTCTATCATGAACGCTGTTTGCTTATTGGCTATATTACTTGCTCGGCTATCTATTTAACAATTAGATTATGAGCTCGAGATTTCTATCATGTGATAGCTGATGAGGGCACAGCCCAAATCAGGGGTTTCAATAAGTTTAGAAATAACCGTCTGAGTGAACTAAAGTAGGCAGGGACCTGATAATTTTTTTTTAATAATTTGAGTGAAAGTACAGACCAATTAGGCGGCGGTAAATGTAAATTCTGACAAAGTAGGCGGCGATTTTCACCGGTTGCCGGCTTCTAATGAAACCCCTGCCAAATCATCTATCATGCATAGAAATTGAGAGCAAATAATCCAATTGTTTTAGTATAAATCTACTAGTCATTCAAAACTAAACAAGTGAATTATCTAAAATTAATCCTTCTCACAGACACTTCAAAAATGCAAAGAAGCGGCCGCCATTTTGTTGACAACTGCTGCTCATTATCTATCACAAAATAGATAGCGAGTAGCAAAGCCAATCACAAAACAGCATTAGTGATAGAATGCTAGTAGATTTATACTAATCTGTGATAGATAGTGAGCAGCAGTTGTCAACAAAATGGTGGCCACTTCTCTCCTTTTTCGACATGTCTGTGAGGAGGATTTAATAATTTACTTGTTTAGTTTTGAACCACTAGTAGATTTATGATACTTACTGTATAAAACAATTAGAATATTTGCCTTCTATTATTTTCTATGCATGATAGCTGATTGACAGGGTGTGCCCTCATCATATGTCGCATAATAGAAATTTCTAGCTCGATCGTAATCTAATTCTTAAATATATATAAAGAACAGAAGGAGGACATGAGGGGAAGATGGTTAAATAAGGATCAGAGGAACCAAATGTTTTCATTTGATCCATTTACATAATATCTGTAAACTAAAATTCAGGTGAAGGGCACTCGTTAATGGTCAATCATTGTGCCAGATGTAGTCTGGTATTAATTATTGACCAGCCTATAACCCCAAAGAAAATTTTGCGCACAATTGAACTACATAACTAATTTTACCACAACTCTACATGAGTGCCATGTACAGTAGTCTGTAATACAGTACATGTGTAAGCTTACATGTACGCAGACAAAAAACATGTTCCACATCAGTTATTAACCAAAGGTTCAGGAAATCGTAAAACGTCAGTGTTAGTTTGAGGATTAAAATATGTGCAATTAAGCTAGCTTATTAATTTTACTTGTTTTTCTTCAGCAGTCGATATATAGGGCCCCAAACGCGAGCATCCTCGCAAAAGGTGGGTTGATAATCTCACCCATTTCGTTTTACAGCCATTACATCAAGGATACTGAAGATTTCATCAAAACGTAGAGTACTTGCTTACATTTCCTGCCACTAGTTCAGCTCAATATAAGCTTAAGTTAAGTTAAGTTAAGCTTATTTTTTAAATGCACTTGAAGAAGTTCAACAATACATGAAAGCTTAAGTCTTCCTTTTCCAAAGGATACGTGCATGATGCCCGAGATCATCCATAATATCCTCCAAACTTCCTAATCCTACAAAAGCCACTGAAATGTCAAAGTCCTTTTCAAACTCCACTGCATCAGGCCACTCTTTCAATCCCGGCGGTCGTCTTTCCAGCCACTGTTCAAAACTTTTCGGTGGTTCTGGAGTTTTCGGCTTGTGTTTCTTTTTCTCGTCCCTGTCTTCCTCCTCATACTGTGCAAGAATTGCTTGTATTCGAGCATCCATGAACTCCTAGGTAAGAATGAATTCTTTGAATGATTCCTTCCAATAAAGGAACATTCGCTTCAGTTGTTAACAGACTTCATGCTTTGCCGCCATTGTCAAAAAGCTGAGTTACCAGGCCTTCTTCAACAAACATAAGGTTGCCAAGTAACTCACGGGCAATATGAATGCAATGCACATGTCCCATAATGCAAACACAATTTCTTTCTTTAATTTCTTTCTTTCTTTCTTTCTTTCTTTCTCTTTCCTACTTTCTGTTTTAGTTTGTTCTTCGTTCATTCACTCATTTATTTTTCACTCACTCGCTCACCCATCTAATCTCGTCCCCAGATCTCCCACGGCCAAGCGAAAGGGAGATCTGGTAAAGTTCGAATTTGGAGAATGCTCAGGCACGAAATAACTAACGATACTCGTCGTTATTTTCTTTATGAGCAAAAGATAAATGGACTTTGAGAGCGCTTTTCAATCGGTTTTACGGTCCAGAGGAGAAGAAAACTTCAAAATCAAACCAAAGCCAAAAGAGGCAATACAGCAGATACAGGAGGTTGTTGTCAACGGCAGAGATTGGTTAATTATTCTCCCAACTGGTTACGGTAAATCGCTAATTTATCAAGTGCTTTCTTCACATGACGATCATCTCGCTGCAAAGAAGAAATGAAAGGACAAGTCATTTGTAATCGTGGTTTCGCCGCTCAACCCTCTGATGTCTCTGATCGACGATCGATATCAAATAAATAACTTAAGAAAAACAACACATAAAGCGGTTATAAACATGGTGAAGCAATGCAGATTATGAAATCTGACTTGACGTTTCGTATGTGGCAACATACATTTTCAAAAGTAACCGTTATGATCATAGTTAATGGAGGGAGACCATTAACTATGTCTGATGATATGAAAAACTGTTTATATTTAAAAAGAAATTGCGAGTGATCTGGGTAATAGTTCCGTTTTTGTGTGGGATACCACGTGGTATCCCACACTAATGTCATCGGGTTGTAAGTCCGTTAATGCTAATGAGTTACAAAGTTTGCAATGCATTGTGGATTCCCATTCCACTGGATTTATTTTTCTATCGTGCAGTCGCCGCTTCGTTTTGCCGATGTAGAAATCATCGCCGTCTCAACAACTCGCCTTGTAAACAACCTTTGACCTTTGGGAACGATTCAAGCGATCTTTGTAGGGAAAGAAGGATTTGATACGCCGAGTGTTAGCAAAAATAACCTTGCGATTAACGATAAAATAAAATTCATAAACACAAGATTTAAGGCGTTTCGCGATCTGGTTGCTCTCTAAACCTAAATAAGGTAACAATATGAACAAATCTTTCTTTGGAACGGTACATATGGGGACGTTAGGCTTCAGTTCCTGTTTTTCTTTCGAACATCGAAACCTCCTTCTTCAAAATGTGTTCTCTCTAGGAATAATCAATCATTTTTAATATGAACGAAAATAACCTTGAGACAGAGGTACAGATGGGGATGTTGGGCTTGTTCCTGTTTTTCTTTAGAACATCGAAACCTCCTTCTTCAAAATGTATAACTTAAACTCAGTGGGAGTGTCTTGTGCAAGGATAAATGTTTCCGGAAGCGAGGCAGGTGGTGGTCTTGAAGCCAGGTCTCACGCCGATCTATATCTACAGGCCGGAAAGTTCAGATAATTTTATCCGTCCGGATGTTAGCTGTGAGTAACAGGCAGTGTAGGGAGATATTTTCGTCCGATTATTATCAGAAAAATGTTGCGGCTAAGTTCTAATTTAGACGTACCAGTTTATCAAAACAAGATCTGCAACAGAACTTCGGAAGTTCGTCTATGCAGTCGACACAAATCCCACACAGTTTTTGAATAATTCTTTTTAATCTCAAAGCTTTCCCGGCGTCGAAAAAAATTTCCTCCCAGCTGTCTCGCCTCACAAACGGCGTTTAAACTTGAAACTACCGCTCGCGTTTTCCATACTGCCATGTTGAATATTTGCCACGAAAATAAAGCCACAAAAAAAGCCGCACTAAAAAGAGCCAATCAGAGCATAGATTAGATTGCGGTAGCCTTTTTTCCAGTAGCCAATGAGAAATGGCGTACTTTTGAACTTTACCAGATCTCCCTTTCGCTTGGCCGTGGGAGATCTGGGTACGAGATTATCACCCATCCTTCCTTCCTTCCTTCCTCCCTCTCTTCCCACCCCTTCCTCCCTCCCTCCCTCCCTCCCTCCCTCCCCCCTTCCTTCCTTCCTTCCTTCCTTCCTCCCTCCCTCCCTCCCCCCTTCCTTCCTTCCTTCCTTCCTTCCTCCCTCCCTCCCCCTTCCTTCCTTCCTTCCTTCCTTCCTTCCTTCCTTCATTAATTCATTCATTCATTTCTTTAATTTCCTCTGGTTTATTTCTTTTCGCTGTATTACACACAGCACACAGCTGGGCCGCTGTTCAATAAACTAGGTAATTTTTAGATAGTTTTCATGTTTTTGTCAACATTTTCCGCCATCCAATCGTGCGCTCGTGTCTTTTCCCTTGCATGGATGCACGAACTTAACAGTAATGGGATTTTTTCACCATTACTTTCTGAGCTCCACTGGTTACCGGTGGAGCGTCGCATTGTTTTTAATTTTAAATCTTTGAATAATTTAGCCCCTACTGATATCAGTGATTCTTCCTAGTCGAAGTCTCAGGTGATCATCCAATCAGTCTCTACTGGTTGTTCCAAGGTCCACTCAAAAGACTTATGGTGACAGAGCTTTCGCCGCAGTGGCTGGCCCACGGTTGTGGAATGCTCTGCCCATTCATATGAGACAGCCTGGCATTTCAATTTCATTAGCTTCTTTTAAGAATAGTCTGAAGACTTACCTTTCCAAAAAAGCTTTTTTGTAAATATTTCGTGAATTCATGTAATTTTTGTTTAATTTTAGTTATCTTTTTAATGTAGTATCGTAAAGCGCCATACTGCAGGTATAGTGGATATAGCTGTATATGATTAAAAATCAGCCATTTTTTGGCATTTTAGGTAATTTATTCAACTGTATCTTACATTTATTTTCTCATTCGATATTTGCGTAGTCAGGAGATTCACTGACCTCAGTGTACTGAAGGCAGCTACTATCGTGACGATTTTGGAATGTTGAAAATATAGCCTTTTTTATAAGCGGATAAGATGGCCAAAGAACGCATGGTATCGCGTTATCAGCCAAGAAAGGATGCCAAGAATTTGTTACCTGTGAATCTGGCTCGCGTAAATCACGCCAAGGAAAGTTCTTTGGGTTATACTATGATGAAAGGCTTTCATAAGATTGTCTAAAAAACCACAGAGAAACTGGAGCCCTTTAAGCGCGTTTTGTTTCAATCTTTAAATGAAATTATAATTTGGTAATGCTATCCTATTAAGATTTGCTGCTTCCACTAGGAAAAAAAACGTCAGAAGCTGGCTAACTTGTCTGACAGAACGTTTCAGTGTTACGTTCAGGCGAGCTTACATATGTAACATTACCTGGATCCGACAAGGGAAATTTACCGGCTGCACGAAAAGGTGCTGTGCTCGGGTAGAAAGATTTGAGACTTAAATAAAGTGATTATTATTTTTATATATTATTATTCTGCGTTTTCTAATTTCTTTTTATAGTAAGTTGCATAACCTAAATATTTGTTGATATCTTTTATCACCTACCTTTCCGGATGCCTTTGGCGTAACAATGCATCAAAGGTAGTTTATAAGCTTTTAAGCGGCTTTGATCAAGATTTCCAGTTCGACTTTATACGCCAGCTTCTGCTCTACATTTCTTCTTCTCCGTAGGCAATCCACCGCAATACGTAAGGCAAGTATACTCAGGTTACGTTCAATTAGTTTTATGCCCAAATAAGAGTGCGTTCTGAGGTTACCAGAGTTCAAAATTTGTCTTCAATAAAGCTACCTAACACGGGAAGTCTTGGAGCTATTCTGTTTCTTCTTCACCCAGAAGGCGGTCGATCGAACGCACCCAAAGGTAGCTAGCATTTCCATAGCTTTTTGTACCGTCTTTTAATCATTTAAAAGCTCCCCACTGAATCCTTATCAGAGCGCGTACGTAACGCCGCATCAGCAAGGTTCTTTTTTGTCATTTCGATATAACGGGCCTAAAAGTAAACACAAAAAAGTTTGAGTTACATGCTCTTGACTGACAAGACACTCTCACTCAGTTCGGCTTTCTTTAAAAAGAAACAGTATAAGAGCGGTTTCGACACGTGTGACAATTCACTGACAATTGAAATCACTCAGCTGACAAGACCTTTTAAAAAGTTGCATTGTATCTTGGTCATTTTATTTTCGCTATTGTAACTAATCGTCATTCGTCACTGCAAATTTATTAAACCTTCTATTTTCTTTTTTGGCGGTTTTAGTTCCTATCATCTAACGAACACTGAAAACAGCTTTTAACCACAAGTTACATAATAGAACTAAAACTAATCTCCATAAAAGGCCTTTTATTCTTGACACATGCCATAGTCAGGTCTTTGAAAAAGGTCATTTTATTTTCGCTATTGTAACTAATCGTCATTCGTCACTGCAAATTTATTAAACCTTCTATTTTCTTTTTTGGCGGTTTTAGTTCCTATCATCTAACGAACACTGAAAACAGCTTTTAACCACAAGTTACATAATAGAACTAAAACTAATCTCCATAAAAGGCCTTTTATTCTTGACACATGCCATAGTCAGGTCTTTGAAAAAGGACAATTTACGTCACATTTCCCTCAATGTAGTACAAAGTGGTTAGTTGACCATGCTTTCCTTCAGTAGAGACGTTTTGTTCAAACCCCCAGGTTATCATTCAGGCAGGAAACGTTGGCATTTTTTTTTTTTCAACAAAGCCAAAGTCAAAGCCAAAACAGGTATGTAGTAGCCTGTTCCAGGCGTTCAGATGGTAAACGGATAGCGTTAGTACTGGCAGAGCGAGGCGAAAATAAAGCGGCGAAAAATGCTTTATTTTCGCCTCGCTCTGCCGGTAATCTCGCGCCCTGTTTACTATCTGAACGTCTGGGTATGTAGTGGCTCTCAGTTGTCTGTATATAATTGTATGACTATCTTTTAAAAGAAACGGTGGTAGTTTCATAAGTCAATATGTTTATTTTTACTGGCTTTGCTGAATCAGGAGATAGATGTCAGACAATACCTGTGTGTATCGCCGCTTTACCATGTAGGAAATTATACAAGTCGTAACAATGAAAAGAGGCCAGTCTGTGCCTTCATTCATTCCCTCCCCCCCCCCCCCCCCCCCTTCTTAATTATTTTTAACTTTCCAGCGAATATTTCCTTATTATTACAATTAAAAAAGGCTCGGTGATAAGATTCTTGTTATCTAAAAAAAGGCTAGATATGATCTTGCAGCGCCGAAACCATTTTCGCCCCAAGTCTACGCGGACCAATCCTTCGGGAGTTTATCAGAACACTCTCCCACTGTGCTGTTTATTGCCCTTAATTCAGGACGTGGTTCAGTCTTTTGAGTAGGGCGAGAAAGTTAAGCCGTTTGACTCTATGACGAACGTGACCAAACCCGGCTAATGTGGCTAGTTTCCTTTGGTGTTGTGGAGAGAGGAGGAGTGGGGGGGGGGGGGGTGGGGTGGGGAGATTCATTTGATTCTGAAGAAGATATATTTAGAAACCTTATGTTAACATAATGATGGCCGTGTGGTCAGATACGTGCTGTACTGACTTCCTCGGGCAAGTGCCAACATTAAACCTCAAATTAAACCTATCAGACTTCTTAATGTGGTCTAGCTGTCTCAGTTAATATTATTATTCCAAAGCACGTATTCCGGTAAAATAATCTCACTTCAGCTTGTTCCTATTGTTAAGAGCATAGGTTGTTTAATGAAAAAGCTGTCGATGCCAGATAGAACAACTACTAGATCAGGCTATATTTGTTATTGCAAGACTTAATTGTACTGTTACTGTGGCTTAGCCTGAGCATCTCAATTTGAAAACTAGTTAGGAGTCGAAGGATCGGAGAATTAAAAAAAAACTGGGGACGTTCTTGTGATAGAACCCAAAGGAGGAAGGCGTGCTCTCCCAACGTAACCGAAATGGTTTTATCACAGTTAAGTCCACAATAATCTCATTTAGATCTTCAGGACTTTTCCATTAATTTTCCTGACTTTTATGATAGAGTTCTACAGCTTCAGATAACCTTGTCAACCTCTTTCAGGATGTATTGCTCCAGCAAAACCGCAAATACCTGATCCAAACAACAATTATCAACAAGTTATGCTTTACACGTACGCGACCATTCTTTGTATCCGCGACCTTAACTAAGTTATGAAACGATTCTCCAAAGCCGTAAAGACATGCAAAAGAGTCCCAAGTCTTTGATACGAGCGATAAAAACCAAGACGTTCTCATTTGAGAAGGTTTTTAATAGGCCTATGCACAAGTTGCCGACAACAGTTTTTGAGAAACATTTCGATTTTCGAGCAATGTTTTTCCGTAGCGATCATACCGGAGCAGCGTTTTTCTTTTTCAGTGTTTGTTTGTTTTTACCGTTTTAGTTGCAAAGTTCTTAAAATCTTCCGTATTTTTATCGATACAGGTACCGTAAAAGCTCTATTAAGCCCCCCCCCCCCTCACGGCTCTCTAATAAGCCCTCCGTTTGTAATAAATCCCCCTCTCCCACCCCCGCCTTGGGACACGTCCCTCCTATTCCCTCTTACGATGTCCACTTCATGCGGCCCAGTTGGTTTGTTTTGAAACAAATACACCCTCAAACACATGATAGTGTTTGCTACTATTAAATAATAAAGTTTCACTGCAGTTGTCTGAGTTTTGCACAAAATCTATTTTACGACCAAACGGCGTGTTTAAGATTTGAAATAATTCCCCCACTCTATTAAGCCCCCTTTCTAATAAGCTCCCCGTTATTAAATAAGACCCCGAGGGATTAATAGAGCTTTTACGGTAATTAAAAGGGATTGAGCTGTCCTATATGAGAATACCGACGACTCGAGTTTTATTGTGACGTCCCAATACACCATTTTGCTAATGATCCGTTCCTGGTGAATTGAGGGTAGATCCAGTCCTTTGTGGGGGCAAACGGTCAAAATTACAATTTCAAATTACGTCCTAAAACACTAGAGCCGTTTGCCCCCACAAAAGACTGAATCTACCAACAATTCACCAGGAGCTGATCATTAGCAAATTGGTGTATTTGAACTGTTGTTGTTTTGCTCGCGAGCGTAGCAAGTTTTAAATCGGTAAGTACTCGGTTTATCTCTGAGTATGTTTTCGAGCCATTTTCTCCCAGGTTGGCATCATTAAGCTGGAATGGAGATTAGAGGCAAACCTCTGAACGAAACCAGGGGTGAAAGATAACTTTAGTACTGACTGGGACGCTTAAAGTGCTCGTGTGGAGTCATGGCGGCCCACGAGTGAAGTTGTCTCTAAAAAGTGTACGGATATATGGATGGAATCTTGGACCTAGCAAGGCAATTTTGGCGAGTTTGACTAGCAAAGAACACAGCGGGTACCATATTTTACCAGTTGGTCCGGATGGTTCGACTTCCATTTCGCCGTGGTATCCAAATTACTCAGAATGCAATTCAAGCGCCAAAGAGGAAAGCAGAGGCTTTCAAAAGTGGCTCGAATCAAATGGTAGCCTGCGTGCAGACGTCTCCTATTTCCTTTGTTGCACGCGACAAAGGAAATAGGAGACGTCTGCACGAAGGCTAATCAAATGGCTGATGCTCGACTCGCTGTAGGCTTGAGAGACAAAGTTGAAGATAAATCATTAGTCATACTAGCTAGCCAACATCATAAAAATTTCGTGGACTGAATAATGGCACAAGTCCGTTACCCAATAGACCTTTTTAGCTTGTAGTTTTGGTTTTCCCAATATAGACCATGTGATCTTCCTAAGGGGATTTGTCTTTTGCCTTTTCATAAATTATGCGTACATATGCACGTCTGATAAGGCGAAATTTCAAGGAAACAGCTCTCTAGGGTAACATCACATCGTCTACATTGGGAAAACAAAACCTACAAGCTAAAAAGGTCTATTGTGTCTGGGAGTGAAAAGTTTCCCGAAACCCTCTGTTCCTTAAAATGCTCTTAATTGACTTAATTAACTCGTGACAATTGAAATGTAATTAGAAGCAAGTGAGATATTAAATCCAACTGAATTGCGTCAAGAGGTAAATATTCAAACAGCTGCGCTACTACTGTTAGTGTACTGTTTTATTCCGACGGGGTATAAAAAAATGATAATTTATGATAAAAAGCGGACCCTGATGACCTCTAAACCTAACCAAATACGTGATTAATGATTCATAGTTTTTTTTTTTCGTTTTTACAGTTCCCTGAGCTCTAAACAGATCTCGCGGAATACGACAAAAAGTTGTGAAATGTTTGTTTTTTCTTCAACCAGCAGTGTTTTACTGTTAAGGCAGTATTATTTCGCTGTTATATTTTTATGCCCCAAGGACTAGGTTGCTTGCAAGGAGACGCTGTTATTACAATCTCGACGGGTTGCTGGCTCGTTATCTTGGACTGGCGGGACTGCAGGGTCACTGCTCTCATCAAAAGGCTCACACTCATTAACACCGAGGTCTTCAGGGTCATCAATCACAAAGCGTGACCGAGCCCACGGTCGACGGTCACAATCAGGCAAGTAATGACAATCCATCAGGTTGTGAGTGGTATGGGGGCGTCCAGCAGTTTTGCAGAGGATGCAAGACAAGAAGGAGTGGCGTCGAGGGTGGCCCTGACCACTACTGGGGTTGCGCCTTGGTGTGGTACTGCCAATGCGCATGGCTTTGGTATCTTCAATGCAACGTAACTCATCAAGGAGAGATCCAAGAGCTTGGGAGATCTCATGTTTTAGTGAAGCCAGGACCTTATTACGTAATTCGGAACCATACTTTTGTTTCACCAAAAGAGGTAAGCCTGGGTGTATCAACTGGAGCCAAAGAACGACTACTGTGTTCTCTAGGGAAGGGGAGAGATCTTCATCTATCTATCTTCCTGTACGGCAACCCCTCTGAGGAGGATTATTTGCCGGGCGGTCAGTAAATAAAATACATATGTGAAAATGACTAATAACAAATAAATAAATAAATAAATAGATAGATAAATAAATAAGTAAGTTAGTAAATAAATAAATAAATAAATAAATAAGTAAATAAAATAAGTAAATAAATAAATGAATAGATAAATAAATAAATAAATAATTGTAAAAGGAAACTGTACTGTGGCTAAACTAATGGGTCAGATTTGAGATGCGAGAACGGAAAATGGCACTAGAGTTACAGTTAACAAATAAGTCCGGCGGGATATTGTTCCACTGCAAAATAGATCTTGGGAAGAAGGAGACCTGGTCTCCATGGTGTGTTAAGCCACCGTGAACTGAAAGGAGGTTATCCTCAAAGAAAGCCATAAGACGCTGGAACAAGTCCTCAGGTCTCTCATCTGGTTGCAGGCGTATGCTAGCCAAGTCAAGAAAGTGGGCTCCGGTGGACTGGAAACCATAATGTTGGCGAATTTTCTGCCATATGTCGTTCAGCGAGGTTGAGTGTTTAACGATAGAATTTCGTGAGATTACGAGGCAGAAGTTGGCTATCTGGCCAAGTAGTAAGTCTAGGTGGGCGTTCTTTTGAGCGGCGGTGAGTCGCTGGGCTTCAGGAACAGCGTAGCCGTCGGCGGTAAGGCCTCTACGTGGATTGGCGGCTGTTTGTTTTTGCCAAGTTGCTTCAAGGAAGGGAACAAAGTTCTTGTCGAGTGAGAGGATATAGATCAAGTTCTGCCGCCAACTTTCGTATGAAGTAATCGTCTCGGCCTTTGTTAATTGCCACTGTTTGGGTGCTCGAGGCGAGGCAGCCATGTTGGAAAGTTCTTAATTCGCTCACCTGAAAGTACGGCTTTGTCACCTTGTTATGGAGTAGACGTCGCAGGAACCAAAGTCCACACTTGTTTTAGGGAATTCGAGGCGTGATCCCACCGCTGCCACCACGCGAATAAAGAGGAAACACTGCGTTTACTCAAAGGATTATAATAATTTTAAAACATAAAAAATATATAAAATTTTCCTGTACTATTAAAAGACTTAAAAAAGTGGAATATTTCGTTCGGATCAACCGAACTTCGTCAGCCACAATGTAAATTTGAAAGTTAAGAAGGGTTATATAATGGACCCGTGGGAGCTAAGATAGTGTCATAGATTCTGGCTAATTCGAACCCATTGTCTCTGTTCAAGGAGGGCTTACGTAATTTTATCTCAATTGCCTCCCTTATGCGGCGTTTGAAAGTGTTACTTTCCGTGGCAAGAACTTTTGTTTTACTTGAATCCACCGAATGACCTGTGAGGTGGCAATGTTCACGAACAGCTGACGAGTTTGTAGAAAGATGTTCCTTTACTCGAGTTTCCAATAAACGAGACGTTTCGCCCACATAGTCTTTGTCACATTGTTCGCAATGGATATGATAGACTTCTAAGATTTTCCGTTTTGTCCTTAACCCGAATTAGTTGTGATCTTAAGGAATTGAAAGGCTTGTGTACAAGTGTTATCTCGTGTGATTTGAATGCTCTTTGGAGGCGTTCCGAAATGCCCTTGATGTATGGCATTGAAGCATAAATTCTCTTCTCATTAACAGATTCTTCGGGATCTCTCGAGGTCGATCCAGTGCTCGGTATTGTTAGCATCCAATCAGGATAATTATTGGCTTTCAAGGCTTCCTTAACGTGTTGAATTTCCTTAATTTTGTCGACTTCTTCGGACACCAAGGTGTGAGCTCGGAGTAGTAGAGTGTTAACTACAGCTCTTTTATGTTGTAAGTGGTTGGAATGAAAACGTACAGGAAAATTTTATATATATATATATATATATTTTTTTTTTGTTTTAAAATCATGATTTCAGAGCAGGAAAACAATATTTTTGATTCGATTATAATAATGCCAACTGCGATCAAAGGCGAGAACATGGAACAGAAGACGGGCGTAAGCGCATGCGCAGCGATAACAACCGCGGGGTACAATGTAAATAACGTAGTGGCGTTGTCTCATATTCCATCGGCCCTTTCTGGTTTACTTGTTATTTAATGACATCGTCCATGACATTCAAACAGATTATAACGCCTTTCCTGGCCGCAAGGTGAAGAACCCTAGTGAGAGTATGTAATGAATGCTAGGAAAATTTCAGATAGCATTTCTCTGCGGTACTTACAGTAGAAGCCCTGTGCGTCCCCTCATGTTGAAACGCAACTGTAGTATTTCCGAGGTATGTATGAGTCGAAAAAACAAGAAATGATCATATTCTAAAACGGTCTATTAAAATATGGCTAGTGTTTGTAGCCGACATAATGCGCGCTCTGATTGGCCAAGTGCAGCTAAGCGCGAGGGCATTACGGGAAAATCTCAAACTGAGGCCAAGGCTTGAGATTTCCCCGTACCTACCGAACAGTCGCGGTTGTTAAGTTGTTTATTATATAGCTAACAAAACGGTTCTAAGAAAAAAAAAAAACCCACTTAGTTTAAGCGGAAGTCGTCACTTCACATCTGGTAATGTGCACGCTTATCTATTCAAACCCAACTCAAATTTTTCTTTTCTCTGACACTTTCCTGGTCGTGTTTTCACATTTTTGCTCTCGTTACAACAATTTGCAATGTAAATAAAACAAATGTGGCCTTCGGATAACCTTCTGTTTTGTTGTTGGTTTTTTTTTTTCTTTCTTAATTTGCATAATTATTATAATCCGTAATCGGCCCGTGGGCATTACGGCAGAATAATGCCCTAGCGCTCTGCGTTATATCGGTTACAAACACTTGCCATATAATAATCTTCCGTGATGCCCAAGGGAGGCAACAACCACAACTTACGGTCATTACGGTCATTACGGGAAAACTGTTAACATACATTTTAGTGTTTTGTATTTTATTGAATTTTCTTTTTACATTTTAAGGGTGTTGATTTTCGAGTTTGTTCGCAATTTCTTTTCCTTAAACGTGTTCAGAAACGTGGTAAACTATGTACTATTTAAATAGTACATAGTTTACCTGTGTTTGTGTAGAATGAGAAACATATCGAGTGCGGCGAGCGCATGTTTCTTGTATAGTTAATTTGCTTGCTTTGGGGAATTGGTCGTGTTTGGACAAACATGAAACGTTCTCGTGGGAAAAGTCGGTTCTTCAGTTTCAAATATGGCTTTGTTTTCTATGTATGGTTCGAACATCTTAATTACTTTAGCAGCTTTTGTTTCGTAAGAAACCTTTGTTCCAGTTAATCCAGGAATTCAATTCTTGGTAAACACTGCGAAATCGCAGCAGACAGAAATCAGTTTAGCGCGCGCAGTAGTTGGCGTTTTAACACTTGTCTTTTGTTGGAAAAAAAACTTTCGAATTAACTTTCAAGTTTTGGGTCTGATTTTATTAGCGTTTCGTGGAAAATAGGAACGCGGCTGATGTTTGGATCAAAGAATGCCAGATTACCGCCCAAGAAAAGAATGCATTCCTCAGCCAATCACAGAGCGTCGCTCGGGTTTCGGCGTCCTGATAGGCACTTGAAATCACCTTTTGCTTTGCAAGAAACCTTTGTTCCAGTTAGCTTCCAACCAGTAAAGTTTGTAGCAACCAGGCAGAATAAAACGTTGTGAGAACCACCAAGACCTGCACTTTGTAGAGCAACCTGAAACATCCCAGGGAGCCCAAAACTTCCTCGCAACAAGTCGCTGGAGTAAGTGCGCCGTATTTCGTGAACGTGATCTGTTTTACACTACAACTTAGTAAACAAAAGCTATTCATGGCAGAGTAATTAACTTGACTCAAAACAACTTCAAATCTTAAAAAGTTCTTGCGTAGCTGAGACGGAACCAAATAACTCCACTGATCAGGAAGCCCAAAACAGCCTCGCAACAAGTCGCTGGAGTAAGTGGCCGTAACTTTCATAAACGTGATCTGTTTACAAACAACTTTGTAAACAAAAGCTATTCACGACAGAGTAATTAACTTGACGTAAAGCAACTTGATTAAAACGTTCTTGCCCAGCTAAGATGGAACCAAATAGTTCCATAGTTCTTGTTCAACCAGTCATCCCAAAACTCGCGGGCCTAACTGTACTGGCCTTTATATCGCTCGTTCAGTCAATAAGTATACGGGAAGGCCTCAGTTTGTGATTTTCCCGTAATGACCTCGCATTCGGTTATTAAGTAGCTAGTAAGTAGTCAGAGCGAGTATTAGGAAATGCCCAGTTCTAGATGGTAGTGGAAAACATTGAAGAACTGAATTGACAGAACATGGACGGAACCTACCCATCTCAAGCACTACACCTCAGGGGTGTTTTTGTTTTCCTTTGGGAAAGAAAGCTTTTAAGGGCTGAGTTATAAGTATGAACTGATTTTTGTGGCAATGCAAACACCAGTTGGAAACGGCTGAAACGTTACTGAACACTAAAGCAACAAATGATGTCTTTCTATATTGCTGCGCGACGAATGAGAAGAAATCAGACGTTGATCAGACAGATACTGATCTCTGACGTGACAGCTATCAAAGGATGTCTGTATCTCCAGCAGAAAGCAAACCGGAAAGGGAAAAATATTTCAGTGATAAATGGCCTGAAGCCATCTCTGCGCTGAACCCAAACTGTTCTCTTTTGGCCTAAATGTCTCTTGGAACGGTTTAGAAAGCTTATTTGGCGATTTCCTTTATTTATGCTATTCATGTATTTATTATTACTATTATTTTATTTTTTATTTTATTTTTTTTATTTGGTCGTTTTTCATAGTCTCATTACTAAACCCAATTTACGTCTGATAATGACGTAACGGTGAGATAGAATCGTGTTGAATTCGCACCTATATCCAGTTTATGTTGCTAGCCATCGTATTTACTCTGAAAACAATTTAAGATCATTGGCTTTAGCCATTTCCCTTTACAGAGCAGATGGTGTTTTTTCTACTGACGGGGATAACAACTGGAATGTTCAGTACGAGAATTCGGTTCGACCGCAGACTACTTAAGGTTATTGTGTAATTAATGAGCGACGGTACACTATGTGCTAATAGACCTCAGAATAGCCTCATGTATCTTGACATCACAAATGTTATCCGGCTCCCACACACGGTGGTCTGTTAAGTGACATATTTGTGTTCTGTTTTCTTCTCTTCTTGCAGCGGTGTCTACAATCGCAGCTCACTGATACACAGAAATGTGGATTCGTTTGGTAATGTACAGTCTTCTGGTCGGAGACATCATCTTAGTGCAAAGGTAAGCAGCGATAAAGCCACAAGCAACCTCTCGTTGTAGGGTCTCTGAGAGCTTGTTCACTGAGGAGCGAATTTGTAAACTGTAACATAGATTTGACTGGAATGGCAGTCATTATTACCCAACCCTTGTAAGTAAAAGATAGAAACGAAGGACGGCTGCTATAAAAAAAAGGGAAAATGGGGGGAAGGAGTAATAATGTTGATGTCGAGGCGGAGTTTCAATAGATGTCAATTGTATTCTAGCCTCCTACGCAGGGGCACCCAAGGAGCGTCTGCATTTGAGGCTAATTGTATCAGCCTTCCCCTGAGGCCCTCTTAGGGTAAACTCCTACAGGCGACCCGGCTCTAAAACGGCGACATGAAGAGCTGATGAAATGACGACGAACGACGAAACCGCCACATAGAATAAAGTAAATGGCAATGACAGTGACATTTTTAATTAGACAGTGACTTGCGGGCATTCGGGCAGACGAAATTGTATTGTATGAAGTGAAACATTGCCTTGACAACAGATTTACCCTTTTTCTGGGTCTTTTCTCTTGATTCCCACCTCGCACTTTGCAAGGCTACTCTAGTTAAGTGATAATTATCCAAGGATAGAATGTTTTGGCGACGGTATTATGTCAGTGAATCCATGTACGTTAACAATCTGGACTTAAACATTTCCGATATCGATATCATTGACTTAGGATGAAATTCCGACAGCGGCATGCGAACCTTCCGAAAGTGCGCTGCGGCGGAAAGGGTTTGAAACTCAGTCGTGGGTCATAAAGACCCTCCCCCCCCCCCCCGCCAATAGGCCCTCTTCCCCCTAATTTCCTCCACCCCTTTCTCACACCGCAGAGATAGTCAATATTCGAAGTACAATTATATTTTTCCCAGTTCTGCCTGACGCATTATGGCACTGATTAGAACACTGGGGAAGTTTCAAAGTAGCGCGGCACATTTGGATGATTTCCGAGCTACTTCAAATCCGCGGGATGAGATGGTGTTACAAATCACCGGATAGACGGGCGCATGGGGTGGGGGGTTTAGGATCTAAGATCTATCATTGATATCATTGCCTTTGTGGAATGGGTAACCTTTATATGGTATAGATTTCCAGGCATTCTGTATAAGGTTTTAACGGAGAATTGGAATTGACTTAGTTTATATTAACCAAGCATTTTACCAGGTTATGTTGCGTCTTACATTATCTTATTGTTAGTCGAGACTGTCCCAAACGAAAAGTTTCGTACGAAGTTGAAGTAATATGTCTGCGATCGGTTTAATCAACAGAGGGGTATTTAAATAGCCTCCTGTTGATTAAACAGTCCACCAGTCCCGGTAAAATTATCACATTCCTCAGTTTATTAAATAACTAAATTAATTGAAGAGAGTTTTTAATGCATTAGCTAGGCTGGTTTATAGCGCACCAAGGTTTTGTCACATTTCACATTTCACTCCTGCGTGAGCTGAATTGCCTGCCTATTATAGGACTTGCATTGATTTTATGTTAGTGCTGCTTACCTTCAAAGCTATTCACGGCCTGGCGCTAAAAATCTAAGTGATCTATTATGCATTATGTCATCGTCATATAACTTAGGTCACCAAGTAGTGTCCTACTACTTTCTATGCCAGTTGTTAGAACTAAGGTCATCTTAGATGACAGAGCTTTTATTACAGCTGCCCCAATACTACTCTACCCAGTGAGCTACGTGCAGTCACCAATGTTCATCTATTTATTTATTTATTTATTTATTTATTTATTTATTTATTTATTAATGACTCCCATTAAGTGTACAACAGGAATACATTGATAAATACTTAACTCAAAATAATAATATCACATAGACAAAAATGCATCTCAAGGCAGCCCATCTTTTTATATCTGTATTTACGTAGAGGATTTTTATCCATTACTCCTATGTAGCAGATATGTTGTATTATAACTATATTTTAATGTATATAGTATTTGATCATCATCATCATCATCATCACCATCATTATCATTATAATTCATCCTATTTAGCCTTATTGAGGTAACAATTGGAGTTAAGTCATACAAACCAGCCATCTTGGATTTTTTGACATTCCCGAGAGGTTTTGCTAAAACGAAATCGTGTTGTCATGGAAAAGTTACGGCACTTCAACAAAGATGTCGTACCGAATCTTAACAGATTTTAGGAAATTTGTCAAGGTTTGGTGGTGCTTGCCTTGAAATAAAAAACCTGCACGTTTACGAATGTTAAATTCGTTAATTCTCCTGACCACACGGGCGACATTTTTCAAAATGACTGCCTCATCAAACGTCGAATCTTTAAAACAGAAATTTACAAACGAATAAATGAAAAAAAGAGAGATTTCATCAAGATGTTTCAAAATTAAAAGACCAACGAACAATATACAGAAAAAGAAGAACTTTAAGTAATTGTTCGGTATAAACGGAACAGATAAAGAAGGCTTACTCTTACTTTTTTTGAAGATCAGAAGGTTGTTACACCCAACTGACCCTCAAGACTTAGACTACGTTTACACTAGGGGTAATGTTTCCGGATTCATCATATTTGGAGTATTCGGATTCGCGGATGTTTACTCTTAAACGATTCGTCGGATCGACTGTTCACACTGAATCGACGAATCTGGTACCAGTGCTATCTGAGTACCAGGTTAGCACATACGCACGGTTACTAAGCGCCGTGTTTCATTACTCAAAATGGCTCCAAAGTCTAAGAAAGCACGAACAGAATCTGAAAATTCGGACACATTAAACTGGACTGGTAGCGAGCTGGAGCTGACTGTTATTTGGAATCACTCGGTCTTATTCATCACAGAAAGATTTTCAGGGAATAGAGTGGGAGTCTGTGAAGAGCAAATATGAAGACATAAGCCTTCTTTTCCTTAGGAACACAGAAGTACCCATGACGAAGTTAATAACCTTAGCCTGTAGTAAAATAAGGCAACTTGCCACTGCCAACAAGTTTACAATTAACTCAGCCGCCATCTTGTACATGTAAACACAAGCCAGAAGGATCACGGATCGCGGGCGAACGTAGAATGTCCGGATACGTGGATAAACCGTTTATACGAACGAGACGTTTCGGATTCATAGTATTAGGATACAAAGTTTCCACTTTGGATTCCGGATTCATAACGTTCCGGATTCGTGACAAGACAGGAATCTTATTATTACGGATTCATGTTTTGTGTGTAAACACCAAAAAGAACCCGGTATTAAAACGTGTCTGATTCGTCACGAATCCGGAAACTTTTGCTCTAGTGTAAACTTAGTCTTAGGCCCCATCCACACTAAGCGTTTTCGTTTGAAAACGTATAAGTTTTGATGCGTTTTCGCCTATCATCCACACTAAAACGTCCCAAAAACGCTGATGAAAACGAAGACTTTCAAAAACGGTTTCAAAAGTGGAGGAAGTCTTTTGAAAACGAATCGTTTTGGAAACGCCTCGTTTCTGGTGTTGATAGGTGAAAACGCATCGAAATCAAAACGCTTACGTCATCCGATGACACCGAAAACGAATAATTTTGAAAACGCATTTTGCTCCGTCTTCTTCGAGATGAAAACGGAGACTTTTGAAAACGCATTAGTGTGGATGGGACCTTAATCACGCATAAAATGTGACGTAAGTGTGATGCTCCTCTCTTGGAGCTTTGAGTAACATTTCCTGACATAGGAATCGAAACCATATTAACGAGGAAACTCATACTGAACATCACAACACCAACAAAGCTAAATTTTAAAGCTGTTTGCAGCTCTTTCATGTTATTATATCTAAGCTGAGACATTATCCTACTCTTCTGCAAATGAAACAAATCTACTAAAGCTTAATATACCCATATATTTTCTATGCAATATTAGCAAGGGGAAGTGCATACAAAACACATATTGATAAGATACAAACTAAACAAAATCATTCTGGTAGGCTTATTTTCTTTGCCACCACTTATGGTGAGCACACAGAAAGTGCACTCCCCCTGCTAAATTTATTAAATGTTCTTACGGTACATAATGTTTATCGATTTCAGATTCTAAAATTCACGTACCTTTGGCATAAAGGTCTCCTGCCAAAGCTGTTTTCAAATTATTTTCAATATGCCAGTAATGTTCACAAATACAATACCAGGTATGCATCGAAACAAAACCTTTACGTAAAAAATGTGCGAACTAATGCGGGAAAACAAACAATCGGATATGCTGCATGTATTGTCTGGAACAAAATTCCCTTAAATCTTTAAGAACTAAACATATGCCAATTCTCAAAACAACTGAATCCTTATTCACTGTCAGAACAGCATAGTTAAACATAACTTGAGCATATACTCTTTCTCTCCTATTACATTGTACTTTTAAAACTGCTTCTTTGAAAATAGATTCTATCTCAATTCTTTACAACTTTAAAATCTGGAGAACTGGCTAGAAAATCTTAGGATTATTTCAGCTCCAGGCTTTATTAAGCACAAACAAATATTATCTTTTCTCTATTTATATGTTTCCATACATACTGTAGTAATCAGCGACCAATATTATTCAATTCGCGAGTTGGCTCATAGCAGCCCTTTGATTTTTATGTAAGAGTTACTCTCCCTCACAGTAATAAAAGTACAGCGAGATAAGAATTTTTAAGCCAGTGCTAGTAGTTTATAGAACGTGGAAAAATTTCAGCATTTTCATCGAGAATCATCCTTTTATTCCTTTTGTTTGATTATTGTTTTCATTTTGCTAGCAGCGCACATAAGCGTCCCAACAGACTCCGCAGGCAAACAGGTGAGAAGTTGAATTCGCATTTTGTCCTCTCTCCTCCTCCTCCTCCTCCTCCTCTTCCTCCTCCTCCCCGTCCTCCTCCTCCTCCTCCATCTTCTTCTCTTCCTCTTCCTTCGTCTTCTCCTCCTCCTCCTTCTTCTCCTCCTCCTCCTCCTCCTCCTCCTCCTCCCCTCCTCCTCCTCCTCCTCCTCCTCCTCCTCATTCATGGGCTGTTTTCATAGTTTGTGCGCGTCAGAAATTGAGCAAGGTGGAATATATGCTGACTTACTAGATGAACATGAATTTACCAAATAGCGACAAATTTCATCAAACATCACAATGAACAAGAGAAGAATGATAAACAGTCCTAGCATCCAGAAAAGCAGTGATGTTTTGAATTAAGAAACGCTTCACTTTTGCGCTCTCTTTTCCTAGGCTGGCCAAATTGTCCCGTGAGTTTGCCTCAGAGATCCCCTGGAAATTGCAACATTCTTCGGCAACATAAGCTAGATGACCAGAGGCGTATATATCAACTTGCACCACGGCACCCTTACCTATGCCATTGATAAATATGACTGTGGATCAACTTCGTGTTCATCACTTACAAGATCCATTCGCGAGGGATCAGTTTATTCATTACGGGGGTATGCTGAAGAAGAACAAGAATTTTTCTGCGGAATGGAGAAAAAGACATCCGGATCAAATTAATGCGTTTCAAGAGTACCTAGCTATGTTTCAGCAATTTAGAAACGAATTGGGAAGAAATGTAAGAAATGCTTCCATGCGCAAAACAGCCTCTCACCTACACAGCGAGAGCCTGCAACTTAAGGCTCGTACACAGGCTCCTAACATTGTTAATACAGTACTACTACTACTACCACTACCACCACTACTACTACTACTACTACTACTACTACTAATAATAATAATAATAATAATAATAATAATAATAATAATAACAATAACAATAATTTTATTTAACAATTCAGCCAATATTTACAAAAAAATAAATAATTGCAAAAAAATTATTTAGTTACGAACTAAGAGAAAACTGTATTAATCCTTTGTTAAAAAAGCTTGTCTAATAACTTTAACCTGCAATTAATTTCTTGGATTAAAGATCAATCAAGGACGTCAGAAGAAAACAAGATAATAGCTCAGCTTCCAGAAAATGTGACAAACAGTAGCCCAAAAACTTGCTTAAAATAATAATAATAATAATAATAATAATAATAATAATAATAATAATAATAAATTTTATTTAACAATTCATCCAATGTTTACAAAACATTCGGGGTGCATTTGAAAACTGCTGCTGGATGTTGTTCCTTTAACTTGTGAAAATCAAACGAATGGGCTCTGAAAATAAACGTTATTAGGCACCATTCACTGTAACCCTGAGTGAAGGTTAGAGCCTGGGTAGGGAGTAGTGTAAGAATAAACAAGCAAATTCACGTGAGTCAAGCGATTCATATGCGCTTTTTCAATGTTGTAGGGAAGCACTGGCTACTATCGATTCGTGTCAAACGTCGAACCGTTTCAGGATATTTTGAGGGAATGGGAAAGTGACTCCATCTTTGCCGAGCAGAGACTGAGTGGATGCAATCCCATGGTGCTACGCAGGGTGACAGACGATTCCTGTGAGTTTAATACGGTGTGCTGTTAAGGCAACTTGTTTCGCTGACCTCACAAAGGCCATTTTCGATACATTTTCGCAGTAACTAAAATCTTATTTGACAACGAAAACCACAGGATTTACGCGAAGCAAAGAAAACAAACCATTTTGCCTTTAAATTCGTCAAGATTACACAAATCAAAGCTTTGTTATTTCACATTTAGGCAATCAGTGTACACAAGCTACTTTTATACCATAATCATAGGTAAGTAAAGGTAATGTGGCCGATGAAGGTTTAGCGGCCATCAGTACGGCCTATATCAATTAAAACGACTTCTGTAGGAAGAAGCAACTAGGTTTCTCACCAAATCCCCTTTGAGAGGAATGCTAGTCTAGCGCAGAGTTAACTGGGAGGGATGCTAGTCCATCGCAGTGGTAATGCTAACAGCTTTTCCCTTGTTTTTCTTTGTATATACCCGTGGGTCGAGAGAGACCAAGTTTCTTGTGTAAGAACAAATGTGACACCACACGACGAGCTTAGTCTTCACCAGACGCCATGTCAAAATTTCGGCGCACCTCGATAGCGTAATCTAAACAACTGAAACGAAACTCCTGAATTCTATGAAGTCATGATATAAAGAACAACGGCAGAGTGGAGTGCTATATCGGACTAATTAGAGGCAAACAAGACTCCCACTACGAGTTTGTCGGGTTAGGTTAATCAATTGTATCCTTGCATAATTACATACCGAAATAGACTCCACCAATTTCAGTTGGTGTTACAGTATATATATATTAGGGACTTCAACCAACCACAACGGGAACACCAATTAAATGTCACTTGAAAACATAAATTCACGTTACTTATTGTAACTACCACATCCATGGACAATATTACTTAAGAAAACAGGCCACTTGGAGTCCGTAATGCTTCTCCAGTATTTAATTTGTGCCACAACAATGTTAGTATTAAAAGTAGCTTCTCCTTCTTTCAACCCACTATTCAATGTTGAATTTGGAAAGTTGAATTACTACGTTTAAGAGGCACAAACAACATTGACTATGGGAACGGAGGTTGTCTAACTCAGGTGATTAAAGAGAATGGCACATTAACTGTCAATCCCTCAAGTCTGCCACAAAACATTGATTGAATTTTGTCATTTTACGTAGTTGCTCTGCAGTGGACGGCCGGAGAGGAGTTGAACCGAAAGGTTGTCGTTGCTTGTGAAAAACCTACTAATTATTATTAAAACTTTATTAATTTTCTGTCCGTGAACCTTAGCGCGGCTATAAGCGATGTTTTATGGTTTCTAATATGATGTATGTTTCATTTTACTGTTTCAGCTCAAGTGGGGCTTAGATTATCCGAGTTATACAAAACACTCAACCCAAACTACGACTGGGAAGCAGCCATTCAGCGCGCTTTAGGAAACAAGAAGGAGTCAATAGACGAGGTCTAGTATATTTCTATTTAACAATTACATTATGAACTCGAGCTTTTTATCGTTCGATAGCTGATGAGGGCGCAGAAAATTTATTTGTTTTAGTATACATCTACTAGTCGTTCAAAACTAACAAGAGGCTGCAATTAGCCTAAACTCGGGCTTGCAAAAATGGGAGTTTCGGTCAGTTTCCAGGGTGATGAAATCTGAAAAAATTAACATTTTGCAATAAAAATGCTTCATTTCAGCCATAGTCCGGGATTTGGGAAAGCTGCAGGTTCTCAAAGCATTGGTCTTCTACGACCAATATTTTGGTGATCGGTAGACAAAGAGTTAAGTATTCAGCTCACTCAAAGAAGCCTATTCCAGTATAGACTAATATTTCCTTCTCCGGCGGTCTGACTTTTGTGAACTCTATTAAGTTGTTTTTTTGATTTACTTAGTTTTTAAATTAAACCTCTCCAGGAGTAGTATTTATTATAGTAGGATGCTTTTAATGGGGTACGGACAACTCGTCAACCGTCAAACGGCGTGAAATTTTACCTTCAAAAATGTCCCAAACCAGGCGTTCCACGGATCAAAGCTAGTATCTCGGCAACTACTGTCCCAAAGAAAAATATTGCTCTCAATATGTAGTAAAAATTCGGGCCTTTCGTAGAAATTTGCCTCATCCCGGTGCCCAGGATCGGTAAAGGGTACTTCTCTTGAAGAGGGCCGACTAATAGATTCCTTAGCCTCTGTTAAATTAGGAAGCTTTAGCAACTTCATCGAAAACGCCATTTGACAACGCAAATTAGCGTTTTTTGGCTACTCTGCGATTATTCCAATTCGTTAAACTGGTACAGCGTGGGCAAATAGTCAGGTATTGATGTTGATGAACTGACTTGACGTTCCTTACATAACCTTTAATTTGGTTGTGACACAGGACTTTTTCAATGACTTTCAATATACAAAAGACCTAAAGAAAATTATAGAAATACAAATAAATACGAGGCTTGTGCACAAAATAAAAGCTTAAGACTAGAACAGGGAACAGGAGACATGGAGGCTGCACTGGTTCCAAAGTAAAAGACTAAAACGACAAACGTACACGGGCCTAGCATTGCCATTTAGACAGGAAGTAAACAACTAAACCAAAATAATAGCGAGACGATGCGAACGACAAAACAACAAAATATGCTTACCCCGGCGGCTGGTAACCATCTACGAACTAAAGAAAATACAAAGCGTATAAGCCGAGAGAAAACTTATAAAGACGAAAGAAACGACAGGAAACTAGTGCGATGGAAATCTACAAAATCACGGCACGAGTTTATGCACTTATCAATTGAAATCCCCAGCCCCCACCCCGGGACAGGGTGTGGATTTGACTTTATGTCAACTAAAATGGTGATAAGCCCCCACCCTACTGGACGCTTGTAAAATCCCCACCTACAGTCCTGTAGGAGGAAAATTGAACATGCCAAATCTTAAGAAATCCCCACCCCCCCCCCCAAAGGGCAAAACTTGCTGTCAAATTTGATCAAATACCTTTCCTTACTTTTACCCCCCCAAACACACACACACACACACACACACACACTCACACCTAGGCCAGGGAGTGGGGAAGTTGGGATTTCAATTGATAAGTGCATTGCAATCAAATGGAATTGTATAAAATGGCATGAAACGGGAAATATCTATGGAAATTCTAGCTTAATGAAAAAAATAACAACTTAACAGAAAGATTATAAAGTGATTATGAAATGATGGCTTACTTATCGAAATAAAACAGGAAAAAAGCTACCAGAAAAATAACTCACATTTGTGTTCCGATGCATGTGCTGGTTTTTCCACCGCAGTGCGCACGCGCGGCTCAAAGGCCCACAGGGTACCCATGATGCGTAAGAAACACACTCTCACATGGTAATTTCACTTTGTTGTTCTGAAGAAGGAAAGGAATGCACTAAAGTGTAAAACACACGTGCAGAGTGATCGATTTGGGCCATTAAACGGATTCTTTCGTGTCGTTGCTGTTGCTGTCGCCGCTGCTAAAGCTCCAGTTGTCACAAGATGCTTCATGACGTAAACCCCAATGTTCTTCCGTGAGAAATAACTTGGCGACTCATTATTACTATCTTTTTCATTCCCTTCAGGTAGTAGAGAAAGGCAAATTATACGTCCTCAGGTACGAGGTGTTCGACGAGATGGTCTCGTTTAAAGATACAATAGATCAAGATCCTCGTCGTACTCTGTGGCCTTCAAAATCGCCAGTGGCCCTTTTCGTCCTAAAATCCCCGATCAAGGACACACACTTGGCTCCAGTTGCCATTCAGATAGATTACAAACCAGGTTAGATAAAGACTCATTTCTTCCAAAATAGTAAGAATCTAGTAGGTACACTGTGATACCGGGTAGTCACCGGAGAGTGTTGGTGTTCTACTAAGAGATGTTTAACGATAGGCGAAAACGGTGGCCTCATAGCCAAGGAAAAGTCTATACGCGTGAAAATCGTAATGAAAATACATTACTGGGAAAGTGAGTTTGATTTATGAACTGAGTTGATTTTAAACTTGACACCATGAATAAATGTCAATATATGGTTATGAAATATGTTGTGCTGGCGGTAGCACCAGTTAGAGCGCAGGAATTGTTAAATTATATTGTTTTTGTAGCCTTCCGCCTTTGGGGGAAGTTCAGTGCTAAACCTTTCAATGTGAATGAACCTTTCCTAAAACCCTTATGAACAGATTCTCCTGTTTTTTCTCCTGAATCTGGCGGATCGTGGATGATGGCTAAATGGGTTGTTCAAGCAACAGATTACGCGCACAGCCAGATGATAGAGCATCTTCTGAAGGTTAGATGTATGGTATGAAAACAAAGCAAAAGGCTTATAGTGTTATAAGATGTCGATCACTTTGTTAACAAAAGTTCTCTAAATAACCTTGGATCCTCGTGTTCCTTTCCCTCCCCTACTACCACCACTGTCACTACCACTAGCACTAGCACTACCCGTACCCTACCACTACCACTACCACTACCACTACCACTACCACTACCACTACCACTACTACAACTACCCCCACCACCACTACCATGACCACTGTTTCTACCACTATCACTACACTACCACTACCACTACCACTACCATTACTACTAATACCAATAAAAGATAAAATAGAACTGTAACTTCTAATAGTTTGAATAGAACTTAAAACTTATCTTTTTAGACAACAGGGCTGAGTTGCTCTAATCATGGTTAGCGCTACCCATTGGTTAAGATGTATAAAAACCTATAGGTTGTTATGGTAGTTAACCCGGGTTAGCGCTAATCATGCTTCGAGTATCTGGACCCAGGTTCATTTCCTTCTTTCAAATATTACTGTCCATATTTTGTGTCATTACTCTTTTACTGAAGCGTCTTAGAACGTTTTAGATTAGGACACGATATAAATGTATCATCATCATAATCATCATCATTATTATTACCAACACCACTACCACAGCCTATACCACCACACCACCACCACCACCACCACCACTACTACTACTACTACACACTACTACTACTACTACTACTACTACTACTACTGGGTAGCAGAGATGACGTAAAGGTGAGAGCACTCGCCTGCCACCAATGTGGCCCAGGTTCGATTCCCGGACTCGGTTGAGTTTGTTGTTGGTTCTCTACTCTGCTCCGAGAGGTTTTTCTCCGGGTACTCCGGTTTTCCCCTCTCCTCAAAAACCAAC
>JAEMWC010000287.1:472500-477500 GCA_016490735.1 Pachyseris speciosa
GCTTCCGATTCATTTTACAAGAATTGTGTACAAGGAATTGGGTGGCGTGAAGGGCGTTGGACTCTGGATGGAGCTTTGGCGAAAAATCGGGATGGTGGTAAATTGAGGTGATGATACCCCATGGTGGATAAATAGCTTTTCGAAACAGCGATGCAATCTACGGATTGTATCCTAAACTAGAATAACATACCCCCTAAACCCCCTAAACTAAAATCTAACTCCAAGACTGAATAATTTAGCTAAAATGCAACTATTTACTATTAAAAGAAACTAACTATTGACTGTACGTACTAGCATTGTGTTTTACATTTTCCGATTCAGTGGCTCATAGCCGCTTTGATTTATTAGCTTTTATTCTCTTTGGCTGAAATTGGAAACTTGTGATGGCTAAAAGTACGACTATCCGCAGTAGGCGACACCAACTCTTTATGACACTCAAACTATGTATGCCTCTGCTTGTTTTGTCAGATAAAAGGCTTCCCGGCCGTGCTACACGAAAGAGATGAAGTGGTAGACATAGTGACCAAGTTGATATGGGTATTGAGCGTAAAACACGCCGTTGTGAACTACCCCGTGAGTGATTATGGCGCTTTTACACCGCTCTTGCCCACCAAGATTTACAACGACACTCGAGTATCACCAGGAGAATTTTCCGTGTTCAATTTGCCAAATGGCAATATATCATCGGTAAGTGCTTCCTGAACCTTTGCGTCCACAATAACAACGAAATGTTTTGCATCAATTTTAAACTATAATATTGGCCTCTAGAGTAGTGATTGAGACAAAAAAAATACCCCATGTTCCCTTTGTTATGACCACCGATCTTTTTACCAAGCACCTACTCAGATCAACGTTACGTCACCTAAATAAACAATTTGCATATAGTCGTCGATCTGTTCATCCTTCCCTTATGAAATTTTCAGTTGAGAGTCTCTGCTCACCAGTCCTTTAGAAGAGGAATTGAGCTACTTTTATCTTAACTGTCACTTAGAGAACTCTCTCACGATTTCACTCTTTCTCTATAGGCACAAATCGAGGTTGCCATGAACATCGGGACATACCATTACGACACGTTATTCGACTACTACAAAGAGCTTTCAGATCCCGTAGCATCGCGAGTCGTAAGGTTTTATTACCACTACTTCAAGTACGCCATAAGTCCAAGACTAAAGTACAGGAATCACAGGAGATATAGAGAGGGTCATCTGACATATCCCTATCTGCAGTACCCATGGGTACCAAATGGCATTCAAACATGAAGCTACACGGAGATTCAAAAGTGCCATGCAATTATTTGGGTATCATGGCTTTAGGTGGGACGTTGAGATAACGTGGAGGGATCTGTGCAGGAATAAAGTAAATTAATCATGTTATGTTTTTGCTTTCATTTGTTCGTGTGCGTGCTCCGAAACAGACAGCAGAACCGTAGTTATTTTTTTTGGGAATTTTTACTCGTCTAAATGGTCGGTCATTAACTTCTGGGACAGGTTGCTGTGTTTTCAACGAGTTGCTTGCTGCTACTGATAAACAGGCGATTTTCCAAAAAGGGCGCCAAGCGGAACACCATACTCATAAGAACCCATGAGTATTGCTCGTGGGCACGTACGCACGACGACGAAGTTGCTCAACATGACGGCCATACTCCAGCTAATCAGTTGACCGAGACATGCAGCCATTTAGTTAATTTACAGCGTGCATCTTTGATATTGGATATCCATCTTATGGTCAATTGACACCTGTGAAAGCAAGGTATCCGTTGGCCAGCATCACGTGACCATATCGGGGGCTCAAGTTTAGAGCTCATCGAGGTCAGTGTTTTTTTTTTTAAAGTTGACCGCTGCCCAGGTACCGGTTTTCGATTGGATCGCAGGCTCAAACTAGGTTATTTTGGTTTATCAACGGAGTTGATAATGTAAATTGACCACCGTACAGGGATTCGATTAGCTGACGTTTCGAGCGTTAGCCCTTCGTCGGAGCGAATCGAGGAATTGTGGGTTGTGTATGGTATATATACAGAAAATGGAGCTACGCTATTGGTGGTAACATGGTAACGTGAAGAACAGGAATAAATTAATTGAATGAAAAGCGCTCGTTGATACCGTGGGGATTAAGAGTGCCAATTTGAAAGATCAGTTTTTGCTCGAGATTTTTACGGCTTTCCGTGGTACCTTGATGTAGGGAAAGGCCAGAGATCGACATGTGTTGTTTACAATGGTTAGGGAGATTAAAATGCCGAGCGACAGGTTTGGATGCGTCTTTGTCATCTTTCTCAACATCACGAAGATGTTCTCGGAATCGGTCACCTAGTCGTCTTCCTGTTTCGCCGATGTATAACTTTTTGCATAATGTGCAGGTTATGCAATAGATAATTTCACCCGCATAATAACCCAGTTACAGCCATCATTCTTAATAACTTTAAGATACTGCAAAATGATCCAGAAACTGCTAGAATCTTTACGGAACCACCGCTGATTTCATTCAAACGCGACAAAAATGTAGGTAACTTTCTAGTTAAAAGCGCTTTCAAAACAACTGAACAACCTGGCACTTTTAAATGCGCGCGCTCGCGATGCAAAACTTGTCCTTTCACTCAAAACACTGACAAAATATCGGGCCCTAAGCGATCTGTTAAGATCACTGATCGTTTCACGTGTACCTCCGCAAATGTTATCTATTGCATAACCTGCACATTATGCAAAAAGTTATACATCGGCGAAACAGGAAGACGACTAGGTGACCGATTCCGAGAACATCTTCGTGATGTTGAGAAAGATGACAAAGACGCATCCAAACCTGTCGCTCGGCATTTTAATCTCCCTAACCATTGTAAACAACACATGTCGATCTCTGGCCTTTCCCTACATCAAGGTACCACGGAAAGCCGTAAAAATCTCGAGCAAAAACTGATCTTTCAAATTGGCACTCTTAATCCCCACGGTATCAACGAGCGCTTTTCATTCAATTAATTTATTCCTGTTCTTCACGTTACCATGTTACCACCAATAGCGTAGCTCCATTTTCTGTATATATACCATACACAACCCACAATTCCTCGATTCGCTCCGACGAAGGGCTAACGCTCGAAACGTCAGCTAATCGAATCCCTGTACGGTGGTCAATTTACATTATCAACTCCGTTGATAAACCAAATTTTCGTGTTTCACTCCCCCACCGACGCATCACCACAGTTTCTTTAGAAACTAATCCCCTTTATTCAAACTAGGTTAACTTATTGTAATCAGTTCACCTAAACCAAAACGAGGCTTCATTTCTTGCGCGCTTTCTGCGGCTCACACTCGAGGGAAAAAGCCGATCAAATGCATGTGCATGCAATAAGAGAACAGCATCCTGATAGAACGCTGGTAGATTTATACTAATATACATAAGGATTTAGTTAGCTCACTAAAAGTAGGTATTAAAACGGCATAGACTGATTGTATAAAGTAAAGAAAATACTAAGTCAGCTCAGATGGTCTGTCATTCTCGTCAGGATCACAGTGACCAGACCCCCTTGTAGAGATTTAAAGAAAAACGAAACGGTGACATAGCTCTTCGTGCGAAGGGATGAACCGGTACAAATCGTGAGTTGGTATGATGTCCCTCACGGATGTTGCCGACAAAACCATATTTAAGTTTAGATTTAGATTTGGGACATATGAAATAGCGCGAGTACGAGGTTGATTTCTAGTGCTCATAAAAGGTCAAAACTCAAACCATACATTTCAAAATAGTTGTCATACCATAGGGTTTAAGGGAAAGATTGAATCTTTCTCTATAGTACTGCAGCCTTACGTATTGAAAAAAGAAGAGTTTATCCGCGATGTTTTAATACTGCTTTTAATGGTTTAGAAAAAATCTGTAAACGCCAGACCCACAACAACCAGCGATCAGCGATCATTACTCACAGTTCTGTGTCCTTCATACTTCTCTTGAGGATTCAAAATCCAGAGGGAAAAGAGTCAGAGATTTTTCTGGTTTCTCTGAAGATACGTTTAACTCTGAACTCTACGATGTACTTTCTAATCAAATTAACCATGACGACTCATTTGATGGTGATAAAGCTTTTTCCCACTTTTATGACTCTTTAAATGTACTTGTAAACAAACACGCTCCCTTAAAAACGGTCTCGAATCGTATGCGTAAGCAGTTTTCTAAGCCCTGGATATCGAGTGGCATAAAAAAATCAATCAAGGTAAAAAATTTCCTTTTTCAATCGGGTAACCTTGTAAAGTACAAACTTTATAGGAACAGAATATGTACTCTTACTAGATTGAGTAAAAAGAACTAATTTCACGCTTTCTTCTCTGACAATTTAAATAACATGAAGAATACCTGGAACGGAATTAATAACCTAATCAACAACAAAAGGAAAAAATCCAAAGTTGTATCTTCGCTAAAACACCTGAATGACAACAGCACAACAAAAGACCCCCTTGAGATTTCTAACATTTTCAATAAGTATTTCACGTCGGTTGGTCATAACTTGGCAACACAAGTACCAAGTTCATCCCACACATTCACTGAATATTTGTCACCTAACAACAATTCTAGTTCCTTCTTCTTCGATTCAGTCTCGCCGGATGATATCGAATGTGAGATTTTATCTATTCCTAAAAAGAAATCTTATGGTCTCTACTCTTGTCCGATTCGTATTCTATCCTGTGCTAAGCATATTGTATCTGGCCCTCTCGCAGACATATTTAATATGTCTGTGCAGAAAGGCGTCTTTCCATCCAAATTGAAAGAAGCCAAAGTTATCCCTGTCTATAAAAGCGATGATGAGACGGAACCAGATAATTATCGACCAATATCACTACTCTCCATTTTTAATCGGATATTTGAAAAATTAATGTACCATCGTCTAAAATCCTTCCTTGACAGAAACAATATTCCCTTTAAGTCACAGTATGGTTTTCGTGAAAAGCACTCCACACAGCACGCTATTCTTGATACTGTTAACATCATACAAAACAACATGGATTTAAAATTATTTACTTGTG
>JAEMWC010000287.1:480000-497500 GCA_016490735.1 Pachyseris speciosa
TGGAAACATGCGCGAGCTCAAACTTTTGTCTCAACATTGTTGCCTCGTTAAGCCAGAGCTTAAAGGCTGATAATACGATGAAAGTTTACCGACCATGAGGTGCCTTCTCAGATCCATCCCAAACTCTGCCGAGCACCAACAAGATCATGCCAAGGGTAACCAGTGCAATGTTCTTCTATAGCCATATGCATATCAGCTGCTGTTTTTCCGTGTAAGACTACAGTAAGATTAAGTCCCAATATGTGGAGCAGAGAACTCGGATATCATAGATTTAACACTTTTAGCTTTATTTAAATTTGACAAAATGATTAGGAAAACCATATTTTTTTTTTTTTAGAGTTTAGGGCAGAATTCCTGTCCTTAACCTTTATTTTCATCTGGAATTCTTCTAATTGCTGACAAATCATTGCTGAAAAGAGAGTTCTCGATGGTGCAATCCACGACCATTTCGGTAATAATTTCTTGAATATTCCCACTGTTGGAGGATCTTTGTTTACATGTTTCTCTTCATTACCATACATCAGCATAAACGACAAAACAAACTACAGATTAATGTACACCACAAATTGAAAGTGTTTGGGAAACGTACCAGTGGTCTCCGAAAAGTTACGTCTGACAGGTTGATCGATTTTTTGTAACAGTTTTTTAAAGCTAATCATTCTCCGACCGCTATTCAACATATCGGAGTAATATTCACCCTCGTTACCGAAAGCGATATGCGCGTTGGTTTAGGGTGTTCATGTTTTCGTTGCTAATTGTTTGACTATGCTTATGAGACAAAATGAAAATGAGGTCAGCAGATATTCTCCCGCATTTTGAATACGCCCTCTACGTTCAACGTATTGCCTATTTAGCTCTTTCGCTTGAATTCTTTAATGGAATTCAAAATAAATAGTGCTAATCCCGGAATTTTTCTCCGCTTTTTAGGAGGATTTCGAAGTCCTCCATTCAAGCAATCACTCACTGGCTCTGCAGAATTTGATGAGAATAAGCAAATTGATTATACATTGCATGAAAATCTTTGGCAAGCTTTAACGATAACTATTTCATTGAAGCAATATATCACATTTTCCATCAGTCGAGTAGCATAATAAACGCGCTTGTGATGTTAAGAAATACTTGTAAGGGCCTGTTCAGGGAGGAGGAACCTGACAGGCAAATCCCCCCCTTGCCCAAAAAAAGACTAATCCACATGGAATGGGGTAAAGTTGACCCCTTTTCTGGAAGGATCCTAGGACCAGGATCACACTAAGCTAAGTGAACTAACAAAAATCTATTCGCAGGGACCAAAATTTGTTCCCTACGAATGTTCCCACGAAATCAAACCTGTTTTAATTCGTGGGACCGCTCGCAGGGGACATTCCCCAGAAAAATTCTTGTTCCCTTCGTGTGAACTGTGAGTGGGAATATTCCCTGCGAACAATTTCACAATTTAATTAGATATTCTTTAAGTTTTGTCTGGTTGTGCTAAATAAAACATCCTTCAACTCAGCTCTAAAACAAAAACGTATCGAAACTGCAAATTGCAAACACTTATTAAGTTTATAGACGAACAATGTGAGGCGTTATGAGCATACGCTGATTTATTTCAATGAATTTTGCTGTTCGTCATTTACTCCGTGCTATAATTTAATTAACTTGCTTGGGCTTACGACAGCCTGACTCCGCGGCTCATTTCTCGCCTATTTGTCGTGAATTTCAGTCAAAAAGACTAAACTTACACTATTCCGTCCTCCCGTGTGAAGCGTTCAAGGGAATTGGCTCCGTAACTGGTTTCATCGTCTGAACTCTACAGGGGAATATTCCCTACGACCATTCCCCTCGAATATTCGCCTCGTGCGTATGTGGCGTGTGTTGCCTTTGTGTGCTTTCAAACTATTTCGTCGGAGTAAAACTTATGCACCTTTTCCAAAGTTCGATCTTCCTTCCAGGTAAACAGGCGCTAAATCCTCGCCTTGGGCTGGTGGTCCTTGTCTCGTATTCTCCCAACACAGATTTATTTAGTAAGTGAAATCTGTTGTTCAAATGACCATTGCTGCCATTGACGTTTCTAAACTTGATAAACGTTAAAGGCCTCTATTTGAGCAGCTTCCTCCAACAGAAATGCACTGAGTTAAGGGGGCAAATGTGACGACTTTTTGCACTGCTGCAGGGGCGTAATCGGCCCATCCCGACTGAATACTGCAGATTTGCCAAAAGTGAATATCCTCCTAGATCTTTAGTTTGTATGGACTACTCGTTTATCCCCGTGCCTCTGGGCAATATGTCGGCTAAAGTTATTGAAACGAAAATTGAAAAGGAAATTTCATAAGTATTTGTCAGTTTTCAGCAATTTCAATTACAGTGGAAAATATTTCGTAGTCGTAATAGTTATTTCTAACATAAAATTAACAACGGTAGTA
The DNA here is from genome assembly GCA_016490735.1 of Pachyseris speciosa. NCBI lineage: Eukaryota > Metazoa > Cnidaria > Anthozoa > Scleractinia > Pachyseridae > Pachyseris > Pachyseris speciosa. The sequence goes on from JAEMWC010000287.1 coordinate 482,403, forward strand.
TGTGTTCTAACAAAAATGTCGACAAAGGAAAATTAGGCTTTGTTTTGCTGTTCACAGAAACTGTTTTATTTACCATATTAAACTGCTTAACTAACCCATGCAAAATAATTTAAGATAACAAGGTTGTAACAGCTCCTTATGATAAGTTACAAACTAATAATACCCACACTTAAAAATAGTCTTTTAGTTCTTCAACCAATGAGGTTGAAGTGAATACGTTGTAAAGACAAACTTTAGAAAACGAAATGTGGTGTTAAATCACCTGTCGTTTTCGCGAATTTTATTGATTTCAACTCGCATTTCGTTTGAAGGTCATCCTTCCCTGAGTGCTTTAAGGCAACTCACCCCATCGAGAAGAAAATCGTAAGTAATTTTTATCACTATTTCATATTTGAGAATGAATATATGAAAGTCATTTATTTCAACTGCGGATTAAAGAATGAATGTGTGAACCATCACCAGCATCAACATCATTCAGCAGTGAAAATAAAGCCTGAAAAAAGCATTCAGGCTTGTACGGGATTCGAACCCTCGACCTCTGGGATACCGGTGCAGCGCTCCATCAACCGTGCCAACAAGCCAACTGGGAGCTGGCGCGAATTTCTCGAAACTCATGAACGGTTTCGGGTCCGAAAATTTATTTTACATGCCTGAGTTCATTACCAGAAATTCGATTTCTAACATTTTGTAATGACATTTTAAGAAAGCACGCTATAAAACTGAGAAATACATTGGGCTAGTTTGTTCAAAAATCTAGTACCAAGCGAAAGAAAACCGACTTGAAAAAATGCTTCTGGGGCCCGAAATGGTTTCCGGAGTTTTAAGAAACGCACACCTGATCATTTTGTTGGTTCGTAATATACCCGTGAGTGATGAATACGTGAGAACTGCGGAACTGTGAACTGTGAAAATCACATATTTGAACGGCTGATTAAAGAATGAATGAATGTGTGATCATCGCAGTTGTGAACACTACTTAAGCGGCAGTGAAAATAAAGCCTGAACAAAAAAATTCAGGCTTGTACGGGATTCGAACCCACGACCTCTGCGATACCTGTGAAGTGCTCTACCAACCGAGCCAACAAGCCAACACTCACGGGTATATTACGAACCAACAAAATGACCAGCTCCCAGTTGGCTTGATGGCTCGGTTGGTGGAGCGCTGCAACCGGTATCGCAGAGGATGTGGGTTCGAATCCCGTACAAGCCTGAATTTATTTCAGGCTTCATTTTTACTGCTGCTTCAGTAGTGTTTATGTACTGCGATGATCATTCACATTTTCATTCTTTAATCCGCAGTTCAAATATATGATTTTCATATATTCATCCTCACATTTTCATCACTCACGGTATATTACGAACCAACAAAATGCTCAGCTCCCAGTTGGCTTGTTCGCTAGGTTGGTGGAGCCCTATTTTCACTGCTGCTTAAGTAATGCTCGTAACTGCAATGATCATTCACACATTCATACTATTTTATCTTACTCGTTAAAACAGCTGTCGAGTTCAGCTATACACTGCAATATGTTGAAGGAACCTAGGGGAATTATCCGGTCGACTACAACAACAATGAGGCAACTGCTTCCCAACGAATCTTCTTTAATGACCTTAAACACTTGTACAACGTTGCCTAGTACAAGGTGTACAACAACACTCTTTTAAGGTAGTATCCAATAATATACTGGCCAGACAATCAACTGCTCAAGGCAAATGTAAGCTTACGTAAGCCTTTCTGTGATAAGGGGTAAATTTCCATAAAAACCTTCGATCAGTTGACCGAGTCTACTACGGCTTTTCAGTGAAATTTCACTATATGAAGCTTGGATTGTCGGGTTAATACAAAACAAGGAGAAAAATATAAAAATTACAAAGTTCAGACGTATAAAATTTAGTTTGACAAAAACAATCTCGAAACTATTAAAAGTTGCCGTTTGAAAATTGTACGAGTACTTGGTTCACTGAAGGTGTCAGCCTTCTTCATCGAAGGTGATTGGCTAAAATTCTCCATAAATTAACCGCGTACGTGGCCATTAGAATTCAGTGTCCAAATTATATATTCGGTACGTGGCTGATTGGAAAAATTACAACAATAAGTATATTTTGCAATCACATTAAAATTGCAAATATGGGTATTTACGTATTTTTCATTTTAAAAGGTACATATCAACTGTCACGAATTCATTCAAAGAACACGAATTAAATTCAATGAAACAACGCGAGAAAAATCACCTAAGAACGGTAAACAATAAGGGCAGCTGTCTCCACACCGAATTCATGACAGGAGAACTTATCTGTTAATCATAAGTTAAAACAACTAAGTCCACTACAAGAGATCACTATTATCTTGAGAGAGTCACGCAGCGAAAGAAGTGAGTGAGCTGGTCTTTTTTTCTTTTAAGTATCAGAACGGAAGACAAAGCGCGAACTATAATAATTTAATACGTTTAATGGCGGTCACCGTAAAAGCTCTATTAAGCCCCCCTATTAATTTCAAGCGTCCTTGACGGGGGCCTTATCACAGCATGAAAAAGGAGATTTACGGAAAATTAAAGTGGCCGTAAATTTGCGTAAAGTTGGTGAAGCAAATTTACGCCACTTTTAAAGCCTTGTAAAGGTAGATTTACGCCTATCGGACGTAAAGCTTGCGTAAAGGTTGTTGAAAGTTGATGAGCCAGATTACTTTCCTGTACGCGCCACATAAAGTTTGCGTAGAGTTGCTTTTTACTAAACTGAAAATGAAGTTAATGTAAGGCTGATGTAAATGTGTCTAATCAGATTACGCGTGTTTACGTTTTATGTGATGTGATGGTTGTTTCAAACCATACCTTTCGCAAAATATCGTAATACTAGCACAAATAAACTCCGGTTCTGAGGGTAGTGTAAATAATGGCATGGTGTTATATGATCTCTTCAATAAGATTTAGTCTCGGCCTGGGTGAGTAAAACCAGCGCCAAAAGAATAATGAGAAAATAGTACTGTTCTATAAATATTTCTATTCTCAATAATTTAAACAATATTTTCCGATCAAACTATGGCCGAGTGTTTGTTAAAGGTTCACCCATTGTGCGCTTTTGTTGACGGCTTCACGACCAAAACCAATGCACTTCATTGTCTCTGACACAGTTATCATAGGCTCCATAAAATGATTCCTGGCCACTTGTTGCACGACAAAGGTACTTAAAACGGGTAAGAAAAGCGGAGTACAACAGCACGACGTAACCAGCAGCCATGTTCAGAATTCAGGAGATTGGGAATGAATGAACCGCTTCGGTCAACACCCTCAATTACGGGCTCACAGAAAACCGTTATTTTTAATTTCTGGCGGGCACATGGCGGCGGGCAGTTGATCAAAGGGAACGTTTCTTCAGGATTTTTAGTTCTATTCCACTTAAAATGATGGTTCACTAGTACAAGAAAAGGCGGATGTGTGCTTTTGTGGAACAGGTAAGTTTTCGTTAAAATCAAATCAAGTAATTTGTGAAGGAAGTTCAAAATTGTTCATTCTTGATCGGCTATCAGATCGAAGAGTGCGATATTGCAAGTGCTAAATCGTAGAACAGCATAGCACAGTCATAGAATCGGACAATCCTAGACAGTATCAATATTCTTCGTTCTTTAATCTCCTACAATAGGAAAAACTGTAGTGCTAACTCGGAGAATCGTACCCCGATTGCCTAAATCGGTGAATACTACAGTGTGTACATGTATTCTCTGATTCAGCACTTATTGGTCCTTATTGCAATGCTCTCGGCCATGTGCCTTTAGACTGTTCTTCTCAATTCGCCTTGAAGCATTTGGAATTATTTTAAATTTACAAAATCACGAACAAACTTAATTGGAATTCGTTCGTTTGTCCTAAAGTCCTAAAGCCTGGTTTTCACTAGCGACACAAGCGCAAGTGCAGGCATAAGCGCAAGCACAAGAGCGCTTATTTCACCATGAAAACAGGCTTAATGTGCCCATAATGTCAAAAAATGTTTTTCGCTCATCTAATTCTGCATTTCACCAAATGAACTTCTGCGAAAAAATTTTCGATTTGGATAAAACGCAATTTTTTTTATTATTTTTAAGGGCATTCAAATTTTCCGCCATTTTGGTCCACCATTCGCACCAGTCTTCCTCGGTTTAAAGTGAGTCGTGACGTAGGTTCAGGAACACGTGATTTTGGGTCGTGACCTATCTGACTTGAAAACAAGTGGGAATTTTGCTTCAGAAGGATTAAAGCGTGGAGGTCACTAAGGACACCTCATAAAGCTCACAATATCGTAAAAGACCCGCACTCGACCTGTGTGTTTATATGCACTCAAGGCCAAGTGAGGTTCCTGAACCTACGTCACAGACATCAATCACGTGGTCATTTTGAGCACGTTACTCTTGTGATCAGCGGCAGGGGTCGACCGCAAGAAAATAGAATTTTGAACTTTGTAAAAATTCGTCAAAAAATCGCGTTTTATCCAAATCGAAAAATTTTTTCACCGAAGTTCATTTGATGAAATGTAGAATTAGATGAGCAAAAAACATTTTTTGACATTATGGGCACTTTAACGCAAGCATAAGCAGAAGCACAAGCGCATGGATCAACATTTTTCCTTTTTCCTTGTGCTTGTGCTTATGCTTGCGTTCGCTTGCGTAGTGTTCGTTTTCACTTGGCATAAGCTAGTTAAGCTTGCGCTTGTGCTTGGGTTGATAGTGAAAAGCAGGCTTAAGAGTTTTTTTGGAATAAAGAATTTTAAACTAGGTCAAAAATCAGAAGTTATACACATGCTGTCGGCTTCCCTGTGGGTCAACCCTGGGCCGACCAGGGAGATACATGTACTGTATGTATGTACTATATGCAGCATGTGGGGGAGGGGGGGGGGGGGTTAATAGAGAGGGGGGCTTATTTGTAATCTCAAACACGCCGTTTTCGTCTTATAATGGTTTTTGTACCAAATTCAAGCAGCTGCAGTGAAACTTGATTATTTAATAAAGAGCAACTAACGGTATCGTGTGTTTGAGTGTATAATTGGTTAAAAGTAAACCAACTGGGCTGCATGAAGTGAATTTCGTAAGAGGGAATAGTAGGGGCTCATTACAAAATCTCTTGTTCCAAAAGGGGGGTTATTAGAGAGGGGGGGCTTGTTACAAAAAAACGACCTCCAAACGGGGGGCTTATTAGAGAGAGGGGGGCTTAATAGCGCTTTTATGGTATACCTGAAGCAATACTGAATTTTTAGCAAACTAAGGTATTATATGTCTCTAGCCCAATTAAAACAAGTTTATTATAGTCTTGTCCATCCCTACATATCTTAAGCTATTCTTGCATGGGGAAGTGGGTTTAAAATTCAAATTAAAAAAGTACAAACAAAACAAAACACAGGAAAAAGAACAATATTTTTTGCCACTTATCATGGAAAGAACACTGAAAGTGCCTTTCCCCTTATGAACCTATTAGATATCCTATCAGTTACTTCTATCTTTAAATTGCAAGCACTTAAATTTGCACATCGTGGGCATAGCAAAGCACTACCAAACATCTTTGAAAACTATTTTCAGTATGCTACTGATATTCATAGTTATAATACCAGATATGCCACTAAAAATTTTTATAAGCCATGCACAAGAACAAACATTGGAAAACAATCTGTATCTTCAATTGTAGTTCACCTTTGGCAAGATCTTCCAACTAGCTTGAAAAATCTTAACACTTTTACCTTTCCTGGCAAATCATATGAATTACTTCTTAAAACTCAATCAAGTAAGTAAAATCATGCCAACGACTGCCTATTGATATGTGCTTATTTTTCGTCTTAGATTTAAATGTGTGTATCTGCTGTTGTTGTAGCAGCTAAAATTTGTTTAATTACCTTTCCTTAGCTGGGGGCTCACTAGAAAACGTTAGTTTATTTAGCCCCTACAACCATTTAAATTGTAATAGTTTAGCTTTTCTTTTCTTCTTTTTACAGCTCTAAATTCCTTTAAAAAATGGAACGCTAATCGTAGAAAAAAGGTGCAAATAATTAAGATTGTTGTTGTTGTTGTCGTTGTTGTTGGAAATCTCGTTGATATGACACTCCCAAGAAAGATTTTGATCAATGTGTACACCTAAGGATTTAACAGTCGAGACTTGTTTTATCGAAAGCTGATTGATATTAGCAGTGGGATCGCTGTAAGCCTTTGCTTGAAACCAATCAGAAGAAATTCTGTCGTAGTCATATTTAAAGTTAGTTTCTTAAGCTTTTGGTCACTATTAGGTTGTTCTGACTTTTGTTAAGCTTCCACACGCGAATTCTCTCCAGATCAAGATTAATACAGCTATTTATTTCATCAACATCACTACCAGCAAAAGTAATAGCGGAGCTCCGTGGCTAAGAAAATATGGTAACCCATCCGTTCGAGAAAATCTGGTTTTGGTCACCGTACGTACGTCGTACGTACGTACGTACGAACGTACGTACGAACGTACGTACGTCCGCCCTTCCATGTATGGGATGTGAAATGTCCCATTAATTGTATCCTAATAATAATTCGTATTAAAAGAGGTTTCTTAAAACATAAAACTGTAAAAACGAACGATAAAATCCGACGTTTCGGAGTAGTCATGACTCCATTATCAAGGAAAATATAAACGAGATCAAGCAAATTACAGCATTTAAAGCGATTTTGGCGCGAAAAATTAACATTAAGAGGGTGCGAAGATTATAAAAATACTTTCGCACGAATGGAGTCTGATTGCACGTTGAGATTTGGCTTTAAAGCTCTTATAAAAAGCATTTCGTACACTAAGCAGTCAAATTTTGTTTTGCATTTCTTAAGCACTTGGAAACGCTTTAGCAGGTCCTGAGGCATTGTTCCGTGCATGTTCTTGTAGTGTTTGGCAATGGCGGAGGATTGTCGTTTGTGTCCTTTTACACGATTATGTAAATGTCCGCGTGTGTAACCTACATAACCCGCATCGCACAGGTCACATTGAAAACCATAAACAACACACTGCTGATTTACAATTGGTGGTTTTGTTTCTTTGACATTAAGTTCTTGTTCAATTTTCCGGCTCACAAACACGGGCTGGATGGTGGTATGTATTTTTAGGCTCAAATTATTAAGTTGTTTCCTCACACTATTCGCTGAGATTTGGTCTTTGAATGGTAAAAACACTCGAATCGTGTCATCTGTCTCTTGAGATGGTGAAAAAGGTTGCTGCTGATCGCAAACCTTCGAGACTTTTGATGGTAGAATTAACAAGATGTTTAGGATACTTCAGCCTTGAGAATACTGTTTTCAAACGGTCACATTCATCGGAAAAATGTGAGCGAGAGGGTAAACTCCCTTTTTTCTATCGAAGATATGTTGACGATACGCTCACCATCATGCCCAATACAGAAACAGCATCCAACTTCTTGGACACGCTCAACAGAGCACATTCCTCCGTAAAATTCACGATGGAAACCGAATGCAATGGAATGCTCCCATTTCTGGGTATCCAGTTACTGAATCGATCGCCGCAAATTGAGACAAAGGTGTACGTGAAACCCACCAATTCAGGTCTACTCTTGCACTATCAGAGTCATGTTGACAATCGGTATAAAAAGGGTCTACTGAGAACTATGCTTGATCGAGCACATCGTTTGTCTTCATCTTGGACACATTTTTCCGATGAATGTGACCGTTTGAAAACTGTCAAAACAAGGCATCCTCTGACCAGTATCGCGTGACCATATCGCGGGCTCAAGTTTAAAACTCAACGAGGTCAGCTGTTTCTTTAAGTCAACTACTGACCAGGTACTGGCTTTCGATTGGATCGCAGGCTGAAGCCAGGTTTGCGACACCCAAACCAAAACGGGGCTTAACTTTTCGCGCGCTTTCTGCGGCTCGACATTTCACATTCAGTTGGTTTCTTCATTTTGACCCAAAACAACTTCATCTTCTTTCGAAGTTCTTCGCGTAAAAGGCATAAAAATCAGGAACTAGTTTAGAGATACTCCGGAAGGTGAAGTTTCAAGTGATAGATAAAGGGAGAGCAAAAGATTTTTCTTGGGAAAAGCTTAAAACCTGGATCCACTTGCATAGCGCTCGGATTGTGTTTGAAAAACAACATGATTCTACGCTTAAAGGGCTTTCACCAAGAGAGGTCGCTTAACAGTTCACCGGCATTAATGGGAGGAACGAGTAGCTCAAACTCAGTGGAGGAAGTTCTTCCTTTGCACAAACCGCTTGCTAGTTTTGGTGATTCGTGTTTTACTAAAGTGGATACGTATTTTCAAGAACCCCTACAACACAGGTAAATTAAATAAATTGAAGCTTAACATTTGGTTTAATCGTTGTTACTTTTGTTCGGGAATGAAAACTGTATTTTTCTTTCGACTAGACATAAATAACTATCCTCTCTATTCGTTTTGTACGCAAAGAAGTAGCTGAATTGTTTGTTTGTTCTGGTGTTTTGCTTGCAAGCCATCGCGAACGAGTGTTTTTACTCCGCTTGGCTGACAGTTTTTCGATGTCTGTGCCTCAACAGCGTTAAGAAACGTTTGCCCTTATCTTATTAATACGTAATCGCAATGAGTCATCGTAAAAAAGGATTAATGCCCCGGCTAAACGATCAAACATTTTCATCCAACATCGTTGTTGTCAAACATAACGTTGGGTGGCTAAACGCACAAACAAATTTTTGACCAAACACCAGGAGGGTTGTCCAATATAGCCGATCTGAGTTGGGTGGAGTCCGATCGGACTAACCGGAAGTCAGGTTGCACCAAAGGCAATCTAATGATTTGAACCTTGCTCTTTATTAAAGCACGCGCGTGATTTTCCTCGTTGTTAATGTACGCGCGCCAAAATGGGTGTTGTGCGCGTCGCGTGGTCGACCCGACTCGACCCGTCTCTCTAAAAGTCGGTCCGTCTTACCGGAAGTCGGTTTGCGCGAGACTTAGAAAATTCAACAAGTACGGCTGAGGGAGGGTAGAAAATGTTGGCGGATCGACTCCGTTCGATCGAATCGAGTCGGGTCGTCGATCCGTCTCGACCCGACTCAACCCGTCTCTGTAAAAGTCGGTCCGTCTTATTGGAAATCAGTTTGAGCGAGACTTAGAAAATTCCATCATGAACGTTTCTCCGGGAGGGTAGAAAATGTTGGCGGATCGACTCTGTTCGATCGAATGGAGTCGGGTCGTCGATCCGATTCGACCCGACTCGATCCGTCTCTCTAAAAGTCGGTCCGTCTTATTAGAAGTCGGTTTCCAGCATTATCGTTTCTCAGGGAGGGTAGAAAATGTTGGCGGATTGACTCCGTTCGATCTCGAGTCGGGTCGTCGATCCGTCTCGATCCGACTCGACCCGTCTCTCTAAAAGTCGGTCCGTCTTTCTGGAAGTCCTTTGACCGAGAATTAGAAAAATTCAGCAAGTACGGCTTTAGGGAGGGTACAAAATGTTGGCGGATCGACTCCGTTCGATCGAATCGAGTCGGGTCGTCGATCCGTCTCGACCCGACTCGATCCGTCTCTCTAAAAGTCGGTCCGTCTTTCTGGAAGTCTTTTGAGCGAGAGTTAGAAAAAAAACAGCAAGAAGGGCTGTCAGGGAGGGTAGAAAATGTTGGTGGATCGACCCCGTTCGATGGAATCGAGTCGGGTCGTCGATCCTACTCGACCCGTCGTTCTAAAAGTCGGTTCGTCTTACCGTAGGTCGGTTTGCGTGAGACTTTGAAAAATACAGCAACTACGGCTTACAGGGAAGGTAGAAAATGTTGGCGTTGATAAGTTGTCCTACATTACGTCACCTGCGAAAACCATCCGAAGTGTAATAAAATAGGTAAACACGGTTTATTCATTACGCTGTTGAGAAGCGGTCTTTGTTGTGATGGTTGAATCAATCAAATAAAAGAGGTGACAAAATTTTGAAAGCAGAAAAGTGTGACAAAAGGCCCTTCTGGAAAGGACATCAAAAAACAAAAAGTAAGCGGTCACTTAGATTAGCCGGTCAACTGGAATATGGTGTTTTACCGCATTGCTAAGGGGGAGTTTAACCGCTAACGTATTTAATGATCTCCCGCGGAAAAGAATCAAAATAATAAGTGGCCTGAGATATTTTCTTTTAATACAAAATATGATGAGTCTATCACTGTCAGGGGTTTCAAAAAGAATGGCCGCCAACACTGATTTTTTTTTGCAATCCAACGTCCTGTGATCGGGTTATGTTGTGGATTCTACAAATGAGTGAACAATTAGAAGCTCTGCTCTACAGAAGACTTTCAGTTATAAAAGGTGATTGTACTTCAACATTAATTAACAGTCACAATCAAAGATTCCAACCCCTAAAATAGAAGACACTTTGTAGTTTATAACACCCTATTGTTTAAAAGTCATTGGCGAACATAACACATGCAAACCGCAAGCGTGACTTTGGGCTATTGTTGTACCACTTATTGATGAATATATTAATATCAACTGTCAGTAGTGAGAGAGAAACATTTCTGATTTCCATCATGGCGATGTCAGAACTCTACGTGATAAAATACGCTATCTTTACAGAAAATTACGTTCCCTTTCGCAATTAGCTGGAACGTGTTATAATATAATTATAATATATCGCTTGTTTTTTAAAGCTGTAACATGTTATGTTTAAAAGTACACCTCCCTTTTCAGTGGTACAAACAAAAGGTGCATAAACTGCTACAATGATCAAACATTTCCCCTTTTAATTTTGAACCTTATCACATTGAATTTCACGAAACATCATCACCGCTGTTCACCACTTTTAAATATCTGATTGGTTCCAGAGATATTTAAGTTTGAAAAAAGAGTGAAAAATTCAAATGAGGTGACTGATGACGTCATTATAACAACACAATATAACATCAAATTTAAATAGAGGTATCACAGTCAATTTGCAACAGAGACCATTGAAGCTATATATGCTGATAGTTCTCCAGGCAATACACTGAAACCTACAAAAAGATATTGGTTTCTATGGCAAACACTCTCTTGTCCCCCCAACATATTTTAGTGGTTTCCTGCCCAACATTCATATCACAAGGACATGAACTTGACCAAACATATTGAAATGGTTGTAGATCATGCACATTAGGCACCATTGGGAAATATGTCAGAAGAATTACAATCGCTGCCAGCAAAGCCCTTATATCATGGAGGTCTGGAACTCAATATGTTGCCATGGCAACAAAACTGATAAGCTCATATTGTGAAGCCCATCTAGCAGAATCCTACTGGTAAGAATCAAACACTTTTGATAGAAATTACTGGGATATTTTATTTGGGAATATCTGATCAAAATTCGGTTCAGTAAATGACATCATCCCTTGGCAAATGTGCATATTTTAAAAACTTGAATATCTCTGGAACAAAGAAAGATGTGAAAATAGTAAACAGTTTCCTTCTTCTTGCTCAGAGAAATTGTTTATATTTTGAAATTGCTTAGCTACAAAAGATGAGAATATTGTCATAGTAGCACTATAATAGCGTCTACATAGGCCTTAAGTTACCAACCATAGCACACCTTGTAATATAACAATAAAAATTCTGATAGAAAGAGTTGGTCTACTGATCTTACAAATTTCCAGGCACTTCATTCAGCAATAGTCACCCTTAGTCAATAGAAATTGAAAATATGTGAAAATGATTAGTCTGTATAGCTTTCTTAGTTGTCGGTGTCTGATGTATGCTGTTGCATGCCCTCCAATACCATTGCTGTGTCAGTGAATCAGTGAAGATAATGACAACTGGGTTCACAAATGCAATATTTAAACTAGAATTCAGTTATGTAACACAAAGAAAGTGCATGCAAATACTGTGAAGTCGAAACAGGACATTTAGCAAGCTAATATAATGTGTACAGAATTTATTGTGCATAATATTTACTTTGATCATAGGTTATTATGAAAGATAACATTCAAAATGATGAAGTGGTATATTGCAATAAACTTAAGCCTGAATTTATACTTACATTATCAATCACTGTTATCTTAATTAGAAAAAAACTCAAGTAGGAATAAAGCTCATTTGAAGCTAGAAACGATTTCAAATAAGATGGATACAACTGATTTAATTTTTAAAAATGGTTGGAGCATTTTATATGTAATAGAAGAAGCAACCTTAGAAACCATTGCAGTGAAAATAACTGGCTCCACTTATACATTACAAAAAGGTTCAACACACTAGTTAGGCGCATACTTGAAATACCTAGCAATGTTGCAACAAAAATGCCTTCGTGTAATAAATAAAATGACATGATGCAAAAACTTACACAAGACACACTGATGATGGAATGCAAAACAAGATGGCTTACTCTATTGATTGAGCTCATGGATTGACGGGATGATAACAGTCCAGAGCAGGTGGATACGGTTACTTCGATCGACGTCAGGAGACTTAGGTGTCTGTGATACTAAGTGGTGGGATTTTTCGTCGTTCGTGTACCATTTCTACAACATTTTGAATGACATCATATTTGATATCGAAAACAAGGCCGAGCTCTATTTCTTTACGCGTGGCCTACAAAAGTTCAGCCTTGCTCTGTTAATCGAAGCGTGGTCTAGTGAAGCTCGACATTGAGCACTAATTTGGGTCGACCTGTAATGTAAACAATGGCTATGCCCTCCCTATGCGTGTGTTATCTTTGTCACTTTTGCGTCCTGACTTTCGCTGAGACGGATTGACGTTCGCAAAGTCGACCTGACTCGGATATTATTTTGTAGGTCGCGCGCGTTTATTACTTTGTGGGTCGCGCGCGTAGGTTGCGCGTGCGTGCGTTAAGAACGAGGAGGGAGGTCGCGCGTGCGTGCGTTAAGAACGAGGAGGGAGGTCGCGCGTGCGTGCGTTAAGAACGAGGAGGGAGGTCGCGCGTGCGTGCGTTAAGAACGAGGAAGGTTGTCTTTGGTGCGACCTGACTTCCGGTGAGTCCGATCGGACACGATCCGACTAGGATTGGGTATATTGGACATGCATGAACACCAGACAGAGTGAGTCCACAGAACGATTTTTTGGGTATTATAGCTGAAATTTCGACGTTGTTTGGTTCATTTGGTTGCTTTTTACCCGCTGTGCACGGTTTGTTGGTTGGGGTGGCTAAATGATCAAACATTTGTTCTTAACGCGAAATGTTGGATGAAAATGTTTCATCTCGATCCAACATGGAAAGCCATTTAAATACAATGTTGAGATATGTGGTTAAACGGTCAAACATACTCGTCCAACAGGATATTGGATGAAAATATTTGATCGTTTTTTGATTGTTTAAATTTGCTTTCGAACAAACATACGCGTCGTGTATTGTTTTCTTGTAATGTTTTAATGTTTTGAGGTTTTGAACTGCAGTCAATTCCTGCTGACTGCTCTATACATAAAATATTGGCGCAACAGAAGAAAGCCATGTGAAGTTTTTCAATACCAGTACAAAAAAAAATATATAATCGTGGAGCTCTGCTTTTAGGCTTGGCTAAATCTATATATTACTAGCATCATCGGCGTACATCCTTGAAGCCAGTGAGCCTAAGGTTGAAGAGGATGAACTCTCAAACACGATGTTCACTGTTCCTTTATGGCGCTCGCTAAATCACTCGGATGAACAAGGAGCGCGATCCACTCTCTCTAAGTATTTAGATCTGCTCATTTGTTCGCAATGCAAATGGCGCTTTTTTGAGGCTACTTTATTCAATATGGTCCACATAAAACATTTCCAGTGCATTGTCTGCAAATCCCCTCCACAATTTTGTGTAATTATCTTTTGCAATTCTCTCGGGCTGCAGCTTAAGGAGGTTCTCAACATTTTTGCCTTGAGGTGTACCTGTTGAAATCAAAACTTCCTACGTTAGACAAGTTTCGAATTTGATCCTTGACACTGTAACGTCTTTTCACGCATGATCAAAGTTCATTTTCTCATTGGTTTTCAAGCAACAGCTGTTACCATAGAGAGGGTAGCTCGTGGCCGCTCATTTTTATAAAGGTCAATTATCTCCAAATACAGTCAGACACTTCATAACGAAACGTCAAGAATATAAACTAAACAAGTGGTAACAGTTGTTGTTTGGAAACCAATGAGAAAACAGAATTTGATCATACGTTGAAAAGAAGTTGCGTTGTCAAGGAAATCAAAGCTTGTATACTGTAGGAGCTTTTATTTCAACAGGTACACCCAAAGGCCAAAAAAACGAATGCGAGCCGCGTTAATATACTTGATTTCAATGACTACTCGCGAATTCTGGACTCCATTTTTATCGCACCCACCACGTGCAAACATGCGCATGTCACTTCATCAACAACAAACCGCTGAGCAGGAAAACTAACAAAACTTAACGATGAAACAGTGTAGAGCCTGGTAGCTAGAACGCGGAGTCGAAAAATGTACTGATTCTATGTGTCTAATGCGGTCTACTGGTACAGAATTGTTTTTCTTTACTTCACAAAATTAGGCTAATTAAGTAGTAGTGTCAAATAATAGAGTCAGAGAGCACTAAATAAAACAATCCCATTCCCATTTTCGAAATTATTCATCCCATTCTCAATGGGAAATCCCATTCCCAGTGCAGTAGATCCCATTTTCCCAGTCCAAAAAAGGGCAAATCCATGTTCTCGTTTTACCTCTTCACGATCCTCCTCAAGGTCAGTTTGTGTAATGGCTTTGGTCAACTCTTCAGTGTTTTTAATCCGACTTGTCGCTAAGTCTCTTTATCGACTGCTATATTTATGCCCCATCCTTATGTTCAGTTCGCAGCTTACCTAAACTGCGTGATAATTAATTTCTCTTTCTCGCCGAGATCCGTCCGTGACCGATGAGGACTACACCGCTTTTGTTTCCTCCCGTGTTTTAATGCGGAGTTCCTCGTTTACCTTCTTTTGTCTAGCCGCATGGCCGACTGTATTTTGAACACAGTATAAAGCGAAAGGACAGGATAATGGAATGAGAACGTATGGTTATTTTTCTTACTGCAAATTAGAACCATTACCCGACAATAACTGTTTTCTTTTGATATTTTGTCACCATCCTCGGCACATAACAAGCGAGTTTTATCAATAACGGATCTTTCAATACTTTGCTGTATTGATTTTAAACCTGTGAACGGATTGTTCACGGTTTCAATGAAGAATTATGACGAAATATACAAGTTGAATTA
>JAEMWC010000287.1:502500-540000 GCA_016490735.1 Pachyseris speciosa
CAAACAAAAAAGAAATGAACATAAAATAACATAACGAAAATGTAATGATTAACAAACATGGGATGAGGTAACTAGTGTAAACAGCCTCTTAATCTGTAAATATCGACCAGAGGTAGGAATTATAAAATTTTCGGAAAATCCGAAAAAAATTCTGTGAACTACCCTAGGTATTTTATTAATGAAAATATAAATTTTACTTTCATCGGATGAATATTTTGGTCATATGGATGGTGTCAAGTTCGGGCGCTTCATAACCTATGCCAGATCGCTTTTTCGAGGCCCTAGACCGGGCTACGAAAAGAGCTCAATTTGGGTCTAATTGAAATATCATTCAAGCCACAAAGCTTCTTATCACATTCAAAAGGTTTGAACACGCATTTTGAGTGGTCGTGCCCTTGAATTGATTGCGACTAGAATATTTTACAGATTTTTAAATATTTACAAAATTATGAGGATTTCGCGGGAGGAAAATTTTGTCGAAATTCGAAGGCCAAAAATCACACCCGGTACCTAATTTCAAACAACAAAAACCACTCTACATTAAAAAGCAATCTCGAAGCTTTCAAAATATGCAGCCATTCGATGTTAGGCTTCATCGAGCAAAGCACTCCCCTGAGACTGATCGAAGGCCAGAAATAAAGTTAGAGTTTCTGCTCGTTCTCAATACTCGCTAGTCATTATTGACATTATTCAGTTTGACTTACAAACCAAGCCTTTTTTGCAGAAGTCCGCTGGTGGGCCGCTGGTGTATAGAATTGCTTTAATTTAGTCGCTCTCGACGCCTTCGCTCAAAAGCCGCCATCTTGGAAACTCGCGTGTCTAACGTCTGGTAATGATTGTTGCGGAACAATAATAGGAACTTCAGGGGAAAGTCCGAACTTTCGTTTTGCTACGTTCCAGCTTTGTTCGTGCAGTTACTTTTAATTCCGTTCCAAATGTATTGAAATGAATTCGATTTATGGTGACATTTTGAAGCTTAATTAAAACCAGTGAATGCAAAACGTAATTTGATCAGCACCGCTATAGCTTGTCCCCTTCCCCCTCGGAGCAGCAGTTTACGGTACATCACAACCAGTCTAGTTTAATAGACTCTGGGAAAGAGGTTGCATTACTAGCCAAATGTGAAGATCGCAATTAGTGAAGCGAGATGTGTCCATGAGGTGGCTTACAGGAGCCTTTGAGTGTTTTTCTCAAAGCCACCTCCATAACCGTGGCCTTCCTAGTTGCCATGTAACAGAAACAATCTAGTCAGGAATTTCAATTGCCTGCCACACATGCCTGCTCCATATGTTAAGAGGGTGACTACGTCTTGACGTACCCAAAGAAACACTTCACGTTGAGGCCTTGTTCGACAAGTTGGTAAGTTTAATTTAAATTTTGCTTTCTTTTTTTATCAAATTGATCAACAGCTTCCGTGTTCGACTCCTGTACAAGCCTGAAATTTTTTTCAGGCTTTATTTCGCTGCTGCTTTAGGTAATGTTCACAACTGCGGTGATCATTCACTTCTTCAGTCAGTCGACAATTAATTTCTACCTATAAGGCATTCCAAGCTAATTTGCCCTTTCTAAATAAAAGTAATTCCGCTAAAAATCACAATGTTTTTAGTTTCTGCAACGTTTTATTTAAAGACTAGTGTAAATATTAACATTTCACAGGAATAGAGTTCCTCTTTGTGAATTTCTTTATTTCTTTTTTTTTTTTATAGATAGCCGAAAATATTTAACTCAACACCCCGAGAGTCGCACGAGGGGGAGCCATAAATTTAAATTTCGCGTGCCACATGCAAATAAAGACGTTTTTAAATTCTCGTTTTTTTCCAAAAACTATAGCGGACTGGAACTGCCTCCCTGAGGCCATTGTTTCATCAACCTCCTCAGAAACTTTTAAATATAGGTTATCAGCTTTTCTTAAATAATACCTATATATAGTTTATGTAGTTTGTACATCTGTGTCTTATTCATTTACTTATTTTATTGCCAACGAGCCATCCGAGCGAAGACGCTCGGATGGCGAGGCGGCAGCAGAATAGAGCCGCGCAAGAAATGGCAATAGGCAGAAAAATTCTCGATCGAGCTTCAAAAAGTGTAACCTGATGTAATGTAGATTCCCCTGAGACTTTGGTTTGAGCCAATTGCAACGACGGAACCATTGGAACCAATGAAAAGACGTGTTAGATTTTGGTGTTAACCAATCAAAAGGCGGTGCTGGGCGCACAAGCGTTCCTTCAGTTTCGTTGGCGCTTGTTTTGTATCTTTGCCCGCTGAGATTCTGTGGGGTTTGGAGGCGTTTGTTTGGAGACTTTTCGAGTTCTTGAGGAAAGGACACAGTTGTTCTGTATGGACAAAAAGACACTACAACAGTTTCCGCTCAAGCAACGAATTCACGCTAAAGGACAGCGCGGTCAAATACTGTCAAAAGTCATTTTATGTTTTGAGGACACGGTGTACTTCTCGAGGAAATATCGGATACTGCACTAAAAAAAACAAGGTCAAAAGACATTCAGTTTCATTCGAAGTTACTGCGTTGTGCTATTTTTCTGCATAAAAATGCCGATGCTACATGTACGTTCATACAATGTATGGCCGTTCGTTCAACGAATCAAGATCGCTGCGGTTCATCGCGGACACTGTCATCAAAAGCGGTCAAAATTTCAAGAATTAGCAGCCTATTTCTCGACGACAAGGCAGTGTACAAGTAGGCGAATAGCGTAGTCGCTAGCCAGTAGTCGCTTGGCAAGCGTAAGGAATTAAAGGCTGGTGCGGTTGATCGAACAAGTTTCCAAAGCCGCTCATTATAATTATAAACGTAACAACCCACGAGGACTGAAACAACACATGGTAGCTTATCGAAAATCGCTCCTGGCCTTTGAAATAAATAAATTGACAAACGTTCGATGGGAACACTAGAAAAACTCCGAGGAAACATCCGAAGTGAAATACGTGTATAATTTGGATAGAAACGTCGACGAGATGATCTTCACTCTTCGGCCAAAAATAGCACAAAGAAAACATCGAATTAAAAATAGACTTGACAGACAACGCGCGTGAGAACAGAAAATTTGCATCATGATACCATAACGAATTACACACATTTGTGTCTCTAGTTTGGAGGAGTTACATTGTAAGATTTATTCCTAAGAACGGTCGAAGAAAACCCTGTTTCAACGAAATAAAGTTACGAACGAGCACCATCAAGAGTGAACATTAATCGGTACCGGCCACATGTATTGACACCTGCGCGTATCGAATTTCATGTTGAAATTATGCGTGTCTGACAAAAACATGCAACACTCAGATAAACTTTACAGGTTGGCCTAGTTTTCTTCATCGAACATTTGTTACTTATTGCGAGATATTGTAGTGGTGTGGTCAGTCCTTGGCCAATGTTCTTTCTCAAGCGTTGATTTCTGCGAATCGCGGCCCATCTGTCAGTTGTAAGAGGTTTGCATTTTTAGAAACATATCGCGTGCTGAAAGACTACTCTTGCATCGTTTGCCTTCCTTCGAGTAGCTGAAGGAATATGTAAACGATGTGGATGAGTATTTTGTAATTGCTCCAAGTTGCTTTTCAAGATGTGATCCCGATTTGCTCGAAAGGTCTATCGAGTGATCAGTCAAGCGACAAGCTCATTATCTCTGATCTTGCGAGACGCGATCCTCGACTCGATTCTCGATAGCTGAGCCTCGATCCTCGATGCTCGAAACTCTCAGGAATCGAGGAACGAGGATCAACTTACTTTTAACCGGTACTGTAGGTGAAAGTTGTGAACTCAAAGGCATGGTACGTTGTGTCGGTCATCATTTCACGGTAGCTGTAAATAATCACAGTGAATGGATATATGTAGATGATTTGAGTGTTTCAGCCTCGTTGGCACTCTATCGATAAGTATACCTAGTTTATTTTTTACGGTTGGTGTGATAGCTTAACAATTTTAACGACCCAATACATGTAAATGTAAATGTCTGAGGTAAAGTTTGAATTTTACATAAATTGTAATCTATGGCCCCGTCCACACGTATCCGGAGATTTTTGTATCCGCAAATTTTTTTATGCGGATACACCTAGCGTCCACACGTGTCCGTCGTATAAGCTCGGTGTATCCGGAGATTTCTGTATACGCTCTCCAGAGTGGAAATTTCTGTATACGCTGTGTATCCGGATACGTGTGGACGCTCGTATCCGTATATTTTTGTATACGCTGACGTCACAGTATCAGAACCAGTCTTTTTCTGCGCAAGATTCTTTGTAATGCGCATGCTCTGTTGACTAATCCTTTGAGATGTCCGGATACGAATCGGATACGTGTGGACGATCGTATACGATTCGTATACGCTACGTGTGGACGCAGATATTTTTGTCTCCGCATAAAAAAATTTGCGGATACAAAAATCTCCGGATACGTGTGGACGGGGCCTATGTTTAGTCCGATTTTCGGAGACATAATTTTTGTCCCACGAGTCTGGTAAGTTTCAGTGGAATCCGTTTACTATGAATTATGAGCCCGATTTTCGGACACAAAACTTTTTACTCCACTAACCCAGAATATTTTTCTTCCGATTTTCGGAGTACAAAATCTTCTAAGTCCGACTTTTCACTCCACTAATCCAGAATTTTTTTATTCCGATTTTTGGAGCTCAAAAACTTCTGAGTCCAAGTTTTTACTCCACTGAAGATGGAGGCCGTGCGCACGTAAAAATTACGCGACAGTGGAACCACCTTAACCCAGAATTTTTTGGAGCCGAAAATCTTCTGAGTGCGATTTTTTACTCCACTAACCCAGAATTTTTTCAGTCCAATTTTTTACTCCACTAATTATGTATTCGCATTTAACCAAAATTAATCAACGTTAGTTTAAATACAATAAGAAATTTAATTTACTTCCTTTGGTTAAAAAGAAATACAGTAATATTACAATTTTCAAAAGTTCTCTTTCCTCCATTGAACGCATTAGTTTACAATTAAAAAGATTCCTTAAACCACGAGGAAAATATTCATTTTGCATAAATTAAAAAATCTCCACGGCCACATCCTTGTGGGGTGACTGCTGTTTAATCCCTCGTGTGGGGTTTTCAGATTTGCAGAGCGTAGAATCTCACTTTCTCAGTATAACTGGAAGTTGTCCAGACCAGGAGGTTGCATGGAATAAACGAAAGAAGCGCTAGGGTACTCGGTGATCCTTTGAGGCGTTTAAGAATAAATCATTTATTCTTAAATTCACGAATTTTTGACAGATAAGAAAATTTTTTTTTGAATTGATGAATGAGTTCTGCCCAAACCCTTAAAACGCAAAGCCACCCTTTTCACGCTGTCCCTTCCCCTTTCAGGAGAAACAATAATTGGGAAATAAATTGGGGCCTTAGTAGTGTTCTCCGGAAAGAAAATTGAAAAAGAACACCAAATACTCGTATAGAGATTTTTGAATTTTTGCGGTGCACCATGGTTAACAAAATATGGTAACTTCACCATACATGCGTCCGTCCCCCCCCCCCCTTCCCCCCTTCCCCCCTCCCCCTGTAGGCAACGTGAAAAGTCACGCTCGAGATTTCTGCATTCAGCAGGAAATCCTTTAAACAAGAGGCAGTCAAGAACTGCATGTGGCTACTGCTTAATAAGGTAAAACAGTGAATCAAGTCGATTCTTTATAGTTCAAGCAGTGTGGTGAATAATAGTTGCCTGTAACCAGGCACAGCTATCTGTGAGAAGTGTTTTTTCCTAGTTCATTTCTCGAGCTTTTTAGTGACCGTTCATGGAGGTTTTCCAGCCAAAGAGTGCTCTCTGAATCGAATGGAGTCTGACGTCCATGACAATCGAGTTAAATAAAATACCCTGTTTTGTGTCTTTCGAGACACAAAACCTGTTTATTTCAAGGGCCAAAGAAGCCGATTGTTTTTCACCGGCCAGAGCTGTGACTTTCGATACCAGGAATAGGTCTATTGGAAACGTTCTCGTATAGCAAATGAGCCTTAAAAGCAGCAACAATTCTTCCTCGGGACAAATAAAGAACACCGATATGACGAAAATTAGCACTAAGCAATTTTTATTATATGTATAAAATGTTCGATTGAGGCCTAAAACTGCTGTTTAAAAGTAAAAACTAAAATCCAAGCTTTCGCCGATCAACGGCATCATCAGGGATGAGAAAATATTCCGCGCGTGCTATATATATGCAAAGAAGGTGTAGGGTGAAATGTGTAAAAGATGTGACGTGTGTATGCAAGCTATAGGAATAAACTGTGAGTAGAATACAAAGCTCTAATGATGGAGTGTCTCTAAACAAAGGACCTCTAAAAGCGCTAGGAATAAAATAGAATATTAAAATAGAAGGTCTGCGAATTCAGTACATTCTTCTCGGGAATTGAGTGTGGGCTTGTACTTTCTAATATAAAATGCTTCATAGAGGCGTAGATTAGCGAGGTCGTAGATTAGCGGGGTCGTTTTCACTCTGTTTTTTAACAGAGGAGTTCGCAAACTCCTCTGTTAAAAAACACATCGATTCCTGCCAGAACTACAAAGGCATTGAGGTCAAGACAATCATGAGTGAAAACGACCCCGCTAATCTACGCCTCTATGAAGCATTTTATATTTTATATTTTGTATTTTGTTTTTTCTGTTTTGTTTTTGTCTTTTGAACCGGTAAGAATCAGCATTTACTGAAATGTGGTAGCTGCCTTTGGTAATTTTATAGTGTACTTGTCTGCGACAAAAATTGGCAGAAGACAGAAGGGGGAAGCTCAGGCTCGAGGGGGAAAAAGCCGATCAAATTCTAGCCTCCTTGGAAGGCGCTCTTTTTGGCTCGTCACGTAATCTTTCCTCCCCAACGAACGCCTTCTGAAACGAGTGGCACATTCCTTTCTCATTGTTAGCAAAGATCAGCTGGAGTCCACGTCGTAACGTTGTCAACAAGAACAACGCCGGTCATACAAGACACAGAAGTTCAGGATCAACACAACATTTAATTTATCTTCACAGTCGAGTCTACAACAGGCAACGTGAGCAACATACGGGAACTCTATGGAGCATTTTCAGTCACGCCAGTAAAAAATTAAAATTATTAACCATTCAATAGATAAAGTCACGAAATTGTGATATTATAGAAGAGTAATAAATAAACAACATGCCAACGTCTCAGGGCCTTGCGATATCCCGTAATCGAGTTATTCGGCAAAATGTACCACTCAAAATTATAGTGTTTTGTATGGAAACGCCAAGATGGCGTCCGGAAACGAGTTAAAATATATGTTTCTTACTTTAGCTATCTCAAAGGCTTTGTTCTCTTTGTTGAGCTTTCAAACATTTACATGGACGCTTCCCTTACCATGTTGGCTTTCAAACCTCAAAAACACGCGGTGAATCGATGTTTTCATGTAAGTGACATGCTTTTACGTCGCGCACTGTGAAAGAATCTAAACTTCAAACTGCTCTATTTTCAAAACAAAGCAAGCTACCGAGCTGAAAACATGCAAGCAGATACATCTCTAAAATGCCCTTAACGTGATGAAGATAAAAATGCAAAAAGTCTGTTTACTTTTGAATTTTAGTTTTTTATGACGTCACGTGAAAACCCTCTATAACAAACCCATGGCCTTGCAGCAATCATGTATATTAAAATCAACATTGTTACATCTCCCTTCGTCAACAAACAAACAAAAAAGAAATGAACATAAAATAACATAACGAAAATGTAATGATTAACAAACATGGGATGAGGTAACTAGTGTAAACAGCCTCTTAATCTGTAAATATCGACCAGAGGTAGGAATTATAAAATTTTCGGAAAATCCGAAAAAAATTCTGTGAACTACCCTAGGTATTTTATTAATGAAAATATAAATTTTACTTTCATCGGATGAATATTTTGGTCATATGGATGGTGTCAAGTTCGGGCGCTTCATAACCTATGCCAGATCGCTTTTTCGAGGCCCTAGACCGGGCTACGAAAAGAGCTCAATTTGGGTCTAATTGAAATATCATTCAAGCCACAAAGCTTCTTATCACATTCAAAAGGTTTGAACACGCATTTTGAGTGGTCGTGCCCTTGAATTGATTGCGACTAGAATATTTTACAGATTTTTAAATATTTACAAAATTATGAGGATTTCGCGGGAGGAAAATTTTGTCGAAATTCGAAGGCCAAAAATCACACCCGGTACCTAATTTCAAACAACAAAAACCACTCTACATTAAAAAGCAATCTCGAAGCTTTCAAAATAATTTTTTGAAACCTTGGGCAACATATAAAATGAATTTTTGGGAACGCGAAATTCACGGAGCACTTGAGTGAAATTTGACTCTTCTGACTTGACAGTTTTGAGGTTCGGTGCGACACAAATCAATACTCAAACAAATATTTCAGCCAAAATAAGTGTAATCTCAAGTCTTACAGTTATACACACATGCTTCATAGACATTGAATACAAAATTTACAACAATTATCAGCCGAAAAGAACTCATATCCCAGCTTTTAGGTACTAAACTTGCCTCGATCGCCAAATAAATGTGAACATGCACTGCAACATGCACATGGCCAAGTTCTTATCACTCAAAGCCAATAGTTCAAAATCTACACCAAATATCTATCCTGTGTAATATATAATCAGGTGCACGATGTGTTTGTTTGTACCTTTTGTCCTTGTTCGTCCTCACTGCCCCAAATACTACCAGCGAAAATCGACGTGTCACGAGTCTTGTGGAGGTGCTGTTGTGTGATTCGAGATTGTGTTGCATAACATAACAAACGGAGATCGAACCCACGACCCGGGACACAGGCACTTCGTGTACGTGAGCTTGTTAGGAAAAAATAAATTCTAGATTGAAAAAAATAAAAAAAAAAAAATACATAAAAACAAATTGCAAATCACAATAGAACAATGATAACCTGACCTCGGCAGACTTCCCCTGCTCACTTGTCTGGTGCCTTTTTCCTTGCAGTACAGTAGTCTTTATAGATCGTTTTCACCGTCACGCAAAAAAACCCGGCGTACAAGAATAAATTCCGAAACCGTTCCATGAAAGCAGCCAAGAAAATGAGATGCGACAAAAGACTAGCAAATGAGCAATTTCACAAGCCTCAGATCTGTGTGGCACACCGTTTCTGAGTTATCTGCCTAAACTTTTAATTTTCACGCAACTTTAAAGAGCTTTGTAATTGTATGCAGACGTCATATACACTGAACCAATACAGTGTACATTAACTTATGCGATAAAGGGGTTTTCTTTTTGTTTCTGAGCTACTATACATATAGATATTCGAATTCTTGAAATGTTTTAACCGCTGAAAATCATAAGAAAAAACTGTTTTTCAGCCATACAGCTGACCTATCTTGGTCACGCACTATGAAAATTTCCGTTCTTTAAAAACTAAAGACGCTAAGGAACTGGAAACTCGAGAAAATAATTATTTGTAAGTTATTTTCAACCTGATGTAAATAGAAACTCAGAAAACCTTGCTATTTGATGACGTCACGGTAGGAAAGTAAACCACGCCCTGACTCGTAGCACTAATTCGAACTGTAACTTTCGCCGACAGCGCCATCCGATACCAGAATCCTGGCGGTGCTTCGGGCAAATCGACATTTCAAAGCTCGAGTCATGAAGTTATAATATACCTGGAATAAAAATGAAAATAAACATAATGGGAACTGCAATTTAGGTATATCGGGAGCGCATGGGTATATTCATTGCCCGACTGAGGAAATATTACAAGAATCGCTTAGGGACAAGGGTAACACTTATCTTCTTTCCGATGCAGTCGATGTCCGCGTTCGCATTCCAAGACGCGAGAGACAATAGCAAAATACATTCCAAAGGGAGAGTTTTTTTTTTTTTTTTCATCATAGAGGGAAGCAGATGCTTATTGCTTTGATAGGTGATCGTTCATAGCACGAATTTTGCCAGCAAAGGAAGTAAAGATAAAATTTATGGGCAAATGTTATATCACACGTTATATTTTCAGTCCCAAGTTAAGTCACAATCCTCAAGACATGCTCAAGGATCCAGCCTTGTGTTATTTCCAGCTCCTTTGGGAATGAGTGCGAAGTGTGCTGGTTCCCTCAGCATGTTATCAAATGTATTTTTATTCGCAGGCTAACTTAATTGTCTTACCGGACTACCGTAGAACAGCAAACTAATCTTCAAGAACAGCTCTCAGAATACAGAATATCAGCCCCTTGAGCCTAAAAGTTGACTTTTTTTCAGAACTAAGTTCCGGTTGTATGTTGTGTAGAACTTGGGTATGGAACTGAAGAAAGCATAAAACCGGGTCGGGTAAAAGATTTTTCTTCAATCCTACAGCGCATATCTTCATCTCAGTATGCTGTGGGGACTGGCCATTAATTATTTCAGAGGAAGAGCGCAAAAAACAAAAATAAAATAAAACTGAATTTCTCGGGGAATGTGCATGGATATTCCTTATCTTGGCCAATCAGCAAGCACATTATAATTCCTGATTGCTCTTTCACTTGATAAAATACCAAAAAGATCATACCGAGAGCAAGGAAATCGCATGTAGAGTGTTATACATTAGCTCTAGCCTGCAAAAAAGCGTTATACGCTTTTGACACCCGTTGATTAATAAATCAAGTTATGAGGCAATAGGTAAACCTATTTATTTTTACCTGCCTTGCAACTCCGGTGCGCGCGTGCACAACACCATAGTAGAGCTTATTAAACACGAGAGTAAAAAGAAGGTGTGTCTCAACCTTACCAACCCTCGCTAATATCAGCTCTGCTTCCGTCTTCAAACCACAGTTAGCAATACTGACTTGTAGGCTGTGAAGTGGAGCTCAACTGACCGGTTGCAGTCTCTGATACGCATGTACTCAGTGTGCCCGGGTATTTGGTACTTGAACCGCACTTTCCCCCAACCAACGCTCCATATTCGTATGCTGTATCGTCCACACTAGCGAGCAGATGTGTTCTAGCTGGCAATGAAGCTTTCTTGTTTTCAATGCTAGAGAAAACTAAATACCACGAAACTACGCTACCAAAATGTATGCCGCAAGCCCAAGATTAGACTGTATTGGGACGTTGTTATTTGTGCACATGCTTTATATAATGAGGTGTTAAAAAAGTATTGCACAACGTATTAGGTTATCTCCTCATCTGATAGACAATCAGGACAAATAAAAGTGCTTAACTAAAACAAACAAACAAAAAGAACAAATTATTTACATTGTACCAGTGGATTGTTTGACACGTTCGAGGACCAGGAATCTTTAATCACGGCACAACGGCAACGTATGAAAATTTGAGCTTCAGCTCATTCCATTGGCGCAACTATAACATGTAGATCAGTGGTCGAATTTTTTTCACAACCCGGAAATAAAACTGCAGTAGCCGGATCTCCTTGTTACGGACAGCACAATCTCGACTCACGCAACAGCTGTTTCACGAGACGCGTGACACGTCGAACGTGCGGGGATTTCGCTGTAGTTTTTGGATCTTTTTGCAGAAATGAAGACGAACAAGGACAAAAGGTACAAACAAACATATCGTGCACCTGATTATATACTAAGCAGAATAGATTTTTGGTGTAGATTGTGAACTATTGGCTCTGAGTGAACATGATCCATACACCCTATTCCAAAATGGCGGCCGCTCGGAATGATCTGGGGAGAGCAGCGCGGAAACGAGGCATCGAGGGCCAAGTCAAAGTCAAGCATGTAAACAGCAATGGCGTTCGTAGTATCTATCAGGAGAATTGAAGACATACCTGGCAGTTCGTTGAACGGATGGGATCCTAATCAGTTGAAAAATGCTTAACTAAAATTTTGGTTCAAGTGTCGTGGTGATTCTTGTAAAGGTTTACGTAATCACCAAAGCACAATTTTGTAAGCGGTAAGTGATATAGTTATTTTGCTGTCGGAAACGCCGACCTTGCTAAGGCTGCTAAGGTCAATTAAGTATCTCATTTGCTTCGTTCTTTTACAGCGTGAACGAGTATTATTTGAATTAAAAGACCGACTATCTTCTAGTCGACCCGGACGAAAATCTCATCTATGACCGGCATATAACGACTGAGCCGGTAAAGAGCTTTTCAGGCTGAGTTTAGCGCTAATCATTGATTAAGATGTATTAAAGCCTATAAGTTCAGTTGTCATAAGATGGTTTTTAACCCGGGTTAGCGCTAACCATGCTTCGAGCAACTGGGCCCAGGGAAGCTGACTACAACACTACAAACATGTAGAAAAATATTTAACCGGGATTAACTTAACCAAGATTTTATTTGCTTGGAACGCTAAACAGGAGATTTCAATTAAGTTTTTTTTTTCTCGGAAATGTAGTTCAGAAAATCAGAAATAATAGTTCAAAGTAGTTAGCAAACTGAAAATAAATGGTCATGTTGCCTGTACGCGAGTTATGTGCTTAAAAACACACCACATTTGACTGACAACACTAAACAGAGTAAATGCACTACACTGTCCCATATGTGGAAGTTTGGTTCCAATAAAAAGTGCCCCATGGAAAGTTGACTAATAAATGTTTTGGCACCCCCAGGTGAGATTCCAATGAGCTCCTTCAGATTGGTATGCCAGTTTTTATACAAGCTATAAAATGATCACTGTTTAAACGAAGACTCTTAGGCATTTGACAGCAGAGCTCACTGCAGTCAATTATGACCCTGGTAGAAGGATTCAGCAGGCATGTGGTCATTGATCTTTGCTCTTGAGGGTCATACTGAAATGATGCTGACCTTTAGAAACATAAAATTAATCCAGGCTTATTGCCTTGGTCTTCCTTGTTCAGGGGCATCTTCATCATTTCTCTAATTCATATTTGCTACATCATGAGAAGGTGAATGCCAATAATTAGTGTTTTCACCTTCTTTTACTGGATTTAAATACTGAATTATACTCTTTAAAATGTCTCTCTTGGGAAATCCAGAATAAAAAGCTAAATCTTTAACTGACTTCATAAATGTATCGACGCTAAATACTTTCGATTGTAAATCTTGGAAATATCCGCCTCGAATTGTCGGAGTTTTTCAGTAAGCTCGGCTTTCTCACAGTCTAGATCATGGATAGCTTTCTCACAGTCGTTTTATAGCTCCCTAGAATCTCTATCAGGAGAAATATCTGAATCACGATGTCTTGGTTGATGACAGTAGATCAGAAGTTGCTGAGGTTTTCCTCAGTCTTTTTCGTTTGATCGGACTACTATGCTTTGGTACTTTTCGTTTTACGAGCGAACACTTCTTTCATGGAAAAGCGGATGGTACAGCAGTAGTTTTCAAAGTTGTCTCGCGACCAGCAAACGAACAAATATAACCCGAAGACTTGAAGTGGCGCAAACATACCCTTGATCGAGTGTTTCGTCACTTAAAGTTCATCCAAGATCCCTTCGTATGGCAACAATCCATTCGGCTTGAACACATTACACGTCGGTCTTCTGGAAACTTCTGCTAAGAGATTTTCACACCATTTTTCCACATAAATTTTCTTAGGAGAGAATGGAATAGAGCAATTTTGAAGCATGATCGCTCACGATTACCATATGTAAACACCACAAGATTTTCACGCCGGCCCTCGATGCCTCGTTTCCGTGCTGCTCTCCCCAGATCATTCCGAGCGGCCGCCATTTTGGAATAAGGTGTATGCATGTTCACCTATATTTAGCGAGACAAGTTTAGTACCTAAAAGCTGGGATATGCCGGAGTACTTTTCGGCTGAAAATTGTTGTAAATTTTGTATTCAATGTCTATGAAGCATGTATGTATAACTGTAAGACTTGAGATTGCCTAAATTACACTTATTTTGGCTGAAATATTTGTTTGAGTATTGATTTGTGTCGCGCCGAACCTCAAAACTGTCAAGTCAGAAGGGTCAAATTTCACTCAAGTTCGCGTTCCCAAAAATTCATTTCATATGTTGCCCAAGGTTTCAAAAAATTATTTTGAAAGCTTCGAGATTGCTTTTTAATGTAGAGTGGTTTTTGTTGTTTGAAATTAGGTACCGGGTGTGATTTTTGGCCTTCGAATTTCGACAAAATTTTCCTCCCGCGAAATCCTCATAATTTTGTAAATATTTAAAAATCTGTAAGATATTCTAGTTGCAATCAATTCAAGGGCACGACCACTCAAAATGCGTGTTCAAACCTTTTGAATGTGATAAGAAGCTTTGTGGCTTGAATGATATTTCAATTAGATTCAAACGGAACTTTTTCCGCAGCCCAGTCAAGGGACTCGAAAAAGCGATCTGGCATAGGTTATAAAGCGCCCGAACTTGACACCATCCATATGACCAAAATATTCATCCGATGAAAGTAAAATTTATATTTTCATTAATAGAATACCTAGAGTAGCTCACAGAATTTTTTTTCGGATTTTCCGAAATTTTTATAATTCCTACCTCTGGTCGATATTTACAGACATCCGCTCTTAAAGTCTGTGAGGAACAAAGTTATGATGTCAAAGTGCATAGTCATTCAGACATGCTGGCCTGCGGAGAACTCTTACACGGGAGCTGCATTTCTCTAGGCTAGCAGGTAGAACTGCATCATCCGGGGGAGTTGGTGCTGACTGTGACTCGACCACTGCCTGCGCCGGTACATTCAGGTTCAGGTGGTGAATGTTCTGTTTGACGTGGTAGTGAAGAGTCAAATTCAGGGCCGAGTGTCTCTGCATATAGGAGCGGCAGTCTTGGAGTCTCAGCTGTCAGCCGAAGATGTCGACGATTCCTCCGATACACCCTTCCATCCTCTGTAGTTACTTGGTACGAGTGCACAACAGCTGGTCCCTCCACTGTTGCGGGTGTCCCCATTGTTTATAATTAGTTGCTGAAGTGCTTTAGAGCCATTTTTGTAGTAGAATGACTGTCTGTCTTTTCTTGCCTGGAGGAGCTGTGCAGTTGTGTCTGTATCGGCCTGGTGTAAAAGTTTGCCAGCTTTGGGTAGAAGGGTCTTTGTCCGTCGGCCAAAGAGTCGCTGTGCTGGGGATGTACCAACTCCCTCAGTGGGGGTGTTGCGAAAGTCTAGTAATCCCAAGTAGGGATCAGTCCCAGATTCTAGTGCTTTCAGCATGATACGCTTTGCAGTTTTCACTGAGTTTTCTGCTTTACCATTAGATTGCGGATAGGAGGGTGAGCTAGTAGCACGATTAAACTCGTACAACTCTGTAAACTGCTTGAATTCGTGGGAGCTAAACTGACGGCCATTGTCACTCCTAAGCTGGTATGGGATCCTATGTTGTGCCATCTGACATTTCAGCTTTTCAATCACTTCTTTGGACGTTTGAGCATCCAGATTATCAACCTCAAAGAAGTTGGAGTAGTAGTCTGTGGTCACCAGATATTCCTTCCCTTGGAACTCGAAGAGATCAGCTGCGATGGTCTGTCATGGCCTTAATGGTACTGGGTGTGGGATCATTGGCTCTTTCTGTTGTCCCTGCTGATATGTGAGGGTTATTTACCTGGAACGAGAGGGTATGCGATATATTCACCTGGTACCGCCCCGAGGGCGTAGCCCGAGGGGCGGTGCCAGGTGAATATATCACATACCCACGAGGGACAGGTAAATAACATGCTTATTTGTCAGTTGGTGAGGTTTTCTAAAACAAATAGAAACCATTAAATAACGAAAAACTTAGTTTCTACTAGGTCGTGTTTTATTTTAAAAATACTTTTTATGGTAGATTGTAGGTGAGGTTTCGACTGTAAACATGTTTTTGTTGATTTTTGGTTTTGTTTTTACAACAATGCGTAGACAACGTATGTTGCTATACTGGTACACAGTGGGATTGAATTTAGTTCTGTATTATTTACACAACAATATGTATAGACGTTTTCTTTTGTCTGCTGGTATGGGTGGTAAAGATGTTTGTTACTTTTGCATAAACAGTGCATTCAGTTGTGCACGTGGTTGAACGACTGCCGTTCAATTTTAAGAAAAGTGAGCTCTCGCCTAGCACTGTTTGTAAACAACGATGAGCGATGATGAAGATGGATTTGCTTTGTGAATGGGACAAGTCAGACTCACAGCCAGGATGCTCCGACTTAGACGTTGAAAATGCTGTTTCGGATTTTAACACTCCTGGAGAAAATGATTTATTGATTGAAGGTCCACCCGCTACCAATGTCGTTGCAGCGAGTAAGCCCCACGAAGAAGTTATGGAGGAGAGAAAGGGGAAAAACGCGGTACACAAGCCGTTGCCGACGAACAGATTGCTAAACGAAGCAGTGACTAGAAACCAGCTAACACACGAAAGACCACCGCGTGATCGGTAACTGTTTGACATTTCCTCTGTATTTGTTTGTTTTTCTTTGGAGTTTACAAGTGATGGGAGACTAAGTCGAGGGGAATATGAGCAGGGGACTAAGTCGAGGGGAATATGAGTAAGGGAATATGAGCAGGGGAAATATATATTGCATTGTTTTGCTATTGTTATCAGCTATTGTTTCAGCCCCGCACTCCCCTGTCACAATCAAAGCCGCCACCAACTTTTCAGACAGTGAATAATAATGAGGGGTTATGTAGTATATTCCCCTGAAAAGAACAAAGGAAACCGAGCCAACTGACAAATAAGTGTTGCACACATGGCACTTGGATATGTATTCCTTAATCTCTTTATACATGGAGGGCCAGTAAAAGGCTTCCTGTGCCCGTCTCTGACATGCTTGTATTTCTAGGTGACTTGAGTGCAATCTTAGCTCCTCTCTCATTTGAAGATGACTCCATTTTGAAGAGTAAGCTCTTCTCTGAATGGAAAGTAGACTTGAATTTCTGGTGGCAGACAGGGTTTGCTTTCTGGCCAGCCTTGTTTGATCACATTTAATAGGGCCTTGAGTACGGCATCGTCATGGGTGCAGTTTTGGATCCTGCGCAGTGTGTCTTCTCTCACTGGGAGATAGTGGAGCATGTTTATCACTTCGGCTTCTTTCTCTGTTGGAGATCTTGATTCTGAGATCGTCACCACATCTTCCTGAACCTCGGTCTTCCTGACATGGCAGATAGGCACGACTCAGAGTGTCCGCCATGAGTAGCAAAGTTCCCCTTTTATAGGTAACTTTGGTGAGTTGAGAAGACCTTTCTTGAAATATCTTCTAGCGGCTTGTGATCTGTCTCCACGGGTACTTTCCTCCCGTGTAGGTAGGTCTCAAACTTTTTCATACCGAATACTATTGCCAGCAGTTCCTTTTCGATCTGGGCGTACTGTACTTCTGTAGGAGTTAGGGATCTGGATGCATATGCGACGGGCTGCCCGTCTCGCATTAGACATGGATGCATCGCATTGCAATACAGGAATTGTAATTGGGTTGAAGTATTTCAGCTCTGGTGTGGCAGAAATAATCCTCTTTGCTTCGTCTAGGGCAGAGCCATGAATCTTTTCGTCCCATAGGAATTCTGTGTCGTTCTTGACGAGATCACGTAGTGCAGTGGTAATCTCCGACAGCTTGGGAGAGAACTTCTGTAGGTAGTTAGTCATTCCCAGGAAACGTTGGACACCTTGTTTGTCTGTTGGTACTGGCATCGCTCTGATGGCTTTCACCTTTTCAGCATCTGGCTTAAGCCCGTCTGCCGAGACACATGACCCATGTACGAGACTTCTTTACGCCTTAGTTGCAACTTTCCGCTGTTTAGCTTTATGCCTTTGTCGAGGCAGCGCTCTAGGAGTGCTGTGGGGTTTTGGTCATGGTCCCTTGCAGCTTCTTCATCAGATGCTCCACAGTCAAACACGAGAATATCGTCAGCAATCGCTTTGCATCCCTTTAGTCCCACCAGCGCTACGTAGAATCTTCGCTGGAACTCTTAACATGTGATAAATGGAGATGCTTTTTCCCATGAAAGTCTGGCCGAAGGAAATGCATACGACTTTTTGGAAGAAGACCACGGCAAATTCAACTGTATTCGTACAACTGTGAAGAGTAGTTAGTTCATTTTAAAATCAAGCTGTAGAATCTCTACTGTTATGTTTCGATCGTTATAGTAGAACAATTGATTGCACGTGACACGGTCGGTAATACGACATCCAAGACATGGCAGTTTTATTTGGTCGTTATACAGTACTCAATATGCACGTTTTCTCAAGATGATTATTATAACTACTTAACGAATGAAATACGAAAGACTTTTGTATTGTGTGAAGCAGCTGTTTAAAAGACACAAAAATAACTTTCGCCCAATTGCATGTTTGAGCTTTTTAACTGGACAATGGGGCTTTGTTCCAGTATATTAATTTCTAAGCATGGAAACAAAACATTTCATACCAACAAACTGAATATCAGGTAGTTTCAGCGTTTCACTTAAAAACCCACGAGAGGCAGAGTATTCTGCATGATGCCGCTTATCTAAATGTTTTGCTTGTTCCCTAAACGTCATACGCTTAGTGCTAGTAGATTTCAAGAAGGCTAACTTGTCATGAGTTGTTATTACGGCATATGAAGAATGTAATAATTTGAAGCTTTTACTTGAAGTTTCACATAAATAATAGACCAGAACTGTTGATAATTGCGGCAATTCCATACGTGTTTAGTCTGTTTTGCCCTGCATATGCTACAACGAGGGACCTGTCGGGTATACTTATAAAGAACGAGGTATCATGTGTCTAGTCTGTGGTTTGACCACATCTAAGTCGAATCGAACCTCAACGGGTTTTAATAACAGCAACTTCGTTCCCGCCGTATATTGATCCTATCCCATCATGCACATGATGTATGCTACCACAGGTAGACCAACAAACACTACAACCCCTCTTTTCCTTGGACTTAGACACGGTTTACAACGACAACACTACATGTATATCTCGATCTGAACGTTCTCGCCCTGATAAAAGCAAAGTTCAATTTAAACTGCACAACATGCTCATTGTTCAAGGAATCAGTGTCAATAGAGTTCGTATTCAGTAAAGTTCATAGTCCTTTAAGTATCCTGGTGGTTTCCTTTCCCTAGTTGGCTTCACGGATACCTCTGGAGTATCTGTATTGGCATCCCTATCGGCAACATCATCTTGTCTTGTGTCTTGTTGGCCTAACTCCTCTGTCAGGTATTTCTTCACTTCGGTCACGTTTCTCTTATAGTTAACTCCTTCCGGTGACATCACGGTGACTTCATTTCCATATTTAGTGGTGACTTTGTAAGGTGTTTCCCCAAAGCTTGTTGAAAGCTTGTTTTCTTTCTTCTGTTTTATCAGGACTTGGTCACCTGGAGCAAGATTGTTTTCCTGCGCTCCCCTTCTTTCATCGGCATAGTCATTTCTCCTCTGTTTCATCTCTGCATCCTTGTCTCTTGCTTCGCCGTCAGCGTACTCGGAACTCGTTAACTCGGGGATCTTTGACCTTGTCTCTCTCTTAAACAACAGTTTGGCTGGTGTAACACCAGTGGTACTATGAGGCGTGGTCCTGTAGGCTGTATTTCTCATCTCCACCATAAATTCTTCTTTTCCGCCTGAGCAATCTTCAGGACTTTGAGTAAGCTTTTATTTTGACGTTCAACCTCCCCATTCGCCTGGGGCCAAAGCGGTGTGGACGTTCTGTGCTGTATGTCATTTGTCTTCAGGTACGACCCAAATTCCTTGGACGCAAACTGTGGGCCATTGTCGGTTTTCAGCGAATTTGGCAGGCCACGTGCACAGAAAATCTTCTCAAGGCTTTCGATAATGCTGGTGGACGTTACAGACTTCATAATCTCTACCTCGAAGTACCGGCTATAGTAGTCTACAACGACGAACACATACTCTCCTGAGGGTAGGGGACCCATCAAATCTGCCGATAAATCTTGCCATGGTTGGTTTGGAAATTCAGTGTGCCTCAAGGGCTCAGGTGGTGTGGGAAGTCCAACCAACCGACAGCTATGACAGGTCTTGCACTTCTCGTCAACTTGCTAATCGATCCCGGCCCACCAAACCTTGGTACGGAGTCTCTGTTTGGTCTTTACCAAGCCTTGATGTCTTTCGTGTGCTAAATCAAGCACTCTTCCACGTAGCTTTTGAGGGATGAACAATCTTGTTCCCCTTAGAACTAGCTTTCCTAAGGTGGAAAGTTCATTTCGTACAGTTTTGTATTGCGATGGGGCATTGTCCCATTCTCTTAACTATGAAACTTCTGGGTCGATCCATGATTCTTCTTCGACCTCTTGTACAGACATGGCCGCTGGCGTTGATGCTTCTGCTACAAACCGAATGAACTCTTCTGCCTAACTGTTCATGCATACTCCTCTTCCTCTGCTAAGCCGTGACAGTGGGTCAGCAATATTCTGTTTCCCTGGTACATACTGCACAGTGAACCTGTATGGATGGAGTCTAAGGAACCAGCGTTCTATCCTTGTTGAGGTTCGGGAGCTCGTAGAATAGATAACTTCAAGGGGTTTGTGGTCAGTCAGTAAGGTGAATTCGACTCCATATAGGTACATGTGGAATCTTTCGCAACCCCACACAAGTCCAAGCGCTTCCTTCTCCGTCTGTGAGTACCTACGCTCAACATCGGTAAGGCTTCTACTTGCATATGCGATTACACGCTCGCATCCTCCCTGAACTTGCGTCAGGACTGCTCCCAAACCCACTGGGCTGGCATCTGTAATGAGTTTGGTTTTCTCCGCGTTCCTGTCAAAATCTGCCAATGTTAGTTCAACATTAGCCAAGCTACTCTTCAGGGTATCAAAAGCAGCCTGTTGCTCTGTACCCCACACAAACGGCGTTTCCTTCCTCGTCAACCTGTGAAGTGGCTCTGCGATACTTGCTAGGTTGGGGATGAGCCTGGAGCTGAAGTTCACTAATCCCAGGAAGCTCCGAACCTCCCCTGCATTTTGAGGCTCCCTTGTCGGGACTACTGCTTCTCCAGGTGACTCTGTCGGTCCAATCCCTTTGTTTGACAACAGGTATCCCATGAAAGTTAACTTGGACATCTGAACTACACACTTCTCCCTGTTTAATGTAAGCCCCTTCTCTTGAATACATTCCATGGTTTTTCTCAACCTTGCATCATGCTCCTCAACAGAGCGACCATGAATAATGATGTCATCGTGAATGTTGTACGCACCCTCACACTCTGCTAATACTTGCTGAATGGTATATATGTTGGTAGAGTTCTGGTGCAGAGCTTATGCCAAACATGAGACGCTTGTACCTGTATAACCCCTTGTGGGTTATAAATGTGGTGATGTTTCTGGATTGTCCCCCTAGTTCAATCTGATGAAAACCCCATTTTAGGTCAAGTTTACTGAATGTGGCTCTTCCATTCAGTTGGTACAGAACGTCGTCTACAGTGGGTATAGGGTGACGCTCCCTTACTATGGCTCTGTTAGCTTTCCGCATGTCTACACAAAAACGAATGTCTCCTGTGGGCTTTGGGACTACTACAATGGGGCTTACCCAAGGGGTTGGCCCTTGCACTTGCTCAATGACATCATGATTGACAAGTTCTTCAGCTTCTCTTCTATCTTTTCTCTCAACCCAAATGGTGATGGCCTTAGCTTTTGAGCAATGGGTTCCACTGATTCATCAATATGCAGCTTAGCCTGAAAATCTTTGAGTTTACCCACTCCATTAAAGACTCTTGGGAATTCTCTTAGCAAGTTCTCTTCACTGACAGAATTTATTTCAATCTTTAGTACTGCCAACATTTCAGAGGTTTGACGGCAGAGTATTGGCCTAGCTTTTTCTTCTACAACAACAAAAGTTACTGTGCATTGTCTGTCTTTATAACACAACTCTGCTTCCAACTCACCAGCAGTATTGAGAGGTTCCCCAGAGCCATAAGAGTACAACTTCCTGCTTGACTTCCATGATCTGCATTTCATATTCGTCCTTTTAAGCATTTCCCATGTCTCCCTGTCGATGACATATCGAGTGGAACCGGAATCAACAAGAACTCCTACCAGCTGGACCCCTCCAAGTTCAATGTCTATGGTTGGTATGTCTCTAATGCCTGATTGAACTGAAAATGCAAAGTCGTCCTCGCTGACATGGTGAACGTCTCCTCTCTTGGTAGTATTCTCAACCTTGGTTTTGCAACATTTCGCCAGGTGGCCAATCTTCTTACATTTTGGGCAGGTAACTGCTCTAGCTTTGCATTCCGGGTCTCGAGCGAAGTACCCCTCCATTCCACATCGGTAACAACAGCCTCTATTCCCCGTTCCGGAGACATGGCGATTATCCTCTAATGTATGCACAGTGTCACCCCTGGAATCATTCTCTATTTGTTTTGCTTGTCTTTCCGCCTCTTCCATCGATCTGGCAATCTCCCGTGCTTTCCACCTGTTTCTAGTAATTTCTGAGACCGACTCCCTTTCGGTCTTATAGTCTGTCAAGATGTGTTCCAAGGACACTTGGATTTTGCTCTTCATGGTCTGAAAGGGGTCACAGGCATTGCTGACGACATTCTAGTGTATGTATCTACAGAAGAAGAGCACGACAACAACATGTCTAACTTCATGAACAGAGCTTTGGAGAAAGGAGTAAAGTTCAACAAGGACAAAGTGCAGCTAAAGTGTCAAGAAATCAGCTTCTTTGAGCACAAATGGCCCCCAGATGGGATCAGACCATATGACAAGAAAATATCCACAATTCAATACATGACTCCTCTCAGAGCTGAAATGTTAGAGATCATACACCAAGGTCACCTAGAGCAGGAAAAATGTCTTCTGCGTACGTGCCCGGACCTCTGTCTTCTGGTAAGGAATAACAAGGGACATCATCAATTAAGTTGACCATTGTGAGCCCTGTTAGAGGTACCAGAGGAAGGCCCAGAAAGAAGTCCCTCTCCGGCCGTGGGAAAGGATTAGTTCAGATCTTTTTAATACAAGGCCAGCAATATTTGCTGCTAGCAGACCAATACAGCATATTTCCTGTAACCAGAAAACTCACAAGTACTACTTCAGCAGCAATCATTAACCACACGAAGAGCATCTTTGCTGAATACGGGATCCCCTCGGCTGAATTCAAGCATGATATAACTGAATAACAGATTGAACACACTACCAGCTCCACATTGTACCCACCAATCAAACGGGTTTGCAGAAAGAATGGTACAAACTGTGGAAGAAATTCTTATGGATTGCGAGCAAAACAAGCAGGACAAATACATTGCCCTCCTATCCTACAACCCCCTCCCCCTCCCCCCTCCTCCCTAGGACAAACAAGCCCACTACTACGACCATAACTCTGATACACCCAAATGGCCATTACAAACTAACCAACCTGTCCATGTGTATAACTGCCATTCACAAACGTGGCACCCGGCACAGTCGTAAAGCCAGCTCAAGAGCCAAGGTCTTACATCCTCGGATCCAACAACACTGGTGCCAATTATCGACGAACAAACGTTCCATCTCAGACCTGCTCTAGCCGCTATTCATCCTACTATTCATCCATCCATGCGTCTGTCTGTCTGTCTGTCTGTCTGTAGACTCGTAAAGTAATTTCAAGTACAAATATTAAGGAAAAGGGTACAATTTGCCAAAATTGATTTGGAGTTTAGCCATCTCTTCCCCCGTGAGCCCGAGGAAAAGAAATCAAAAGAAAAATCATAGTGCTTCGCCTGCCTCGATGATCGTGACTTAGGCGACTCATCGAGGAAGCTCAAGCGAAGGCGACAAAATATGCAAAAAATACGCAGTAAACGTTTTCCAAGGTAATTTCTGCATATAAGTGCTATAATAATGTTCTTTACAAGACATTCTTTGTTTAAAAAGAAAGGTAACACGAAAACGCACACCAAATTATACGCTACAGACTGTAAATGCTTCAAATCAAAATATCTGTTGGGGAGAATTCTCGTGTATAACCGTTTCGAATTCTCCCAACCCCCTTCGTGTGTACACGAGGCTATGTAAAGCACGAAAAAAGTCCTCTATTGCTTAAATCTATCTATCCATCTATTTTTTAAAGGGGTTAGATTTATCGACACTTCCACGCGATTGTGACCTCGTCATGCCCACTGGTGTTTTGCCAAGTTTGCTTTTGCTGCTTGTGCTGGGATGTTTCACAGCAGTAAGAAGGTAAGACAACCAAATGAAAAAAATTCAGAAAAGTTAAGAAATAGGAGAAAATCAAAACTACTGCTTACTATGCTGCTAACCTTCTTTTGACACCAAAGCGGCAGAGCTATGAACAGCAATTATGAATCACTTTCTTTGTACGTTTATTCTGATCAGAAAGATTAAATTGACGTTTTGTCCACATAATTATATTCGTTCACAGGTTATATACTAGCCTGCATCATTTCAGGTTTGTTATACACTAAACCAACTTATTCCCTTTAAAATGCAAATTCATGATTGGAACTCAGTTAAAGATTTGGTGTTTGTAATGAATGCAACTTTCATGCACCCTTTGATATACCTTGATGTTTTATTCCGTACCAAGCCTGATCTCTTTGTAGTGAAATAGTCCATATCGAGATTTCAGGCGTCATTTGTTTCGTCAATAATGAGGATCCCTTCTCTGCCAAAATGTTCCACGTTTTATTTTAAACGAATTGTTTGTTGTCGTTTTGGCAGTATTAACGCCGAGAAGCCTGTAAAAGCGGACAATGACAGGGATCACAACGCGAAGGTTAGACAAATAATATCCCTAACGTATGTTCTTAAGAGCAGACATTGTGTTTACGATGCATAAATGTTAGCGAGATAGTCGAGTTGTAACTGAATTTCGTTTCTCATCGGACGCCCTTTCCTTCGCCTTTTTGACGACGCTCTGAGCCCGGGAAAGTGAGAAAAGGACAATAGCTGTTCCGTCAGTTTTATGATGCAATTAAACGTAGAGTAAAAGCATTTCACCTCTCGAAGCAAAGTATGTTACCTTATGTATTGTTAACAGCTTTGCTTGGTTTTAAATTTAAGTCGATGGAACAGAGCTTGAGGTTTAAATTGGGCTGCGCTCTATGCTGGATCAGCAACCTATTGTGACTTTAGTTCATTATTTTCAGTAATGAAAACGGCACATTTCAGCTTGTTACAAAAACTAGGCATAAGCCTTTTGTATATCGAGCATGAGAATAATTATAAAAGGCAAGTGAGCGCAACTGGAAAGGCCCTAGTTATCCAACTGATAACTAACTATCCAGTACTGCTTATGATACCCTTTTTATCAGCCGGCTAGTGACTTATCCGCTGGATAAACTTATCCGCTGTTTGAAAAACCGTGGCCTTTTAAACTGATGAAGACTAATCCAAAGCTTCTTTTTCCTTTTGCACAGCCGAACGCAACTGCCCTGTGACTTTACCACAGAATGCTCCATCGACTGTAAAAGTCTTCGAGAAAAAGAGCTTGAGAACCAGAGAAACAGATACCAGTTCGTCCCGCGACCCCCTTTGCCAATGCTAAGGGTGAACATGACCTTTCCGCGACTTTTCGCTCAGTACTCACAGGATGAATTTCTGAAGGAACATTTTTCTTATTACTTAACCGTGCTAAGGAACAACAAGGCTTTCACTGATCAATGGATAAAGCAACATCCTGGAGAAATTCACGACTTCCAAGGATACAAAGACATATTCCACGATTTCAGAACCGAGTTGGCAAATGAACGTAAGTCGGATAACAATTTACAAATGGCCGAAAGTGTTTTTTTGTAACTTCTTGCCGTTTGAAATGAAGAATGATCCTCGCAGTTGCAACCGCAATTTATGAAATTGCGAAGCCTGAATGAACTGCGGAAATATGATGTATGAAATATATGATGTATGAACTGCGGAAATATATGATGTATTTCATATATCATTCACACTCATTTCTTTCACGGGAACATATGAACCTACTATTGACCTGCTCCCAACGTCAGTGGCTTCATAGCTCAGTTGGTTAAAGCATCGCACCAGTATCGCAAGGTCGCGGGTTCAAACCCCGTTGAAGTCCTGAATTTTTTTTTTCAGGCTTCTTTTCGCAATTGCATAAATTACGGTTACAACTGCGAGGATCATTCTTCGTTTCATTTCATTTCCGCAGTTCATATATGATGAATTTCATATATCATTGACACTCATTTCTTTCACGGGAACATATGAACCCACATTGACCTGCTCCCAACGTCATTGGCTTAAAAGCTCAGTTGGTTAGAGCATCGTACCGGTATCGCGAGGTCACGGGTTCAAAGCCAGTTCAGGTCCTGAATTTTTTTCAGGCTTCTTTTCGCAATTGCATAAATTGCAGTTACAACTGCGAGGATCATTCTTCGTTTCATTTCATTTCCGCAGTTCATATATGATGTATTTCATATATCATTAACGCTCATTTCTTTCACGGGAACATATGAACCCATAATTGACCTGCTCCCAACGTCATTGGCTTTATAGCTCAGTTGGTTAAAGCATCGCACCGGTATCGCGAGGTCACGGGTTCAAACCCCGTTGAGGTCCTGAATTTTTTTCAGGCTTCTTTTCGCAATTGCATAAATTTGCGGTTACAACTGCGAAGATCATTCTTCGTTTCATTTCATTTCCGCAGTTCATATATGATGTATTTCATATATCATTGACACTCATTTCTTTCACGGGAACATATATACCCATAATTGACCTGCTCCCAACGTCAGTGGCTTTATAGCTCAGTTGGTTAGAGCATCGCATCGGTATCGCGAGGTCACGGGTCCAAACCCAGTTGAGGTCCTGAATTTTTTTCAGGCTTCTTTTCGCAATTGCATAAATTGCGGTTACAGCTGCGAGGATCATTCTTCGTTTCATTTCATTTCCGCAGTTCATATGTGATGTATTTCATATATCATTCACACTTTACCTTTTGCTGGTATTTACCAGAAAATATACTTTCAATAACGCAGGTATCAGGTTCATTGACATTAAAATGAATGTCACCCACTTTCGTTGTTTACAAATTCATTCTGCAATTCTGTGGCAGTCTGTAGGGGAATCCTTGTTTACAATATTTTCCTCATTAGGATGATCAATTCAGTTTCTGATAGAGCTACAAATAAATCACAAATAAATCAGTTCTGAATATTGAAAGGTCATAGTATGAATAACTCTACCAATGAATATGAGCCTCATGTATTGAATACGTTTTTGCAACGCGGGTTTAAAAACTCAAAATTTTGCAAAGAATGTATGAGCTCAGAAGTGCTTTTGCATCCAGAAATTTTGCAGTTTTTGGAAGACAATATCTCCTTGAATGCTACACCTAAAGAGCTAAAAATTTCACAATATATTAAATTTCACTAGCTCTTTAGCTGCTTGGAGTCAAATCACATCTAACATGTTTCCTTCTGTAAGCAAAGCCGTATGCAAATGAGCAAAATTGTAAACAATGACGTATGCATGAATCTCCCTATAATGCTAATATACAAACGTTAACGCCGTTTCTTAGTTCAATAAGGAGAATAACATTTCAAAAACGCAAAAGGGTTCAACACATCATCGCAAAAGGAAATTGACCAATCATATAGATGCTTCATGATCCTTTTCATAGATGCTGTCAGTGGATCGCTTTATGCAAATATATTTCCACTGTTCTAAATGGCGAAGATATCCAGGGATAATGACAATTTTTTTTCTGAACTTTGATGGTGCAAACAATTTTTTGTAGTGACATGAAAGACATGCATGCACTAAGTTGATTCGTCTGTGGCGTCACACATAAAACGTTGCGTTATTAAAATTGTATTCTCCTTAATGAACTAAAAACGGCGATCATGTTTGTATATTAGCACTAAAGAGTGCCCCATTGTGGAAATGGTTGCCTATACGTGTAAATGTATGTTTTTGAATATGCAAAAATGCTTAACGAATTTGTAAAAGCGAAAATAAATGACACTCAACGTTAATGAACCTGATACCTGCGTTATTGAAAGGATATTTTCTGGTAATGACACGTGGCTAAGAACCTCTGAAGGGTGAAGGTGAAAATATTCAGGACAGAGACAGATCAGCCCTAATTTTTTTGTCAAATGGTCTCGCCAAACTTTGCCATCTAGGTGAGAAAATACTCGGCGCATATGCAGTGTGCTAATTAACATGCCTTTAATTAGTGTACTCCAATCGAACTGGTGTAATAATTCGTAAATAATTACAAACGTGTCAAGCTATGTAATGGGTCATTAATAAATACTTGACAAACTGTACAGGGGAGCAGTGGCTTCTTCCGATTGGTGTCAAACTTCGAACCCTTCAGCGATATTCTTGAAGACTGGCGTGATGACGGCATCTTCGCCGAGCAGAGACTTAGTGGCGCTAATCCATTGGTGATCCGCAGGGTGACAGAGGATTCCTGTAAGTTAATTAGTTTTACTCATTTTATATAGCAACAAGCTGACCTCGGTTGGGATTCACTGGACAGCTGGACGCCGAAATAGTGAGAAAAAGTACCGAAACTCAATGCCTAGCTAAGTCAATCGTTTGCAAGCAAGTATCACAACCATTTGTACTTTTAAATATTTTTGTAACAACCCCTGTTCTTTTAAAGACTCCGTAGAAATATGTACGTATCCAATGGACCTTCATTTTGGCGTTTTCCCTCATGCTGATTCTAATTCTCAACTACCGTACCTACTCGGGTTTGAATGTCAAATTCGGATT
This sequence comes from Pachyseris speciosa, assembly GCA_016490735.1. NCBI lineage: Eukaryota > Metazoa > Cnidaria > Anthozoa > Scleractinia > Pachyseridae > Pachyseris > Pachyseris speciosa. Next base: position 530,950 of record JAEMWC010000287.1, read on the forward strand.
GATTTCCTTCGTTTTAATTCTGTTTATCAACCAGGAACTTTCAAACGCAAAATACAGGATGAGAGCAAAGTAAAGGGAAGCCATTAGCCTGCGAAGCAGTCCATTCCTTGTCAAACGCTATGCGGGGAGATCAAGCAAGCGAACGGGCGATTCAGTGTCACGCTCGTTCGCCCGCTCACCTGCTCGATCTCCCCGTGCAGCGTTTGGTAAGGAATCGACTGCTTCGCAGACTAGGAAGCCATGCATCTCTTGTTTCAATACTACTGTTCCAATACCCCCTTTACACAAATTGTCGCACAGGTCATTTCCATCAGTTACACGGGAAGGAAGGAGTGGAGTCGAACACCAATCTTTCAAAGGACGAGCTTTGATGAAACTCTTGGCATTAGGGGCTCTCCGAAACGTTTTCCTGCTTGCAATTGTGACAAGCAGGAGCTCCTCCCCTTTTCGTATTTCCACCTAACTGACAATTAAACTGCATAGATTGTTAAATAAACGTTACGTTTTGCTGTAATGTTTCAGCTGATGTGGATTGAGGTGGTCAGAGTTACTTGAAACACTGAACCCAAATTATGACTGGGAAGCTGCTATACAGCGGGCTTCAGCCAACGATGACTCATTAGAAGAGGTAGGGTAAACTTCTTCATTTCGAGAAAACTTCCAAGTTCGTACAGTCAGGCGTATTTGTAAAACCCTTACAAATCTTATATCTTGTTTCACCCAGTCAGACACGGGTGTAGACTGCGAGTAGTCTCTAATTTCAGCGACGGATTATGGGCGGGAGACACGCGCCCACGAAATTGCGAGGAGACTCGAAGCGAGGGTACCCGCCCCACAACCCATCACCGAAATTAGAGACCACTCGCAGTCTAAGAGGTGTGTACCCTGCGAGCAGAAGCCCTTCGATCTTCCTAGATAAGTCGGGAAGAGGAAGAGACCTCTGCCAGCCGCCTCGACTTTCCCTGTTGAGCATGAGTTAAATTCAAAAGTAACCGATCCTCATTCAACCTCTCTTTCATTAGTAATTAACTATTAATATTGGCAGTACTATTTTCCTGCGAGGTTCTTGCACGGCTTTGTTCTTGCAAGGATTTGTTGCAAAAAAGCGAAGTATTTCCAGTTTTAACCCAGGCGATTCTATTATAGAATAGTCTCGTATTTTAGGTTCTTCTCAGATGCCTGTGAAAAAGGTGACGAAAAAACATGAACTGCAGAACTGAAAAGGTTCGGTGTGTTTGTTGTGCGTTATGTCGGCGCGGAACGATGCACATTTAAAGTGGAACATCACACTGGCCTTCGAGATAAGTTACAGAGCATCTTAGAGGAAAATTTTTACTTAACTGTTCAGTTACGTGGTGTCTGTAGACCATGTGGCCGGCAAATGGAATCGTTGGAAAAAAGGAACAGTGTGATCATTCAACAAATTACTGAAGGAAGCTCCGTTCAAAATACTCTTTGTCCTGTCCTGTAAAGCGACTCACAAAATCAAGCCCAAGCAAATCCGCTCGGGTTTTTCATCGCTGTTAGCGTCTGCCGGTAATAATGACGAGTTAGATTTTACGGATTTCGACAGATAAACGAAGGCCATTTTGTCAATAGAGGAGTATAAACAATGAACCGCGGGAACCTATTTAGTCAGTAATTTCTAGCATGGCGCATGCGTTGTGAGCCGAAACCGGTCTGTCTGGTTTCTAACCGGACTGACTCATCCACTTCGGTGGATGAACGGCACATCAGAGAAAGTCGAGGCGGCTGGCAGTGGTCGCTTCCTCTTCCCGACGTATCTAGGAAGATAGAAGGGCCTCTGCTCGCGGAGGTGCTGATTTCGCCTTCTTGTCGAATGTCAAAGGAAATCTGTTGTGCTCTGAAAATTACATACATACATACTTACTTACTTATCCTCTCCCCATCGGGGCTTTTCAGGGATAGTTTACAATGCTTCTCTAGGGTGAGATCGGACGTCAGCCTATAAAGGCGCCTCTGGCTGCCGCTATCAGTCCATATTTGATCTCACCCACCCACCCAACCCACACATGAATGTCAAAGATAGATGAAAGGAAGAGATAGACCACTACACCGGGAACTACGTCCCTAACTACGTCCCCTACTCTTATCGAACAGTGTGTGGGTTCTTTAACGTCCCACAAAATTGGTACTCTACAGCAAGAAATGGAATTACAGTTGTGATTTCCAACCAGCCCACATCTCAGATTTTCCATATTTGGTGTTACGTTTTCAACAATAATGTCGGAAATTACTTATAACAAGTAAAACATGTCTTACTTAACTGCCGAGACCACGTTTCATTCTCCTGAGACAAGGTACAGCGGCTTATGTTTAAGATCAAATAAATAGTATGATCAATTAACGTGGCTGTATGCACCAGCTGTGAGTTGGTGTTGTAGTCAAAGTTCGAAGCAACTACACAGGTCTTTAATGGCGAGAAGGAATAATACATAGGGTACGTCTGGAATGGCACGGATTGACGGTGGTCCACTCCGCGGACGACACGAACTATGATACTTTCTGCCTCCCCTCCACTCTCTCATGTTAAAGTTGAAATATTTGTTTGTGCATGATATCTGTATCATTATCCCTGAAAAGCCCCGACTGGAGGAGGACAATTAAGTAATTATTTATTATTTCCTCATTTATTTACGTTGTTTTACATTCCCAAAGCCATGCGCAGATGGCATGTCTGTAGTGGTCACCAGTCCTTTTTGTTTTGTTTAGGCCATAAAGAAGGGAAACGTGTACGTCCTTCGGTACAAGGAGTTCGACGAGATCGTTTCATTTCCTGACAAAGTGGACCATAATCCCAATCGTACTTTATGGCCTACCACATCACCAGTGGCTCTATTCGCCATGAGATCAGATGGACAAGAAAAAAGGTTTCGTCCGGCGGCCATCCAGATTGACCATAAACGAGGTTGGAGAATTTTCGTTGGCCATTTACCTTTGTAAGGAAGCTTGCAATGGATTCCGGCGCTTTCCATCATTTATGCTTTAACAGATCAGTGGAAAATCTTTTTTACGGTTTACTAACCTGTTAAGTTAGCTCCTTTGCACCAAGAGCCACAAATGAGGCCTCGATGTCCCTTTCACTGTATCCCAGGTCTTCCATTCTGCGCCATTCCTCTCGTTTTGCACAGTTCTTCTTCAAGTTGTTTTCGGTCTACCACACTTCCTTCTCCCTTCGGTGCCCATGTCAATGCCGTTCTGCTGTCGCTTTCCCGTTCTAATGATATGGCCAATGAATTTCCATATCTCCTCCTTCGTACATTGTATCCTGAGAAGTTGTAGTAAACACTTGCTCTGAAAAACATCAATCTTCTTCTCCTCGCTTTAGTTCATTTCCACGTTTAGCTTCCGTACATCAGTAGTATAGGGGTTGAGGGTACGAGCACTTTTTTATTTCAGTTTAATGGAAACTATTTTATGGAAACTATATGTTTTTAAAATAAGAAGTGCTTTTAAATATTCACGTGCGAAATCACCGTAGCATGATAATTCTCGGACAAAAACATGAATACATTTTTCTCGGAAAAACTAGAAGTCTCTGGAACCTATGAGTCATCACACAAACTTTACTACAGAAATTTGTACAAAACTTTCCCTCTGAGACATCAAATAGCTATTGTTCAAGTCGCGTGGCATTCTCAGAAAAATAGTAAGTCTATGATTCTCGGAAAACAGGGACTTTCCCGCGTAAGTCGATTGTTTCATTATAGGTTGTGGCATTAAAGTTTGTGAAAGTTTGTCAGTAAAGTTTGCCAGTTCTCAAATATTCACATACGAAATCACCATAGTGTGGCATTCTCGGAAAAAAACAGGAAGACATGATTCTCGGAAACAAAGAATGGGGGTTCCTCTTACAGCTCTGGACTTGCCCTATTGTGTTCAAGGTCATGAGACAGTCGTATGATAGTGGCGTGATTTTAACAACCAATCAAAAGCTCACTTTTTGGCTTCACAACTGGGATATTTTTGTTTGACGTTTTTATGTGAAGATGCCTGTATCAATTAAACAGTTGTATCAACGTTCAAGACAACTCCTCGATCAGTCAATAAGGAACTCGCCAAGACTGATTAAGACTTCTATATTTTGTAGTGATCGTAAACATAGCTTGATACACCATTATTATGAATATATCGTTTGTCATTGAAGCAAGAAAATTAAACTTTATTAAGCTCATAGCATCCAAGGCGATGATTGTCAATGTGTTAAAAAGTAATTTCTACAGTAATAATATGGCAATGAGTTGTAATTCAGTTATTCATAATGAATTTAAGAATATAGGAGAGCTCACTAGCCCTTTTTGTGATAAACAATTGGAAGATTATGTGATTGCAAAGAAGGATGAACAATGTGATAATAAAGAATTAATCGATGTCTATGGAGCAAATGTCTGTCAAAACTGTGGTGTGGTAGACTCTTATAATTTAGTGGCTGGTTATATTGATTTTTGTGAGAATATGTATAGAATTAGGGGGAAATCAGCGTATAATGAATGAAAAGCATGGTATTGAAATTAATTATAAAAATAATCAAATGGTGTTTAAGACATTTGTGTTGGTTAATAGAGTCCTTCCACAAGTGAGTAATGAACGGAAACGTATGATAAGTATCAGTTTTGTGATTCGAAAAATATTTCAAATAATGAAGTTATCGCATGATAACATCAAAACAACGACTTTTAAGAAAACACTGAAATATTATAATCAATGGTGGAATGTGGTCAATCCTGTTGAACATACATTTAAGATCACGTTTAATCGCTTGAAATATTTGAGAGCTTTTCGATACCACCAGAACTTAATAATAATAATAATAATAATATATCTGATAATAACATTTACACAACGCTTTCATTTCAAATAGTTTTTCCTGATTGATGGTCTTGTTAATATGATTGAATAGAAGATGTTTCTTAAGTCATTATATTATATATTTATATTAATCATGGTGTTTGGAATGAAATTGTTTTTGTTATCTGTGAAGTTACAAATATTTGGATATTAAATTAATGATCTATAGTTCTACTATGATCATCAATAGAAACAGTAGATATTTTTATTACAATTCTAATGGTTGATAATGAACTAAATAATCTGTGTTTACATCATTAGCTGTGAAAATTCCTTCAATCTGATTTGCTTTATTATAACTCCTATTTAATCTTATACAAAAAGTTTTACCAGCACTGTTACCCCAGCGAAACTTGATGTATTCATAAGATCCACCACTTTTTGATTTGACAATCCGTCATTTTTGTTGACTACGTTTTGTGGTGTTTTCATGCATATTTTGTCAACGTATCCAAATTAAAATGGTTGTAATGATGTATCCCCTTGTTTGAAACTACCTCTTATAATCTTTCGCCATATATATAACATTGAAAATTATTGAATAATATGATAGCTGTTGTTGTTTGTTATTGACTGTTTTTCCATCTGCATCGTTTCGTTGACGATCTTATATGCTTCAACAAAGTCATAAACACAACTTGAAACGTCTGTATGCAAAATAAGCTGTAAACTGTAAACTGTATGTTCTCCAATAACACCATAAATAACGCATGGTACTTTGCATTTATCAGGATGTTTCATTTGCGTTGATATGCAATATTCAGGTGAAGAAGCTGATGTGGGTCTTTCAACCCAAACCAAATACCTCGAATGGTCTTCTTCTCTGCTATCAAACTTTCACCCTGCAGTTTTATGAATTTTGATACCACCCACTTCTTCAAAGGTTACCGTGCTTAAACTCATTCCCTCATAATCTGGAAAAAGCAATTCGAGAACAAATGTGTATTTTCCAACATTGATCTCATTCGTATTGAACCCGATTCTTGCACGGAAGGTATTGTAAGCTTCTTTGTTCAAGTCTAAGTCAATGGCTTTCTTTGTAAGCCCATGTAGCGAGCGAAGTAAATTCATGTATCCATTAACAGTCATGCCATACTCTGTAGACGTTGTGTCAATATCATCCATCAGATATTTAAAAACGTTTTTTAAGTGAGAAGCTGATGAAATAAAGGAGTCATCAACGTACGATTTTTTTGCGACTTCTGTAGAAATTGAAGGATTGCTTAAACCTATTATTCGATTATTATTCATTTGTATTGGTCCCGACGTAATACCTCCTGTTGTTGAAAGATATTTTGTTAAGTCAGAATGGCTAGCTTTAGTTAAAAAACTTTAATCAACATAACGTTTGCTTGTACAGTCACTCTCATTTATTGAATATGCACTATTAATAACCCGATATATTCTACTGAGATCTAACTTTCCAAGCATTTAATTCGAACCATCTGTTTAAAGAAATAAATTTTCTTTTGAATCAACGTATTGCTTATCTACAGCATCTCTACTTTCTGTTGGATTAGAAACATCCGATCAGATCAATGTCAAGTAAAACATGAATTTAACCAACATATTCAAAATGTTTGTTTAGGAAGTCATATGATCCATCAGATGTAAAACCGATTACGAAAATTTTTTTACCAACGGAGTTGATAATGTAAATTGACCACCGTAGAGGGATTCGATTAGCTGACGTTTCGAGCGTTAGCCCTTCGTCGGAGCGAATCGAGGAATTGTGGGTTATGTATGGTTTATATACAGAAAATGGAGCTACGCTATTGGTGGTAACATGGTAACGTGAAAAACAGGAATAAATTAATTGAATGAAAAGCGCTCGTTGATACCGTGGGGATTAAGAGTGCCAGTTTGAAAGATCAGTTTTTGCTCGAGATTTTTACGGCTTTCCGTGGTACCTTGATGTAGGGAAAGGCCGGAGGTCGACATGTGTTGTTTGGAATGGTTAGGGAGATTAAAATGCCGAGCGACAGGTTTGGATGCGTCTTTGTCATCTTTCTCAACATCACGAAGATGTTCTTGGAATCGGTCACCAAGTCGTCTTCCTGTTTCGGCGATGTATAACGTTTTGCATAATGTGCAGATTATGCAATAGATAACATTTGCGGAGGTACACGTGAAACGATCAGTGATCTTAACAGATCGCTTAGGGCCCGATATTTTGTCAGTGTTTTGAATGAAAGGACATGTTTTGCATCGCGAGCGCACGCATTTAAAAGTGCCAGGTTATTCAGTTGTTTTGAATGCGCTTTTAACTAGAAAGTTACTTACATTTTTGTCGCGTTTGAATGAAATCAGCGGTGGTTCCGAAAAGATTCCAGCAGTTTCTGGATCATTTTGCAGTATCTTAAAGTTATTAAGAATGATGGCTTTAACTGGGTTATTATGCAGGTGAAATGTGAGGGTGAATGGAATTCTGTCATTCTTTTCCTTTTGTGACGTCTGTAGTGCTGACTGTTGATCAATCTGCTGAGCGCGGTGATGGCCCGATTGAACCACAGAATCTGGATAGCCACGTTTCTCGAAAAAATGGCACATTTCCTCTGATTTGTTGGAAAAATCAGAGTCATCACTACATAGACGTCGAAGTCTAAGAAATTGAGAATGGCGTTTTTGACATGAGATGGATGTGAAGATGAATACAACAAACAACTGTGGGAATCGGTGGGTTTGTAGTGCACACTGGTACATAAACCGTTGCCGCTGATAAAAACTTTGATATCAAGAAAGGCCAGGGAAGTTTCCGAAATTTCCTGATTCTGTGGTTCAATCGGGCCATCATTCCAAACAACACATGTCGATCTCCGGCCTTTCCCTACATCAAGGTACCATGGAAAGCCGTAAAAATCTCGAGCAAAAACTGATCTTTCAAATTGGCACTCTTAATCCCCACGGTATCAACGAGCGCTTTTCATTCAATTAATTTATTCCTGTTTTTCACGTTACCATGTTACCACCAATAGCGTAGCTCCATTTTCTGTATATAAACCATACACAACCCACAATTCTTCGATTCGCTCCGACGAAGGGCTAACGCTTGAAACGTCAGCTAATCGACTCCCTGTACGGTGGTCAATTTTCATTATCAACTCCGTTGATAAACCAAATTTTCGTGTTTCACTCCCCCACCGACGCAGCACCACAGTTTCTTTATTCATTTGCCGTAAAACCGATTATAGTTTTTGTTTTATTATCAACATATTGTTTATTTACTACTTGATTATTTATGGTGTCTTTAATATTGTTGATATAAAGATTGTTCATGTTGACATTCGTGTTCATAGCATATTCCTCATTAAGGCTGACGAAATTTTGCCTTGCGTCATCGAAACTGATCAAATTGTTTGCATTGTGGGTCGGCTCTTGAAATGTTTGTTGTTTACTCTTTATCACATTATACTGATTATTAAGGTCGATATTACCAGTATTACTATGTTTTTCGTATATCGTATATCTTTAGGGCATGAATAATATGACTGCGACACATATATCACATTACCGTTTTTATGTCGTTCCTGTATGAAATAATCTATTATAGGTTTTTGGTTCTTTTCTGTCACATAATCATCAAAAACAACAACTTTTTGAGATTCATTGTCTAAATCTTTAACAGGAACAGTTTCAACATCAGAATAATTGATGACATTATAACCAACGTGATTACTTATATCTGTCAATTTTTCAATCATTTGTTTGTATTTATCTTGCTCCAAATTTTTGTATGCAAATGAAGCTGATCATAATAAAATAAAGGTTGCATCAACATATGATAGAGCATATTTGTCTTTCCTGAGCCTGATTTGCAGCAAATAAAAATTCTGAACGTGTTGTTAGGCATGCAGAGGTGTAATTGTTTGAAATTGTTATGTTATTGTCATTTGAATCATAATTTGGGATTTCTATATATATATATATATATTATTACGTTATACAAAAAGATAAGTTGAAATAAGTTGAGATAAATTTATATAATATATTAATGTAATGGATATTGAAAGGTATAACAAACTCACCATTCGTAAAATTTAAACTAGAAAAATGACTCAAATGGGATGGGATGTTATAAAAGAAACACAAACGTCTAAACAAGATATCAATTTAAAAAGTGGAAGAATTGAAACCGATTACTGAAAAATTGGAAAATATTTTGAGAGAAGATCAGCTATAAGA
>JAEMWC010000287.1:545000-565000 GCA_016490735.1 Pachyseris speciosa
AATAAGACTGCTGATGGAGGCAATATTGCTGGAAATGATCAAAACGAAATTCTAAATAGCAGTTCTTCATTCCTAAAAAATTTCGATGTTAAAATAAATGGTAAAAAGGTTTATGATTGTAATGTTGCAAACCATTGTGTTAATACCAAAAATCTTTTAGATTACAGTCCATCATATGCTGAACGTACAGCAACAAACGATTTTTTCCTATCTTGACACTAATAGGCATCCTGAGGAACGACCTGCTCAAGCCTGTTATAACAAAGGCTTTGCTGCAAGAAAATCTCTTCTTGGGTACCTCCAGTACAGTAAATACTGAAATCCCATTGAATAGGTTGAGAGCCTCGGAGATGAAGTACTTCCAAATACAAGGCTTGAATTGAATTTTGAATTGAGAGTGACGATAAGTTAATTTGGCGGGCTACAGATGACTGTAGAATTATTATAACAAGAATGCAGCTGTTTGTGCTTCGCATAACTTTTACCTCCAACTATCTAAAACCACATAAATGATCATATTTGCGTGAGAATGTGGAAGGAAGCAATAGTTCACAACAGAGAACAGGTTATTTTAAAATTAGTAGTGCAATTTCACAACCAAGAAATGTTTTCGTGTCCATTATCAATAACGCAAACATAGATGCACAGACAGCAAACCCATTCTTCTATAATACATTCAGTGTATCAACTGATCCAAGTACTCTTTCTAATTGTCATTTAATTGTTGTAAACGGGAATGAATACCCTGACGTACATTATATCCCAAGTACAGACATGATTAGAGTCTATCGCGACGTCCTGAAATATGTACATGCAAATAATGAATACAAAAAGGTACTCCGTTGAACAGATCTAACTTCAGCACTATATTTCTATTCCTGTATTTTGATTTAACAAAAAAAATGGATGTAAAAGACGGAACGACAAATTGTCATTCAAATATGAATTAAGCGGAACAACAGCTACAGCGTACAGTGTTTATGCTTTGACATTGTATGAGCAAGACATTGAACTGACTCAGAAGGATGGTAAATTGTTACTTCGATCTTAAATTAATAATATTTCTTTAATTTTTCCGCTCAATACTAATTCTTCAATTATCTGATCAAATATGTTTCATAATCCATGAAATTATATAACATATATTATATACAAGAAATGACAAGTTATTATTCTCATGGAGGAAGTTTAAGCGATGAACAAAGAAAACGGCTTGCTAAAACTTATGCAAACAGTCCTGCGATTACTATCAGTATTTCACATAATGAACTTAATGGTTCTGACGAACTAATGCTTACAAAAACACAGATAAATAAAATCAGAAAAACAATGAAAAATGGAACAGGTTCTCATATTAAAATATCGAAAGCACAGATAAGAAAGGCTGTCAAATACGGAGGAAGTTTGTGGGAATCATTAATGAATTTGGGAGGTAGGTTGTTACCTATGGCATTACCATTAGCCAAAAAAGCTGTTGGACCGCTTGCAACAGGTGCTTTACCTGCTTTAGGAAGTCGTGGAATCGATAAGATTCTTTGGAAAGTGATAAACAGGTGTTTTCTTGATTCCTCAAAATAAAGTTAGTCAACTGATTCAGTACAAGATTAGTTGAAAGCCACACAAAAGAAGCAAATATTAGATGCTCTTCAAACCGGTCGTCAAGTATTTATTAAACCAACAAGACAACAAGAAGGTGGATTTTTAGGAGCATTAGCTTCTATTGGCATGCCTATCGCTATTGAATTAGCTTCAAAACGTTTTGGTAAAGGTTTACAGGTTGATAGTCAACGATCAAGAAGATCATTACCTGTTTATGTTCCTCCTCCATATTCAAAAGGTGGATTAATCGTTCCATGGAAACAGCCTCCGCCAATTTTTGGAACATGGGGAAATCCAGTTGGTATGGGAGTTTAAAAAAGCTCCAAAAAAAGAAAATCAAAAAAGGGAGGGGTTGCTATTAGGAAAAAATTATCCATTCAAAAACATAGCCCTTCTAAACATGCTTTTACAAATGAACCATTATCAAACTTTGATTTATCAAACTGGGTAAGGCAACTTAAAATTAAACTTTTCAAAGGTATTTACAGCAGAGAAAATTTACCAAATAAAATAAGGAAAGAATGTGGAATAATTATCTTGGATTCTAAAATCGGTTCAGGAACACATTGGTTATGTTATCGAAATATTGATAATGTCACTGAATATTTTGATTCATTTGGATTAATTAAGCCAGCAGATGTACAAAAATATTTATTAACAAGTGGGAAGCAAATCATATATTGAGGTGATGAGATACAAGAAAGAGTTAGTGTTTTATGTGGTCATTGGTGTTTGTATTATATGTTGGAGAGACATATAAAAATTCAGTTTCAGGGATCAAAGTATAAACAAGAGATTCATAATAAAATACTTGAAAAATATATAACATATAACATTTGGTAAAATCACATTGTGTAAAACAAAAGAAACAAACTGAATGTGTCGAACCAGCTGGTTATAAACAAGCTAAAAATGGAAGACTTATGTTTTTCTGTACTTGCGCTGAATGTGGTATAACTAAAACAAAATTTGTCAAGAAACAGGGAAACCAAATCAGCCCCAATAAAAAGGGCGGGGCGTAGGTAGCACTATAGCTGAAACTGGGTTGGATTTGTTTCTTCATGAAGGAATCCCTTTATTAGCTAAAAAGGGTGTTGAAATGGGAAGATATTATACATCTGAAGCTATTCGAAACCCTAAATTGCAAAAGAAAGCTATTGATTATGTGCTTGATAAATTAAATGTTATGATTCGACATGTTGGTAGTCAAGCTTTAGATCAATTATCAACCAAATTAAGACCAAATAAAAAATATAAAACAGACAGGAAAGACCTGGATGGGGAGTTCTTCCTATTCCTTTCCTATCTGTTGATTGGAAAAAGCAAGGGATGTAGTTTCTAATCCAAATTTATTCAAGGGACCTGAAACATCAGCTAAAGAGGGCAAAGCCATGGTTGCTGACTATAAAAGACAGTATAAGGCAGAAGCCGGTCTTATAATTCATGGATAAAGTGTAAAGGTTATGGAAAAGGTCTTGATATTCATAAAATGATAGGTAAATTGCCAAAACCCAAGGCTGGATGGACATCTGGGAATTATAAATATATGGGGCCATATAGTCCATTAGAGAAACTAGTATACGATAAAAAACACTGGTGAAGTCACAAAACTCGCGGGCACGTTCAACCATACAATAAAGTGGATGAAATAGCAGCTTTTGATGATATATGCTATGATATGGGCAAAGACAAAGGTGAATTTGATAAGAAGATGGTTCAATCATTAGATCAAATTCCTTATGGTGAAATTCCGAAATGGGGTCAAACAGCTCGATTTTTGATCGATAAAAAACAAAAAATGGGTCTTGGTGTAAATTCAAACAAACGGAAAGAGCCGTTGAGTGAGGAAATAAGTTGGCAACAACAATTAGCAGATGATTTTACATAAACCTGTTAAAAGGAATTTTACTCGGCGGCGTGTTATTGTAAATCACATTGATGACATATGGGCCCCAGATTTGGTTGAAATGCAACAATTCAGTAAATGGAATAAGGTGTATAAATATTTACTTATGGTAATAGATATATTCTCTAAACATGGATGGATACAACCATTGAAGGATAAAAAAAGTGAAACTGTTACAGAAGCATTCAAAACCATCTTCAAAAAAGGCAGAAAACCAGAATATTTGTGGACTGATCATCTTCAAAAAAGGCAGAAAACCAGAATATTTGTGGACTGATAAAGGCTCAGAGTTCTACAACAAAAATGTGAAAGACTTACTGAATAAACATAACATAACACTGTATTCAACAGAAAATGAGGAAAATGAAAATATATCCAACTATTAAAATCATCACTGTATCCAAAGTTTGTTTCTTTTGTAATCCCTCCGAATGACTTTATCAATTCGGAAGACATCCTGCGGAGCTTTTAACAATTCAGATTCATAGAACTATCCTTTTATTTTATAACATCAATTTCAAGTTGACTGATAAAATACCTGTTATCTTACATAATCTCCGTCCATATGATAGTCATTTCATTATGCAACAAATTGGTCAAATAAGAAAGGTGAAGAACAACAGATGGATATAAATGCCATTCCAAATAATATGGAAAAAGACATGGCTTTCCTGCTGGGTAAACATTTGGTATTTCTTGACAGTTTCCAATTCATGAGCTCATCTCTTGAGAAACTAGTTGGAAATTTACCTAATGAAGCATTCAAATATACTAATGAAGCGTTTCAAAATGAACAATTCAAATTAATGAAATAGAAAGGTGTTTATCCATACGAGTATATGAAAAGTTTTACCAAATTCAATGAAACACAATTACCACAAAAAGATGACTTCTATAGTATACTGAATAATGAGCATATCACATATAATGATTAGGAATATGCACAAAATGTTTGGAATACATTCAAACTCAAAACAATGGGTGAATATCATGACTTGTACTTGAAACCTGACATACTATTGCTGACTGATGTATTTGAGAACTTCAGAAATTCTCTGACTCTGCAATATTAAAGACTCTGCAATATTACAAATTAGATCCTTGTCATTAATTTACTAGCCCTGGTTTATCTTGGGATTCGATGCTTAAGATGACAAATATCAAGTTCGAACTAATGACTGACATAGATATGTTTCAATTGATTGAAAAGGGAATGAGCGGTGGAATTTCATGCATAGCTAACCGATATGGTAAAAGAAATAATAAGTACATGAAGAATTATGACTAAAAGGCTCCCGCAAAGTATATCATGTATCTGGATGCTAATAACCTATACGGTTCCGCTTTGCCGCAGTGCTTACCTACTGGTAGACCTAAATGGATGAGTGAGAAAAAGATTGAGAAACTGGATCTGTCAAAAATATACTGATCATAGTGAAAAAGGAGTGATTCTCGAAGTTGACCTTGAATATCCTGAACAATTACATGATAAGCATAATGATTATCCTTTAGCGGCCGAATAAATGAGCGTGATAAAAGACATGTTGTCAAATTATCGCGAAACCATCAGAAATATGGTATATAGAAATATGGTCAAAAGGTTGATTCCAACATTAAATCATTCTCGTCCCCAGAGCCTCCGTTTCTTTTGGTCACGTGGTGGGAGAAACGGAGGGCTCTGGTAGCAGCAATTACCGGATGTCCGTAAATCACGGACATCCATTAGCGCATGTCAAATAGTCAAGAATGTATTTGTTCATGCTCAGATATGTATCCTCAGCGAGGGAGTGACAGACCAGCTTGGCTTTTATCATGGCCGGCTTGAAGCTGGTTCGGCGAAGCTTTGAAAGAGACTAATTTCATTGAAATTAGAAAATTTACTATAGGAAAGGGAACAACAAGCTACCTTGCAGATCCCTGGCATGCAGAAGTTGTACAGAAACGAGACTGGCTGTGTATTTTGCCTACGGGGGTTTCGAAAATCGTTGATATTCCAGCTTCTCTCGCTCGTGGTGGACCATCGATCTTGATACGGTTGAAAGCAGTTGTGTTCTTGTAGTTTAGCCACTGAATGCGCTTATTTCCCACCAAATTGAAAAGTTGAAGGCACTAAGTGTTGGCTTGAACGTTTATAAGCAAGGTAACCAAGACGTAATTCAGTCAATTTGTGAGAATGTGAAATTCCCTTGTTGATTTGTGCAAAATAAATCTCACTCGTAACGGTAAGTGCAAATGAGTGTCTCTGGGGACAAGAATGACAGGAAGTGCGCAGTAATTCTTCACTTATTCTTGGTGCGCATTCAGTTTTTATTAGCCAATGAAAAAATTCGAATTTTTTGGCGCTTCCAGAGCTACTCGTCAACGACATTTTAAGACGAGTGGCTCTGGGGACGAGAATGACATGAAATGACAAAAATAAATATGTGCTTCATTATCGAAACCTACAGCTTTATCTTGATCGTGGATTAAAGCTAAAAAAAGTATATCGAGTCTTGGAATTCAGTCAATCACCATGGCTAACACAATATATAGATTTCAATACCCAGGAAATGACCTCGCGGGAGACAAAGTTGTTGTTAACGCTATTGTCACAGAGAAGCCCTGTTTAGAACAGCCTCCAGCGCCAGTGGAAAAGACAATTCGCGGTCTGTATCCAGCATGTGTTGTAACTCGAGCAATGAGTAGGAAGAAAGAAAACAGTGAGGACGAGATCACATTAGCAGGCACTATCATTGGTCAAGTCCTGGAGAGTGAGCCACCAAAAACATCTGGTTCTGAGCCAGTCGAAGTCGTTGCCGAGAGCAGTTTGTCAGATAAGGCCGATAAGATGTCAAAGTCTCAGCTTATTGTGGAACAGCATAAGGACACAGAACTTTCAAGCCTGTTTGCGAGAGTTGTTGATGAAAACGAAGTCTCACAGAATCCTGTATGCCTTTTTGCAAGGAACGGAGTACTAATGAGAATGTGGAGACCACCTGATATTCCAGTTGAAGATGAGTGGGCTGTCAAACACCAAATTGTCGTCCCGAAGTGCTACAGACAGGAGATTCTAAGCATGGCGCACGAGACCCCTTAGCTGGCCACATGGGCGTCAACAAAACCTCTCAGAAGATTCGTAACCATTTCTACTGGCCCAATCTGAGAAAAGACGTAGTGAATTTTGCAAACCGTGTCATACCTGTCAGATGGTCGGGAAACCGAATCAGATTATACCAAAAGCCCCACTACAGCCAATACCAGCAGTCCAAGAGCCTTTTAGCAGAATTATAGTTGACTGTGTTGTTCCATTACCGAAGACAAGGTCTGGAAACCAGTACTTGTTCACCATAATGTGTGCGTCAACCAGGTTTCCTGAAGCCATACCCCTGAGAAACATCAGAGCAAAGACTATTGTTAAAGCCTTAACCAAGTTCTTCACACTAGTGGGTCTTCCAAGTTCTATCCAGTCAGACCAGGGCTCGAATTTTATGTCTGGAGTATTTCAGCAGGTCATGCACGAGCTTGGGATCACTCAGTATAAGTCATCTGCATATCACCCTCAAAGTCAAGGAGCTCTCGAAAGGTGGCACCAAACACTGAAGAACATGATGAGGATCTACTGCTTCGAGACAGAGAAAGATTGGGACGAGGGCATCCATTTGCTGCTGTTCGCTGCACGAGAGTCGGTGCAGGAGTCTTTGGGATTCAGTCCCTTTGAGCTCGTGTTTGGACATACTGTGAGAGAGCCTCTTAAGCTTCTTAAAGAGAAGTTATTATCTAGCAGTAGTGAGTCCATTAATCTTTTGCAGTATATCTCAGATTTTCGTACTAAGCTTTTTAGAGCTTGTAAATTAGCCAGAGCTAATCTTAGTTCATCTCAGAAGTCTATGAAGAAGAAGTATGATGTAGATGCTGTAGAGCGTAGCTTAAAGCCAGGTCAAAAGGTCCTTCTATTGTTGCCATTACCTGGTAACCCACTACACTGCAGGTTTTTTGGACCTTATGTCATTCAGAAGAAGTTGAGTGATCTTAACTACATAGTAGTTACTCCAGATAGGCGTAAGCAAACACAGTTATGTCATGTCAACATGTTAAAGCCTTATGTGGAGAGAAACAGTGATCTATTTGTACAGCCTGCAAATGTTAATGTAGTTTTTTCTGAGCCTAAAGAAGAGTTAGGTAGTGAGTTTAGTAGCAATAGTTTTGGTCCCATTGACACAACTAGACTCACAAATTCTGATGTGCTGCGGAACTTGGACTCTAAGTTGTCTCACCTATCACAAAGTCAGCGCCAGGACCTAGAGAAGCTTCTGCTAGAGTTTGAACACTTGTTTCCTGATGTCCCCTCAAGAACAGATCAAATTTATCATGATGTGGATGTCGGCAATGCAGATCCAGTTAAGCAACACCCTTACAGGTTAAATCCAAGTAAACAACAATACCTCAAAGAAGAGATTAATTATTTGCTTGAGAACGACTTCATTGAGCCGAGCAATGGTAGCTGGAGTTCTCCCTGTATACTTGTTCCCAAACCAGATATAGAAAAGTGAACAGCGTGACTAAAACTGACACGTTTCCTATCCCATGGATGGATGACTGCATTGACAAAGTGGGAAAAGCTAGATACGTAACGAAGTTTGACCTTCTCAAAGGATTCTGGCAAGTTCCATTGACGGACCGCGCCAAAGAGATTTCAGCCTTTGTCACACCACATGGATTGTACCAATACAAGGTTATGCCTTAAGGTATGAAGAATTCGCCAGCCTCTTTCCAACGCCTTATCAACAAAGTCATTGCGGATCTTGAGGGTTGTGAGGCCTACATCGACGACCTGATCATCTACAGCGACGCGTGGGAAGAACACCTAAGGATCATCGGTGAATTCTTCGAGAGATTGAGCAGAGCAATGCTGACCATCAATCTTTCCAAAAGTGAGTTTGGCCAGGCACAGGTAACTTATTTCGGACACGTTGTTGGCCAAGGTGAAGTAAAACCAGTATGTGCTAAGGTTAAGGCTATCGCTAACTTTCCATGACCAGAGAGCAAGAAGCAACTGGTGCGCTTTCTTGGTATGGCCGGGTACTACCGAAGGTTTTGTCCCAATTTCGCCGCAGTCACAGAACCATTGACGCAGTTGCTCAGTAAGAGGGAAAAATTCATTTGGAGTGACCGGTGTGATAAGGCGTTCGAAGAATTAAAAGCCATGTTACAGAGTGCCCCTGTATTGGCAGCTCCAGATTTCAACTCTCCCTTCAAGCTGGCTGTAGATGCAAGTGATGTGGCCGCTGGTGCCGTGCTGTTACAGGAAGATGATACAGGTGTGGAACATCCAGTGTGTTACTTTTCGAAGAAGTTCAATAAGAGTCAAAGGAACTACTCCACCATAGAGAAAGACTGTTTAGCATTAGTGTTGGTACTGCAGCATTTCGAAGTTTATGTCAGTTCTTCTAGTTTGCCTATGGTTCTTTATAGTGATCACAATCCTCTTGTTTTTCTTCACAAGTTGAAGGACAAGAATCAACGATTGCTAAGGTGGAGTTTAATGTTACAAGAGTATGCTTTAGACATTAGACACATCAAAGGAAAGGACAATGTCATTGCTGACTGCCTGTCAAGAGTGTGAGTTCATTGCAAGAAAGTTTTGCAAACTTTCTTTTCTTGAAGGAGGAGGGTGTTATGGAGAGTGATTGTAAATACTAAGTTTCTAGTAAGTTCTAGAATGTTAAGTCACTCAATGCTTGTACCAGAACCTTCTCCTGTCACGCTACAGAACAATTTAGAATGTTCTACTGACTGATGTAATTATGTTGTAATGTTACATAAATAGTTGTGTTAGAAGCTCCAAGAAGGTTCTAGAATTTTATTTAATTGTATATAAGGATTATGCTAGGTAGCGGTGGTGGTTGTCGGCGGAGACCGACTGGAGAAGCTATACCGAGAGAATCATAGAGAGCTATTGAGGAACTTCATTTAAGGTCAAGTGGACCGAAAGGAGATTTCTGCGGAGACATCGCCATTTATTGTGGGTTTGTGTCAGTGGTGACTGACGTTTTAGCAATAGGCTTAAGCTAGTTTGATAGCAGATTGTATTGTTTAGAAATCGCTCCTTTGTAACTAGGATTTAGTTACGTATCGTTAAATAAATAAGTTG
The DNA here is from genome assembly GCA_016490735.1 of Pachyseris speciosa. Taxonomy (NCBI): domain Eukaryota; kingdom Metazoa; phylum Cnidaria; class Anthozoa; order Scleractinia; family Pachyseridae; genus Pachyseris; species Pachyseris speciosa. The sequence continues at coordinate 554,636 of JAEMWC010000287.1, forward strand.
GGTTCGTAAAAGAGTTTTGCAGTACATCTTTTCTATCGGTTGAGTGATACCGTAACATTATGTCTCATCAAAAATATTCAACGAAAATTTGGTTACAGTGCATAAGATCAAAGAAACACTCAGTAGGCCGGCGTACGAAGGTATGCGTATTCTGGATCTTAGTAAGACGCTAATGTACGATTTTCTTTGTAATTATATTAAACAGAAGTATGGCAAATAAAGCTAAGCTACTACTTACAGGCACTGATTCGTTATACTATGAGATTAAAGCTAATGATGTGTATGAAGACTTCTGGAAAAATAACGATAAATTTGATAATAGTGAATATCCTGAAAACTCTCCATATTTTGATAAATTAGTATAGGTAATTACATGATTTCGAGTGCAATTTGGAATAAATAAGCACGAGTAAATTTTTTCAGACTCACAAAATTGCACGAGCCCGCAGGGCGAGTGCAATTTGTGGTCTTTGAAAAAATTTACAAGTGCTTATTTATTCCAAATTGCACGAGGAAAATCATGTGATTACTTATTAATAATATACATGAAAAAATTGCGAGATAGCTTCTTAACGTTGCAGAAGCAACGCAACGAAGCTAAGGTGAATCAAAACAACAGTTTTCTCACTGTTTTTAAAGCGTTTTTAGGTGTAAAAACTGGCTAAACAATTACAGGCTATAGCTATAAGGCTACTTTGTTTGCTAAGTGTCTATCAAGCGCTGTAATCATTACCTTCAGGCTTTCTAGTTCGTTATTTTCGCCTTGTTTGTTTATTAATCTCGGCGTCATTCCAGTGTAGTGTTGAATTCAACGGACTCGTAATTCCAATTACGTCGGTAATTCCCTTCTCTGGACACCACTGTTTCCAAACAGACAGCTAAAATACAGTGCTTTTCGCAGCCGTTTCTCCTTTTTAGAGCTGTTTTGCAGCTTCTCTGCTGTTATTGCGGTCACGAAGAAAGAAAACCTGCTCAAAAAGCCAGCCATTGTTTTCGCTCGCAGAGTCGCTTGCAGCTCTTCAGACTTTGCGCCATTCAAAGGCTGCGTTTGATCGGCTCAATTTCAGTTCCTTTGTTAATTAACCAATCAGAATCGTCTGTTGTTTACCTCTTTTTTTGCACTGAATTACCTTTTTTCTTCATCGTGTTTCCTAAAAACTGCATTTCTCTTAGCCAATCAGAATCGAGAAATTTTTTCATGTATATTATTAAATAAGAAAGTAATGGACAAATTCAGGGATGAAGCATGTGGTATTCCAATCAATGAATTTATTGGATTGAGAAGCAAAATGTATTCTTACATAAAAGATAATGATAAAGAAGGTAAAACAGCCAAAGGAATAAAAAAGAATGTGACCAAGAAAGACCTGAAACATGAAGACTATAAAAACGTATCATTCAATAACAAACAAATACATCATACAATGAAAACGATTCGAAGCGACCATCATCAGCTTGGAAGCTAGGAGCTTAATAATGACAAACGCTATATTCATAATAATGGTCTATCAAGCTATGCTTACGGTCACTACAAAATATAAAAATCTTACTCAGTCTTAGCGAGTTCCTTATTGACTCATCGACGAGTTGTCTTGAGCATTGATCCAACTGTTTAATTGATACAGGCATCTTCACACTTCATACAAAACTTTCACAAATTTGAAGCTTTTCACTGCAAATTTCACAATTGTGAAGCCAAAAAGTAAGCTTTTGATTGGTTGTTAAATCACGCCACTATCATGCGACTATCTCATGACCTTGAACACAATAGGGCAAGTCCAGACCTATAAGTGGGGAACCCCCATTCTTCGTTTCCGAGAATCATGTCTTGCTGTTTTTTTTTTCGAGAATGCCACCCTATGGTGATTTCGTATGTGAATATTTGAGAACTGACAAACTTTACTGACAAACTTTGTGGCAAAATCTTTAATGAAACAATAGACTTTGGCGGAAACGTCACTGTTTTCCGAGAATCATAGACTTACTATTTTTGTGAGAATGTCACGCGACTTGAACAATAGCTATTTGATGACTCAGAGGGAAAGTCCCTTGACGTTGTTCTGACAAACTTCATATGACAAAGTTTTGTACAAACTTTTGTAGTAAAGTTTGTGTGATGACTCATAGGTTCCAGAGACTCCTAGTTTTTCCGAGAATAATGTATTCATGTTTCTCCGAGAAATATCATGCTACAGTTATTTCGCATGTGAATATTTAAAAACACTTCCTAAAAAAAAAACATCATTGAAATAAAAAAAAGTGCTCGTAACCTCAACCCCTATACTACTTACATCAATGCAGGTTTGACCACTGCTTTTTCTATTAAAGATCTTCCCTAGCTTCCTAAACATTCCTCTTGGTTTTAAGACTCTGTTATGGATATCTTTAATTCCTTCACCACCCTTGGAAACAGTTGCTCCCAAGTACCCAAACTTTTCGACGTCTTCAATTTTCTGTCCATTCACCCTCACTTCCTCGTTGTTGTTGGTGTTAATTCGCAAGATCTTGCATTTCTCCACATTAATCTTGAGTCCTACTCTACTCGCTTGCTCCGTCATGATCATAGATTGTATGTGGTCTTTACGTGATGATAACAGGGCTATGTCGTCTGTAAAATCGAGATCTTCACGTTTCATGATAAACCTCCATTCTCGTGTTACTCTCTACTACTGTCCGTCTCATATCTAAGTCAGTGGCCAACAGGGAAAGAAAGCCGTCATATTACATCCTTGTTTGACTTCTGTTTTGATTTTAAAACATTCAGTTGCGACTTCTTTGTCGTCCAATATGGCAAACTCGAAATCGTCATAGAGAACCCTAACAATATTTATGGCAGCTTTGATGGTATTCCATAACTCTTCACGATAACCCAAAGACTTTCCCAGTGGATCGAGTCGAAGGCTTTCTCAAAATCGACAAGATCGGCATATAGGGAAGATTGCCATTCAACTGCTGCTCGCTTATATTCCTTAATACAGATATACGCTTGGCAGTTCACCTGCAACGCCTATGTGTAGCCTCCTCGTTCCTAAGTTTCGATTCGGCTCCTCCACGCATCTTGTTCATCGTAATACTCCCCACCACCTTGCTAACAACGAGGAGCAGCGTAACTCCTCGTCAGTTCTTGTAATGATGGAAGTTATCTTATATGGGAAGCCTGATAATCAATCCTTTGTTCCTTTTGGGAGGGCCTTCTCTTTTCTCCATACAACGTCGATTATCTCCTTTAACATCGAGGTAGCGAAATGGAATCGAATCGCTCATAGTTGGCGTAGATGGGTCGATTTAATCAATTTCTGTTGTTTCCTCAATTTCATCATCCGCAGTTGGGTTGACTGTATTTTCTCTATTCAATACCTCGTTGCAGTGCTCTAGCTATCTCTTGTTTCTGCTCTCTTTGTCGTGTAGAATCGTACCACTCTTATTACTTATACAATTATTTCGGAGCTCTGTTTTGATTTATCGTTGCACAGCGTTTTCGTCCATGTGTACAGCGTTCTCATATCTGCGATCGCTTCTGCGTCGTCAGCAGCCCCTCCAACCATCTCCTTTTATGGATCTGATCTTCTTCTTGATTTCCTTTTCCTTTTTGCTGTAGTCTTCTTGCCATCTTTGTTTCTGTCTCTCCGATTTTTCATTGAGCAGTTGTTTTTTGAGAGTTTTGCTTTCGCCCATCAAGGATCATGCTTCCGCACTAATCCAAGGCTTCTTCTTTGTTTTCCTATACCGAATTACTTCCTCCAATGTCTTAATAATTTCGCTCTTCCTTTCTAATTCCTCAATTTCATCATGGTATTGTTCATTTGCTAATACTTCGAATCTATTCCTCAGTTGGATGATGGACCTCCTACGCACACTCTCCACGAGTATCTATTGGGCATCAAAATTCCTCCTTATGTTGTTTTTCGCTAGCACTCTCCTAAGTTTCAACTTGATGGTAGTCCTCACCAGGTAATGGTCGCTGGCAACGTCAGCTGATCTCATTACTCTAGTCGGTCCATAACTGAAGTTATAATTTCCTGGTTCATTAGCGTATGGTCGATTTTTTTCGCTGTCCATCCATCTGGTAATAACCAAGTCTGCTTATGTATGTCTTTATGTTGTGAAAAACTGTTCCAGCTATCACCATATGTCTGAAGTCGTTATCAGTAGTAATTTTTAACCGTCCCTTACTCGTGCCTTCCCATTACTCTCTCCATTCCGTCAGCATTGTTACCCACTTTCATATCTCCTGTTATGACTAACATGTCATGCTGTGGTACTTGGTCGATGACTTCCTGTAGTTACTTAAGACCTGTCCTTCTCTTGATCGTCAGCATCACCGGTTGGAGCGTACAGATGTATCATTGTCAGCTTAATAAATCTGGAGTGGAACCTAGCTTTTATCATCTCTCGTTTATAGGTGACTAGTCTATCCCGCTGATAGCCCTTACAATGTACCTCTTCTGGTGTCATCGTATCGCAACTCCATGTAAATATCTCTCGTCATCCCTTCCAGAATATAGCAACGTCTCCCAAGTGCTGAGCACCATTTAGCCTGATCCCGTCCATCGACATTCACTGATGCCCAGAATCTGGATTTTTATCTCGTTCATAGCTCCTGCGAATTGTGCTGCTCTTCCTGCGGCATAAAATGTTCTGAAATTCCGATTTCCTATCCGTAGTTGTGGCTTGGGAGTCAATAGTTTAGATCTTGTCGGTACTTGGGCGTCGGTTAGGCTTTGGCCCGACAGTGCTTCCAACTATGGATTCTTTAGGTCTGTTTCTCGGTTTCCGTAATCCGATACTTTTTTTTTGTGCTTGGCCTGTTGCCAAACCCCTACCTGCGAGAGGGCCAGTTGGTTAGCTGGCCTTCGTCTGGCCTCTACCTTTCGACCAATCCGGCAAGGTTGAACCTGCTGGGGACCAGTCGGTACAGCTCTCAGGGTCACGGAGACACACAAACCTCACCGCTACTATAAGGCTCCAGCCAAGGTGAAGAGGTTAACGATTTACACCATGTTAATGGTATCAAACAAATGAATGATCATTGGTGAACAGGTTATGGTCCGACATTGGCTTGCTATAGGCTGTTTAAAAAGCCTTAATTTTAGCTTTAAGTGATAATTAACAAAAAATGAGCTTGGTAACCCCATATTTTCAATGCGAAGTTGTTATTATTATCGTAAGACAAAACGTTTTGTATAGTTTGAAACAAATATAGTGTGATAGACTTCACAGCCTTGGTTGCACCTTTTTCGAGACGTTTGAGGTTAATAAGCGCTTAGGATTAATACATGACCTTGCCTTGATAAAGAAACAGAAGTATGACTGAATAAAAAGATTGTCAGTGTAAGTTTATTTGTCTGACCTCGTCAAACGAAACGGCAATCCTACACCTTAAATTTATAAGATCTGTTTCAGCATTTCAAATGAAGCCGTTTCGGTGAGGCTATATAGTATAATTTCCCTGGGACCATAAAGGAGCAGAAAAACCATTAATTTGGCATAGGAAAGGAAAGAACTCTTTTTATAAGAAAAATCACCTTTCTTGTTAGACCTACTTCCAGATTCCTACTTCCAGACTAACTGTGAAAATCTGTACTCTGTTTGTGCCCAGAACAGATCTTAATGATATCTCATTGCTTCTTTTGCATGTTAACAGATTCTCCTGTTTTCTCACCTGACGATGGTGACTCGTGGATGTTAGCCAAGATGGTTGTGCAGGCCACCGATTACACGCACAGTCAGATTATAGAGCATCTTCTAAAGGTTAGGTCAATACTGTGTGATTACGTCCAAATTCTATCCATCCACTTTTGAGGATTATCGGTTGACAATTACCTCGCAAAAATGTGAGGTCCTTAAAACAAATGTTAGCCTGGGAAGCGAATCTTCAATGGCTGGTATCTTCGTTTTAGAACATAAAATTTCCAAGGGGCAACTATCAAGTCGATACTATCAATGACGATGTAAATAATCCAAGCTAAGTGAGTTTATCATCTTGGTGAACAATGCGGAACGGTCACATCGTCCTGAGCTCTGTGCTTATTCTGTATTTATACTTTTCTTTTCTTATCTGCGGGCTCTCAAACTGCGCTAACAATCCTAAGATCAATTCTGCTGACTCTGAAGAATTCTTTGACCCGGAAAGCATCGTTTCAAGCAAAGGTATTTTGAAAAATGGAGTTTCAAGCACGTTTGCATCGCGAACCAAGGTCGCCACGTCCACGAGTAAGAGGAAATTTCTTCGACGAAGATTACTCTACTCTTCTAATGGGAGTCAAAGTTTTAACCCGGTGATAATACAGATCATCCTTAGGGGCGATGTTCACCCACAGCCTGGCCCAAACTCAAAGCAAAAGCAAAATTCTCGGTCTGGACAAGATCCCAAAGAAAATCATTCAACTGCGTCCGTGGACGGCCAACATGCAAATTCGTGTATCAAGATTGCTCATTTGAATATTCGTTCGTTGAAGTCTCGCGAACACTTTCTTCTTTTACAACATACCATCGAAGAACATGGCTTTGATATATTTACTATATCAGAGACTTGGCTCGACTCGACGGTTGATAATCAAGCCATGCAGATTCCTGGATTTGTATTCTTCCGCCAAGATCGGGGAGAACATAAATCTGGTGGCGGCCTTGCAGTACAAATCAGAGACACATTCAAAGTGACACTCCTAAAAGACGCCACGGGAATTAGCGATGAAAATTTCCAGCAGCTCTGGATAAAGGTTCAAGTGCGACAGTGCAAATCAATTTTTATTTGTACTGTTTATAGACCACCTAGCACCACATCAGCCTTCAGCGATAGTTTGTCAAGAAGTCTCCTGAATATGTTACTGCTTGGCCATGACATTATCATTCTGGGTGACCTAAATTGTAACATTCTCGATGATACAGCGGATAGTCGAACTTTGAAAGACTTTTGTGCTAGTTTCAACCTGACACAACTAGTGAAGGAACCGACTAGAATTACAGAAACAAAACGCTCGCTAATTGATGTTATTATGATAAAGCCAAAGCCAAATACGTCACTACAAGAAGCTATTCCGGGTACGCACCCGATAGCTTTCGCAAAGATCTCTCTCTTGTTCCGTGGCACATGGTGTACTTCTTCGATGACATTGATTCCCAAGTGGAAACATTCAATTCTCTCTTCTTGGACGTGCTGGATCAGCACGCGCCCATCAAACGTATAAAGATCAAGTCCCGCTCTAATCCGTTCGTAACACCAGAAATTAAGCAGCTCATGAAGACCAGGGACCTTTGGCATAAGAAAGCCATTCAGACAAATGACAAACTATGCTGGGACGGATATCGCTTCTTCCGACAAGAAGTGAAACGCGAACTGAGGCTTGCTGAAAAAATCTATGTAAGAAACGAAATAGCTAACAGTAGAGGTAATACAAACGCCACTTGGAAGATCTTAAATCGATGTATGTCTCGTGGTATTGCTAAACGTCGAAGCACTTTTGAGGACCACGAGACTAAAATAAATAAATAAATTTAATAAGTATTTTACTTCAGTAGGAGAACTTACTGCCAAAAAAGCAAGGGAACACGGTTTGGATAAAGATAAAGATTGTGGTCTTAGGGAAGAAAGTATTGACACTGGCCTGCATGCTGAAACAGAAGAATTTGAGTTTCAAGTTGTAAAAGAAATTGACGTCAAGTCTGTCATTAAGAGTTTAGCTGCCAACAAAGCGCCAGGATATTATAAAATCTCTGCGCGAGTCCTGAAAGACAGTTGTGAGAGCATCGCACCTGTGATTTCCAGACTGGTGAATAATTCGTTTAATGTGGCTGCTTTTCCTAAAGCATGGAAAATTGCTGAGGTGATACCTGTACCCAAAGAAGGAAACTCAAAAGAACCAGCCAACAACAGGCCGATTTCAGTGTTACCCATCCTATCGAAAGTAAGTGAGAGACTGGCACACAAGCTGCAGTTTGTGGAATTTTTGACAAAATATGATAAACTGTCGACTTATCAAAGTGGCAACAGGAAAATGCATTCGACAGAAACTGCCCTCATAAATGTTACAGATAACATTTTCAAAGCAATTGATGAAAAAGCAGCGTCATTACTAGTACTGCTTGATATGTCAAAAGCTTTTGACAGCCTTAATCATAATCTGTTATTAAGAAAACTACGAAAACTGGGTCTCAAAACTTCTGCAGCTTCTTGGTTTAGTAGCTATCTATCTAGTAGATATCAGAGAGTACGATATGAAGATTCAGTCTCGGAATTGTTACCTTTAACAAACGGAGTACCTCAGGGGTCAATCTTGGGTCCTGCACTTTTTACTATCTACATTAATGATTTAATCAGTGCTATTACCCACAGTCAAGCCGCTGCGTATGTTGATGATAGTCAATTGCACTTTAAATTTCCCGTATCAGACTCATCAAGTGCTATGGCCGCCGTAAATCAAGATCTTAGGAACATCAGTAGATGGTGTGCAGAGAATTCTTTACTTATAAACCCCGAGAAGACAAAATTAGTGGTTGTTGGCTCAGCACAACTTCTTAAGAGGCTACCTCATATCTCCTTAACTCTGTTGGGCAAAACTATCTCACCAGTTTCGTTTGCTAATCATCTCGGGGTATATGTTGATCAATATCTTAACTATGATGTACATACCACTAAAACAGCCTCTAGTTGCATGAACCAGTTAGTACAGATAAGTAGAATTAAACACCTTAGACAAGAAAACACTTTTATTACTTATAAATAGCTTTGTTTTTAGTAAATTGTTTTATTGTTCCTCAGTGTGGGGGAATACATCTAAACGTAATCTACACAAACTACAGTTGGTACAAAATTTTGCTGCCAGAGTTGTATTAGGTTTAAGGAAAATTGACCATATCTCTCAGGGGCGGAGATCTCTTAGATGGTTAGATGTTACGGAAAAGGTTTTATTTAATGATTTAGTTTTAGCATATAAATGTGTAAATGGTTTAGCTCCAGACTGTTTAGGTAAATATTTTGTTAAGCGTTCAGCAGTTCACAACAGGAACACAAGGGGATGTAATAATTTTGTGATCCCCCGATGTAGATTGTCGATGGGACAAAGGGCATTTTACTTTCGCGGTCCACGGGAATGGAATGGGTTACCTGACAACATTAAGAATACTAAAGAAATTGACATTTTAAGCGGACACTTTTTAATAATATGTTCTATACGAAGTAAATTTGGATATACCTTGAATGATTTTGAATATATTTTGATTTTAATTAAATTACTGTAAATAAGTTTTCTTTTCTCTTAACATTGTGACTGAAAAGCCCTGTTGAAGGGAGTCTCAATAAAGTATGTATGTATGTATGTATGTAAATAAAGGAATACATGTACGCCCTCCTCCTCTTTCTTCTCCGCCGTCTCCTTCAAGTTGTTGTTCAGTCTTCTTCTCCTTTCCTTCTCTTTCTCCGTCATCGTCTTCTTCGTACTGTTTATCATCTTCTTCGTACTGTTTATTTTTAATTTGTTTGAAAATTTACTTTTAATACCACTGATAGAATTATTATATGTCTTTTATACGGGCAGATTCATCTTTTTACCGAGCCATTCTGCCTGGCCTTTTACCGTCAAATACCGTCTAAGCACCCGTTAAATGAGATCCTCAAGTTTCACTGTAGAGGGATAATTGCGGTAAACATGCTGTTCGCTCCACCAGTATTCGTGCCTGATGGCTACATGGACCGACTCGCTGCTCTGGGGGGTCGAGGTGCTTTGTTACTGGTACTTCGCGCCTACCAAAATATGGATTGGAATAACGCAGACCTCCTCTTTGATATGAAGGTAAAATGTATTATTTATTATACTTCAGAAACCCTCCCCAATATCAAACTATCACTAAAGAATACCTAAGTACTACAATTGCTTTCATATACAACATCATGCAAGTGCAATTCAATGTAATGCAATACAAAACTTCACAGTACAGCTCCTGGCTACCCGGTATACGTATTGGATTTGGCCATGCACCATTACTTTTACAGATGCACGGCTGGAAACTGGAACATGTTTCGTTTTCAGTGACACGCGCATTCATGTTCTAAACCAATAGGAGATGGTATTGGTGTGTTTTCTAATACGATAATGATAGTGTGCACGCTTGGGGACTGTCTACTCAGCATAAAAGTGACATAATTTGAAGATCAATGTAATGCATGTTTAAATAATTTAGTATTTTTGCATAACTTTGTTGGTATGGACTGATTTATTGTTCGATGTAGAAACGAGGAGTGGATGACAAAAAAATGCTTCCGTATTTTCCATACCGTGACGACGGTAAACTGATTTTAAAGGCTATCAAAGGAATGATGAAAGAGTACGTAAACATGTGAGTATCCACCATGTTCCTCTCAGAATAAAA
>JAEMWC010000287.1:572500-747500 GCA_016490735.1 Pachyseris speciosa
ATCCAGAGCGGCGGCGTACTCATCCGCTTTCTGGTGGTTTCCGTTTCTCCGCCTCATACTTGTCAAACATCGCTGCCGGCCAATTTATGTAGCGACGAAGCGCAGCCAGGGCTGACTCGGAACTCTCTAGATTCCTAAGGCGTTCCAAGGAAGGGACCCTCCCCTTATACACTAATGCGATTGACAGCCTATCATGAAAATAGAGAATAAACTTGCGGGCATTGCCTTCAACAGCAACATGCTCTAATGCCCCCAAAGTAAATAAGAACCCAAGGCTTCAGCGCAAGAAAATCAGAATACATCCCCCACATCGATCACATCCTTGCCTTCATCCGTGGTAAACCGTAAACCGTAAAGAATGCTTGAATAAAACTATGTAAAAGCCCCGCCAAAAATTTGAAGGACTTGACCGGCAGAAAAACTGAACGCAAAACCGCCTTCACCAGAGGAAATCCATAAAATATATGCATGCACATTGTAATATGTACCACGAGACGCCTTCGCCAGTAAAAACCTAGAGGTATACCAAAGCACAAAATGCTCTATCAAACTCCTTCAATGGTGGCATACCGACGTAAAATAACGCAAAATCCGTAAAATATATGCAAATTGTAATATGTAGCACGAGACGCCTTCACTAGTAAAACTAGCGGTATACCAAATTACAAAACGCGCTACCAAACGTCTTCACTGGTGGAATACCGACGTGAAATAAACGAAAAACTACCTTCACCACTGGAAATCCACAGATTATATGCCAATTGTAAAATGCATCAGGAGACGCCTTCGCTAGTAAAACTTGCGTTATACCAAAAACCAAAACGCTCTATCAAACTCTTTCACCGGTGATTTATTACCGACTTAATATGAACACAAACCTGACTTCGCCAGTAACATAACAGAAACAATGTCCTTGTTACACTCACTGGCCGCGCCGTAAATCCACCGCAAATTGCGCCGGAAACTAAAGATTTCCAGAAATACGGAAACAAACAAACGAAACCCAAAATACCGAAGGAACAAATAACTAAAAGGAATTTGGAACTAGGCAAAACCCGAGGGCAAAAATGAGGTAAACAAACCACACGTGAGGCACGAGAGCATACCTACATAATAATAATAATAATAATAAAAGATTTATACCGCGCCAGTATCCTACTGTTCAAAGGCGCCTTACAAAACTTTAAAATTAACACTTAAAACAGCTAAAATTAATTATAAAAAGCTTTTCTAAAAAGAAACGTTTTCAATCTACTTTTAAAAACAGACACAGACAAAGCATTTCTAATTTCACATGGCAAAGCATTCCATAATGATGGTGCTGCTACAGAGAAAGATCTTGCGCCATATGTTTTCAAGTTATAGGATGGAGAAACCAGAAGGTGCTTCGATGATGAGCGTAGTTGACGCGATGGAGTGTAAGATGTAATCAAATCACAAATGTACGACGGTGCCAAGTTATTAAGTGCCTTGTAGGTTATAAGTAAAATCTTAAAAATAATACGTTGTTCAACGGGAAGCCAGTGAAGATTAAAAAGAACAGGCGTAATGTGATCATGCTTTGTTGTAAGTGTGACAAGGCGCGCCGCGGCATTCTGGACGTGTTGTAACTTTTTTATAGTGTAGGCTGGTAGGCCATACAAAAGAGAATTACAGTAATCCAACTTCGAAGTTACAAACATATGAACCAGCAATTCAGTAGTAGTCGCTGAAAGAAACTCCCTGATATAGCTGATATTTCGCAGATGATAAAACGAAGATTTGCAAATGTTAGTAACATGATCATTAAAGCAAAAATGGCTATCGAAGATAGTGCCAATATTTCTCGCCTTTTGCACGGAGTTAATAGTTTCACCAGCAACTGAAATTTCGTGAAGGAGTGGTCTTGGAAGATGTTTAGCGGAGATCACCAAAAATTCAGTCTTGTCTTTATTTAATTTAAGGCGATTAACCATCATCCAATGATTAATTTCATTCACACAGCTCTCGATGTTAGACACCGCTAGATCCCTATCACCCAGTACAGTTGGTTGAAAAGACAAGTATAGCTGTGAGTCGTCAGCATAAAAGTGATAGCTCAAGTTAAATTTCTTTACGATGTCTGAAAGCGGCGAAGTATAAAGCAAATACAAAATGGGTCCCAAGACAGAACCTTGTGGCACTCCACATTCAAGGTCATGTTTCGTAGAGGTACCACCCTCGACGGAGACATATTGCATGCGATTCGATAAATAAGATTGCAACCATAATAGAGGCTTTCCAGCTATCCCAAATCGTACACGCAAACGAGAAAGGAGAATGGCATGATCGACTGTATCGAAGGCAGCAGAAAGGTCTAACAGGAGTAAAATTACAGTTCGACGATTATCAATGGCAGAAAGGATATCATTGTGCACACGGATGAGTGCAGTTTCAGTACTGTGATATTGCTTGTACGCTGACTGAAATGTCTCATTTAACCCATATTCATTAATGTAAGAGATAAGTTGATTAGCTACCAATTTCTCAATTGCTTTGCTGATAAATGAAAGATTCGACACCGGGCGATAATTGGAGAACTGTGTATGATCCAAAGAAGGTTTCTTAAGGAGTGGGCGTAACATGGCAACCTTGAGTTGCGAAGGCATCTGACCAGATTCCAGTGAGATGTTTATTATTTTGGAAATGAAATGCAACAGAACACCAAGTGCATTTCTTGTAACATAACCAGGAAGAGGATCCAGAGCACATGACTTAGCAGCCAGCTTAACGATACACGTATGAACTTCGTCCGCTGTTACCGTTTTGAAATTATCAAAAGAATATGGACAGGCATTGTCAACAACAGGAACTGAATCTCGATGAGAGTGAGCAGCAGTCATTATATGACTCCGTATTCTATCTATCTTTGTAGTGAAGTACTCAATAAACTTGTTAGCAAGATCAGTGGGCGATTTGCAGGGGGATATTGAATATCTGTTTTCCTTTGTAGTAGTTTATCAATTATCTTAAAAAGCTGTTGATAATTTGACTGATTCTCATTAATTAATGATGTGAAATAATTCTTCTTGGAGTCACGAATTAAGTTGTTGACAGCATTACATCCCTCAACAAACAACTTACGATCAGAAGGAAGTTTGGTCATTCGCCAGCGTCGTTCAAGTTTTCTACGGGATCTCTTTAAATTATTTATCTCCTCAGAATACCAAGGTGCAGCCGGACGCAGAGTAACTGTCTTGGTTTGCAGTGGAGCATGAGCCTCAAGTATGGAAGCGAGGACTTTGTTATATTGATCAATCAAATAATCCAAGGATGAAGATGACGAGGCAAAAAGATCAGGAAGGCTTGAATTCATAACATCAACACAAAAATCATCAAAGTCAATAGATCGAAGCTTTCTGAATGAAATAATCTTCTTGTCGAGCGGCGGCTTATTGAGCGATAGCTGGAAGTGAACAGCAGCATGATCAGAGATGACAAAAGGAGAACCAATTGTTAAATTCGAGACAATGTTATCATCAGATCGTGTAATCACAAGATCTAAGGTGTGTCCTTCTTTATGCGTTGAGCCATGTGTATATTGAGTAAGATTGAAAGCATCCAACAATTGGAGAAATTCAGTTGAGTGTTGGGAAGCACAGGTGTCAACATGTATGTTAAAATCACCAACTAATAATAATCCACCAGGATCAGTGGTGTATTGTTCCAGGAACGTAGAAAACTCATCTAGGAACAATGAGGGTGTTAAACCATTCAAGGTCGAAGGAGGTGGGCGGTAAACAATGATAACTCTGATTTTTAAATTGACTGTACTTGACAATAACAAATCCATATATTCAAAAGACATAAACTTCTTGAGCGGCTGCAACTTTAAGTTAAAAGATGATCGAAATAACAAGCCAACTCCACCTCCACGAGTAGAACCAGGCCTAGGAACATGATGAAATGAATAACCCGAAGGACATAAATCACGAATAATTAATTCATTGTCAGCATCTGATTGAAGCCATGTTTCCGTAACACCAAGAAGATCAATATTATTTTCGACAACAAAGTCTTTGATGATGGTAGTCTTGTTGTTAATTGAACGAGCATTTAGCAAGCAAAAATTCACACAGCGAGCCCTTGGTGTGTATCTTTTAATCGGGCTAGGAATAATTTCAATTAAATTTCTTGGATTCGGTCCAACGGGAGTCTTCATAGTGCATGTAAATCGTGAAGAATTTAATCGACAGCCTTGGGGAGAAACCAAAACTCGAATATTATTCGAGCGCCGCCGCTTTTCTTGAACCAATTTTCCCGCTCTGCAACCTCTAAGCTTTCTTTGGCGATTTTTGCCCAGAGGAAATAAAATACCTGGAAGATTCCAATAGTAGCAGAAGCTCTGAGTACGACGAACAAAAGGCACTAATGGAGAAGAGTGTTGTGAATTGTGATTAAGCCAGTTCATCGGTTTCGTTGCAGTCGAAGACGCAGAGAACTCATATCCCAAATAAGCATTTTGTTCTCTGTGTATCCCCACCATCCGAGAGGATGTAGGACCAGGATTAGATTCGATGTCCATGTAGATAGTAAGATCAAATTTTGTAGGCAGACCAAGCGTCAAGTGACCACGTTTGCACCAAGTAGAAATCGAGCGCGTAAGTTTGTTTCTTCCATCCACTGATCTAACTACGCGAGGAGGACCATGGCATTTCAGCAATAAAGTAAAGGGTCTTTCATAAACCGAAAAATTGATAAATGATGATCGAAAGATTGTAGGAAAACAAATAAAAAATCCTAATATCATCAGAACAAAGTAACACGTTGCAGCCATCTTGGGCGCATACATACATAAATAAACCAAGTCCAACTCACGCAAGAAAAGCAAGCGGAATAAACCGAAAAGACCCGCGCTAACAGAGTATTAGCTATCGCGCACCAAAACTAAACTGAAACATGTACAAATTACGCGACTGAAGAAATAAACAATATGACTAAACCCCCACATAGAGCGAGTAAGGAAAATGTAAAGAATTACCTCGTCCGCGGGACCAGGCGCCGGGGACGGTTCCGCTATCGGTTCCAACTCTTGAGGAGGATTTCGAGCTGGCTCTGCAACTTGTTGCACTGGGGCAGGAGCCGGCTAGTCAGGAAGAACATTAGACTGATGGGCCGCCATAGTGCTGGCCATCTGGTGGCGGTTGAACAAGCCGTTATAAAACCGCAAAAGATGACTGTCTTTGAGGAGTACAGGGCGAAAAGACCGCGCTTCAAACGGAGCGACCAAATTTAAACCCCAAAGGGCGCAAAGCATTACCGACGCTTTCAGCACGGGCGATAGCAGGAATAACAGCATGTTCGCAATGACTTAATTAATTATGCGGTGAGAAAAGGCAACCATTTACACTATGGAGAATTCTATAGTTCTAATATACATTGGAATTATTGGTATTATATTCAGATTTCAGATTTGTATGGTTTTACACTATTTACATATTATGACTATTATTAATAGTCTAGCTAGGAACATTACAATAAATACAATAACAACGACAACAACAACAACAACAAAATTTACACAATGGCTAGAAAGTAAAATGTGCATAGTGACCAGCTAGCTTTGGACAGGCTGCGATTAGGTTAAACTGATAGCAACCCTCGATATTTAACCGCTTTTCGTGCAGTTAAAAGCGCAATTTTGTTTTCTTGTTTCAGATACTATCCTCGGAATAGTGACGTTAAAAAAGACAAGGAGTTAAAGGCTTTTGTAAAAGAACTGTCTGGCAACCGCACTTTACCGAACAATGGCTATGGACAGCTGGTAAGCTAAATATTCAAACAAAGGTATATTTCGCAAATGGTTTGAGCCCAGGAGTTCATCATGATGTGACTTGGTGATGCACGATCATCTGGGTGAGTGTAGACCTGAAAAGGACAGTTGTGGTGGCACGCACTGACTGACGTTTCGACAACCTGAGCGGGAATTTAAGTAATGAAAGTCACTTGACGCTGGTCATGACTTCCGCTTAGGCTGTTGAAACCTCAGTCATATTAGCACACTGAGAGACCTACAGTCATCAGTACGATCATGCTTCACCAATGACAGGTATATTTCACTCATTATGGCTACAGTATTTGTACAGAAGGTAGTATATGGGGGCAGTGTTCAAATATCTAAAAGGACTCAAACGTTCGAACTGAAGATCGTTGATTTGAAACTCAGGCTTTTTCGCCATTGCCCAAAATTATATATGTGGTGACATAAAACTGAGCCAATTCTATAGCGCTAAGAGACGCAGTTGCTTCTGTCCTGGTCCCATGGCCCAAACTGAATTGTTCTGGCCAGAAAGCTAATTATTCAAATGTGTCTAAAAAAAACGTGGGAGAAATTTCCATCGACGTTTTCTTTCGTGCTTTCGAATTGTTAATCTGAGAGGGACGTTGGAGTGTTAACTTTCAAGAAAATGCGGTGCGGACACATTTAACTGATCTGGCTTCTTAAAAGATGGAACGTGCTACAAAATTCATGAACATCACTTAATTAAAAATATAAGTTTTAGATGTAATAATTTTTAGATATAAAACGACGATGTTAAATTTTGTAGATGATGTTTAGGTAGAAACGTCTGCCTTCTTCAGTGCAAATGCTACAGAAAATTTGATCGTCGTTTTATATCTGAAACTCATTGAGACTTTCCTGCGTTGCAGAGCTTTTGGCAATTGGAAATATGTACGGCTTATGAAAAAAAAAACTCTGCAAGACATCATGCTTTCCTAACTTCCTCTAGCTCAGAATTAAAGTTTTGGAATAATTTTTTCCTTCTAAAATCAGTGCCACGGCCATTTATCTTGCCAGGTAAAAGGTTTTCCAGCAAAGTTGCGGACCAAGAAAGACGTTATTGATGTGTTGGCGAAGTTAGTGTGGTTAATGACTGTGAAGCACGCCGCGGTGAATTTCCCCACGACTGACTATGGAGCGTTCACCCCACTCACGCCGACCAAGGTTTACAACGACACCCGAGTACCAGCTGGAAAACTTGCCGTGTACAATTTCCCAAACGGCCACATTTCAGCAGTAAGTGATTTTAAAAGCACCTTCTTTACTGAGGACACAATGTCGGTAATAAATCAGAATGCTGAAAACCATTTGTCAAAATATTGGACCGAAAGAGCGTACATCAGATAAACATCACACTTCTGGATATTAGTCTTCTGAATAGTAGAGAATCAGTTATAGACAAACTTATAACGATTCTGCTCTTCTCCTAGACACAAATCCAGGTTGCATTGAACGTCGGAACGCTCCATTATGACACCTTATTCGACTACTACGCAGAGCTGTCAAATGCGGAAGCATCTAGGGTCGTGGAGCGTTACTATAACTACCTGAAGGACGACATTAACAAAAGGCTGAAGAAGAGAAACAACAAAAGATTCAAAAGCGGCCGCCTCACTTATCCATACCTGCAGTACCCGTGGCTTCCAAATGGTGTTTCGACATAGCAACTAGAAGGTGGCCGATCAGTGCAACGGGCAGTTTAATTTACATCGGTAAACTAAGCGGTATACTAAATCTGGAGTTTCGTTGAAGGGGTTTCGAGGATAGACTGACGTCGTGTGTTAGATGGTACAATCTGGCACTTTGCACTAGCGAGATTTTCTTATTACGGGGCGGTTGGATAGGTTAAAATAAACATAAGTCATGGTTGTATCACAAAGATTACTTGGCAATAAACATAACCATCTGGGATGTTAAACGCACTTCCTGCTATTGTACTCCTGCATTGCAAAATTGGGTTGTGTGTTGTGGGGAGGAGGGAGGAAAGGGTAGGAGGATTGAAAAGAGGCGGACTATTTTTGAAGAGGAGGATTCAGTAAACTACCACAGTGCTTAATATTGCCTAGATGGTGAGTTAAATAAATGAATCGCGCGTAAATTTAAAAGCAGAAGAGTGATTTCAAACGGTATTGATGAGATCTGGGCTGCCGATCTCGTTGAAATGGGAAAATTCAACAAATGGAACAAGGGAAAGAGTACTTCAAATTATTGCAAGATTTGTTTGAAATTTACATTAAATTATCATATTTCATTTCTGATGTTAGGTTGCTTTGTAAAAGTCAGATTAAGTCAGATTTAGTTATTTTCAAGGCAAAAATCCACATTTTTACATCACGATACCTTTCCGAAAGTAATATATTGCGGATTTACTAATCTCGCGAACTTAGGTAGTCGAGGGGTAATTAGCTCCGGGTCGCACTAGTTTTACGAAGAGACAATGTACTCATATGGCTGGATAAAATTGGCCACTATTGTGACGTATTTATTAATATAACAAGAAAAAGTCACGCCACGCTTAACAAACTAATCAGATCGTGACGTGACATGGAAAAAATTAAGTAATTGAATGTCTCTTCGGAAAAGGTGGGGAAGAAATAACCGCCTTCCGAGAGAGAACTAAACACTGGCTGGCGAAGAGGGGGAGGTAGGTGGGAAAATTTGAACAGATAACTTGCCACACGATGGTGTAGAGGTAGAAAGGGGCCCTCGTATTCGCGCAACGTACTATAAAGCAATGCTCGATCACATGTTACCTAGTACCCAGTTCACGCAGCCAGTGCTTGATAACAACAGGTATCCCGACGCAAAAATGCAATTATGTTTGGGACATAATTTTTTGTTTTTACATCACGATACCTTTCCGAAAGTAATATATTGCGGATTTACTAATCTCGCGAACTTAGGTAGTCGAGGGGTAATTAGCTCCGGGTCGCACTAGTTTTACGAAGAGACAATGTACTCATATGGCTGGATAAAATTGGCCACTATTGTGACGTATTTATTAATATAACAATAAAAAGTCACGCCACGCTTAACAAACTAATCAGATCGTGACGTGACATGGAAAAAATTAAGTAATTGAATGTCTCTTCGGAAAAGGTGGGGAAGAAATAACCGCCACAAGGCACACAGCGTGTGACCACCCCACCAAGATCCGGAACTAAGAACCCCGAGGAATATTTTAACTGAAAACAGCGAGGATATAAGAAAATCCTGTAAAGTACGGTCATTTCCAGCAGCCCCTGGCTGACCTAGTCATGAACCGCACGCGAACTGACATTGAAAACAGAGGTTAAATAACATAGCAATTCGTGCCAGGACCGTAGCTCCTTCGTAGGACAGATAACCTATTGATAAAGTAGTACATGAGAACAGATTGGTAAAGTACATAGTAAGTGATAGCGGAAAGAGTCTACAGTGAAAAACCCTTTCAGTATGGCAGCCCCTGACTGACCCACGCATCAGAGAATCCACCGTGGCCCGTGAAAGCTAACCAGAGATGAAGACAAAAAATACTGGTCCCATAACGGATGTTTAAATAGCCGTAGTGAAAATCACCACTGCATAGCAGCTCCTGACTGACCTATACAACGGAGATCCAACCGCGGCTTGACTAGTGTCTTTGAAACGTTTAAAAACAATTAGTTAGCCTTGAGTGAAGGCGGACGAATGTAAGTTCTAAAAGCGTCCGAACTCCATCTACCTAGGGCACGTATTTGCGAATCCGAAAAACCTTTCGCAGACGCATGGCACGCTGCACCAATGCGAAAGCTATGGCTCTTGTAGCGAGAACAATCAAGGCCGCAAAAGTTCAAAGCACGACGGAGCTCAGTGTTAAAATGATTTGTCGAGATTGCCCCGCCGGCTGCACACGTGAACAAGGGGCCTTTATGGTAACCCCTAAGTTTAATGTAGTCGATTAAGGTCTGCACGGGGCAAAACAGTTCTGAAGGTTCGCTTTCTATTGTTATGACAAACGGCCGATTATTCGTGTTGTGTTTAAACTTAGTGATCACAATCTTGACAGCCGTCACTCGAGAAGATTGTTTCAAAAAAGTGACTTGATCAAATTGCACAACGGTGTCAACTTGCTGTTTACTATTGCAAGATAATTCACCTATTCTGAAGAAACCATAAAATGCTGTCATGAACATTGCCCCGAACAGAGATCTACGATAGGCAGATGGGCTAGTATGCTGTAAAGCTCTAACTAATTCGTACAATAATGGACGTGAAATGGGCATACGAACATCGGCTTGACCACGGCGGCCAACGGCCACAAGAAGCTTTGCAACTAAAAATGATTTGGTCGGGTCGTAGTGGCCTTTGATCTTATGTACATATGCTATTGCTGATAGGTACGAGTTTATGGTAGCAGGAGCAAGGCCCTTGGCACATAAAAAGGAAATGAATAATGCGATACACGCTGTCGAAACAGGCAAATGTAAATCGGCACCCTGATAGCGGGTATAGAATTCAGTAAAGACAACCCAAGCACGTGAGTATTGTTTGCGAGACTGTTCCGACAATGAGGAATGTAGTAATTCCTTTAACGTATCGACCACTTCAGCGGGAGAAGGGTCTCGGGAACAAGAGTTGGCTCTGGGTCGGCATCTGGGAATGCTTGCCTGAAATCTACAATCTGTAAACGAGAAATTAAGTCCGCCCGGGTATTGTCAACACCGGGTATATGATAAGCCCGAAACAAAATATTATGACGTAGTGATGTTAGGACAAGGTCACGGACTAAGATCATGATCATGGGGTGTTTTGAAGTCTGTTTATTGATAATGTCAACCAAAGCCGCATTATCAGTAAACAGAGAGACACATTGATTGCTCATTTGACATGCCCACACGTGGAGCGAGATAGTAATCGGAAAGAGCTCCAAAAATGCAATGTTCAAAGATTTCCAGTTGGCAGGCCATTCTCCGTAAAACCAATGTTGCCCAAAAAGTGCGCCATAGCCCTTTGAGCCGGCGGCGTCGGTGTAAAGGTTGAGAGGCGGTGAAACCTGCCACGGATCGTCCAGAAAAAATGTACGGCCGTTAAAATCTCTTAAAAATTGAAGCCATACTAATAAATCTCGACGACAGGCTTCAGTAATCCGTATACGATGGCGAGGGAGACGGACACCCTTTGTGAGATCAACAAGCCGCCGAAGAAAGGCCCGACCAAGTAGAACAACTGAACAAGTAAAATTTAATAATCCAATCAAAGATTGAAGTTCTTTCAGGGTAGTTTTACGGCGTCTGTGCATGTCCAATAACTGAGCATTGCATTTTTGAAGCTTATCGTCCGGCAGACGTGCTTCCATATTAATCGTGTCGAGTGTTATCCCAGCAAACTGTAAAGTGGTTGAAGGACCTTCCGTTTTTTCATGTGCTATAGGTACCCCTAAACTATCACATAGGCTCAAAAAGTTGTTTAAATCGGAGGCACATTTGCCTTGAGAGGTAGCAATAAATAAGAAATCATCCAAAATATGCAAAACACCGGAAACACAGAGATAATGTTTAGCAAGCCACTCGAGCGCAGTGCTAAAAGCCTCAAATATAGCGCAAGACGAAGAACAGCCCATGGGCAGACACCGGTCAAAAAAGTACGAATTATTCCATGTCATACCCAGTAAATGGTAATCGTCAGGGTGAATCGGAATAATGCGGAAAGCTGATTTTATATCGGTCTTGGCCATGTAGCAGCCCCTACCTAACGACTTAATGAGTGTAATAGCATCACCTATTGAAGCATATTGAACCGACGAAAATTGGTCCGGAATAAAATCATTCACCGACGAGCCATCTGGGTATGACAAATGGTGGATAATACGAAATTCCCCTGGGGTTTTTTTTGGAACTACGCCTAAAGGTGAAGAAATAAAATTATCAAAAGGTGGACGAGAAAATGGACCTACAATTCTCCCAGCGCACCATTCTTTCTCAAGTTTAGCAGCTAAAATTTCAGGTTGGTCCTTCGCACTGCGCAAATTTGAAGCAAGACGTAATTGGCTAGTACCAACAAACCCAACGCGAAATCCAAACGAAAAGCCATCAATCAAAAATTGCTTAAGACGAGGGTCGTATTGTTGTAAAAGGGGGCTAAGGGTGGATACTTTTACCGGCGTTACTGGCGGGCTGTTTATTATGCGATGGAGTTGCGATAGTTCTATCTCCGGCTGGTTTGGGAATGTTCGAGGCAGATTGACAGGACGTAGCTGCATGTCTACCACCACATCTGGAGCATTTATGGTCATGTCTGCAGCCCGCACAGGGACGGCCGGCGTTGAACGTGAAACACACCCCTCTGACCATTGATTGTTTTCCCCTGAACCTCGAGTTGGGTTTGTCGGTTGCAAAATATCCAGATTTGGCACGAAAAGTCACCGCGCGATGCCATAACTCCCAATGTACCACTCCCCAAGGGTACGTTTGTGGGTTGCCTTGACGAAGATACCGGAACTGTTCATCGTAATAGTTCCAGTCCCCCCCACGTGTGGCGATGTCGCGCACTGTTTCGCAAAATTGCATCAAATTTGGCGTCTCTCTGGGGAATTTTTCGCAGTAGACTGCAACAAAAGAGTGGAAGGCCGACACCCACTCGTGAATAGACGTCAATTTCTTCGCATTGTGTACCGGTTCGAATGTAAAATTAGGGGTTTTAGACCCAATTCCGGCGGTGGGAGCGGTGATAGATAATGCGAACTTATCCGGATTAGGGGACATATCTAGAAGAGAGCCAAAGTTGACGAATTCCTCCGCCCAGATCTTATTCTTTAGGCGTGCACTCAAGCGGCTACCTAAGGGTACACCTATACTAGAAAATAAAGGCGCACTGGGTAATATCTCGCTACCTGACGACTCAACGGCCCCAACTGGAGTATTGGTAAGGGACTGCACATCGCGTTGCACTGCGTCGGTGACCAGATTGATGGAACGGGAAGAATTCTGGGCCGCGTTGGTCGACTGTATCGCCGTTTTCACTGCAGCGACAATAGACGAAACCATTGTATCAGAAAGGCCCTCCGATCCCACACTAGATGCAGACGCCTCAACAGCCGCTTGGGAGGGGGGGATTTCGACCGAGTCAGGAACAAATTGGACGCTGACGGTATCGTCTGACGGTCCTGCTGTTCGTCGCGATTTCCTTCGTGGCGGCATGCTGATTAATAAGGCCTATAAAACTTAGCTAGAGTTAATTCGGACATGTTATAGGCAAAGTCGGGATTAGACAACAAGGAGAATCAAGGGGGGGCAGAATGCATTGTACGCTAATTCAAAAATGCAGGATGCCCATTAACCAGCTACAACAATCGTATGTCATCATATGTGATGGGAGAGCGTCAGTCACGGGCCGATCACATAGGTATCTATAAAGACACATGTAAAAGCGTTAATAGCTGGAGTGAATTGGGCACGTCAACGACGGCCGGATTTGGTTGTCACTCAGGCACATAACGCAACAAATTCCAAAGACAATGATTGACATAAATCAGGGATGGGCATCACACAGGAATGCACAGAATCCCAAAGCAACTATTAAATTGCAACAAAAGCACATGGACAGGACATAAAAAGACACCAAAAGCCCACTGAACGCAACTCCTTGGCCAAGGCTATGAACTTGCCAAAAATTAAAACTGGTTGGGCGAGAAATTCCTTATGTTTTTATGCGTTTTAAACAATGCAGTACTGCCCCCCGTACACTCCTGTACAGTTTATGCTGCCCTTCCGTATTTAAGTGGACACCATCGTGTGACAAGTATGAACGGGAAGCCCGCCAAAATCCCCGATGCGTCCAATATATGGCAAAGGGGAGCGGTTCTAAGACACCTTGAAGGTACTGCGCCAAGATTTGTACGTTTGCATTGAACGTCCCAACCGGGTGCCTTTTAACGGTTTGACCAACACAAACTAAACGAACCCCGTACTCATTATGAAGTAAACAGACCAAATCCTCGATGGCAGAGCCAACAGATGCTGGAGAGGACCGACGGCGTGTGAGGTCGTTAGTACCGATTTGTAAAAGTACAACATCAGGTTTAAAACGTTCTACTTCGGTTAAATCAAACCGCCTAACCTTATCGATTGTTCGACCCCCAACGCCATGCCAATGAATTGTAACCGGGGTATTAATGTTTAAATTAAGGTTATATGTGGGACTATTCCTAATAATAAAATCCAGGAGCCTACGTATAAAGGAGTGACCCAAAATCAGAACCCTAGGCTGTTCCATACCGACAAAAAAGTAAAAACACAAAAGAACTTGCCTGAAAAATTTGAGGAGGGAGGAAAGGGTAGGAGGATTGAAAAGAGGCGGACTATTTTTGAAGAGGAGGATTCAGTAAACTACCACAGTGCTTAATATTGCCTAGATGGTGAGTTAAATAAATGAATCGCGCGTAAATTTAAAAGCAGAAGAGTGATTTCAAACGGTATTGATGAGATCTGGGCTGCCGATCTCGTTGAAATGGGAAAATTCAACAAATGGAACAAGGGAAAGAGTACTTCAAATTATTGCAAGATTTGTTTGAAATTTACATTAAATTATCATATTTCATTTCTGATGTTAGGTTGCTTTGTAAAAGTCAGATTAAGTCAGATTTAGTTATTTTCAAGGCAAAAATCCACATATTAAATTTGCTTTCAAAATTTAATTCATAAGTTGAGATTAAAAATATATTTAAATGCAAAGTACAAACCAAGTTTTAAAAAATCGAACGGACCAGCGTTATCACGTTAAAACAATTCGAACAGAACAGCGTTATCACTCCACGTGGTAAGAAACTAGCGTTTCCGTGTGTCTCGCTTTTCAAAATGGGGGCCGTCAGGTTGGGGCTTGCTAGATACACTATGGGCTCAGTAATTGAGTGGAAAGAAGAAAGTCAACTGGAACAAAATTTAAGGAAGTACGAAGCCCAAAATTTAGAGAGATTAGAAGTTCCTAACTTTGTGAAACAAAGTTTTCCTTAATACACTTGGAGCAAAAAAACCCTTGACAGACGCCTTCGTCACTATGATATTCAGTAAATAAATTATGACACTCCACTTGCAGACGTATCTTGCTGCGGTAAAGAAGGAATTAGAGGGGCCAGGGAAGCAACCATATTAGGCTACAGAGCTATGAATCAAAACCTGAGAACAGAGAACAACATACAGATACCACGCCACCTTGTTCATAGCATGATGGCTGATTGGATCCCGAAGAAACCTTTAAGGAAAAAGAGAACAGGAAAAAAGTCAAGGGTCACTTCTAATCTGGAGGCCCGTTATGGGTAGTCTCCTTAGATGGGCATGCCAAATTATCTGGTTACCAGCACTGTACACTCTCCCTGGGTGTTTATGGCTGTATCGAGACAGTCTTTCGCAATATCTTGTTCTAGTTTGTATTTTATTCCAATTCGACCCTTAACTGTTAGCTAGGATGTATCTTCAGTCCTTGTTTGAGACAGAGGTTCGACCAATTAACCTTAAAATTGATAGGGGAATTGAGGGAAAATGGCCACAATATATACTTACATTTAAAACCAGCACGTGGTCATGGATCACCCCACTGATTCCACTATTTATGGTCCCTCGACAGGCAACAAGATCGACCAGGAGCCCATTAATGGACTCCTGGATCGACCTATGATGGGGAAATCTCATTGCTTTTAACTAAGAGAATACTATCCACACAGTGCACTAACTGAAATTTTCACAGAATTCCAGCACAAGAAAATTTTCGACTGAATTCCAACTGGGATACCAAGCACATTTTCTTTCCCTGAGCAATATGGAGGAATCAATATGGGAATAGAGCAA
This sequence comes from Pachyseris speciosa, assembly GCA_016490735.1. NCBI lineage: Eukaryota > Metazoa > Cnidaria > Anthozoa > Scleractinia > Pachyseridae > Pachyseris > Pachyseris speciosa. The sequence goes on from JAEMWC010000287.1 coordinate 588,101, forward strand.
ACATTAGTTAAGTTGCAGAGGTGTCAGGTGTCAAGGATGGAGATGTGTTTGATTATATGGACCCAAAAGTGAAGAGAATGTATCTGTGTACTTGCAGATCCTGAAAAAAGTGGAATCAACGGTTGCAGCGGAAGCTTTTCTGTAGCTTAAGAGGGACATTAACTTATAGACACCTAGTTTAATAAGTATAAGTACAGGACCTGATGTAAAAAGTCAAACAGATTTGCCACAGAAGGGTATAATCTATTCTGTGTGACAGCACGTGTTCCAAAATTTCACAGTCATGATTTCATGTTATAGTTTTGCAGAGGATAAATGGCTCCTGGAAAATACTCTTCCCGTTAAACATGTGCTGCCACTACTGTCATTTGGTGCTGTTACGTTATGGTTTCCTCCGGTGGTGAGCAATCACTTATTCACCTATGTATTCTTGAGTTGTATTGTTCTGTTTATATTATATTTTCCTCAATTTAGAAAAAGTTAGATTATTTGACATGACAACACCTGCACGCCTACTTGAAATTTGATAAATCAAATTTGACTAGGCTGAAATATGAGACTAGAAAAACTGTTTAGGACAAAACTTAGCAAAAAATTAAAACAGGAGAACTGACAAGAATCTCCCGCCAAGACCCATAAATAGTCCCGAAGCATCCCACGTCACTCAATCGTCAGAAATTGCATTTTTTTTTGGGGGGGGGGGGTGGGGTGGGGGATCTAACAATGTTTTGATCTGAAGAATCCATCCGGAGTGTGGATTTTGTGGATTCATGATCCGTTTTTGGATTTCAAAAGAAAACGAAAAATCCGTTTTGAGGTTCAGAAATCGGAATTTCGATTTTTCCAAGAAAACGCACTCTAGAAAACACTGCAAAACGTTCAGATGGTTTGGGGTTCATTATAGTCGGGTGGTTAAGTGCAGAAAATTGACCGGATTTATACAGAGCGGACAAAAGCGCCAAATTTGGCATATAGCTGCCTTAGAGTATACAGTAAATTAGTTTGAAATATCTTCTTTTACGAACACAACAATCAGCTACTGAAACTTATCAAAATTATCAAAATACCAGTAAATAACTTGGTCCCTGTGCTTCCAGAATTGTTCTCAAAGGCAACGAGGAAACGAGAAGACAGTACTCAATTCGCACCCGATTAAATGAAACACGTTACATTTTCGGTAAGCGAAACCAACAGTATTGTCTGCGGACGTTTAAAAATTAAATTAAAGTGTTCAGATAAGCAAGGAATTATCGCAAATATTTACAGTGTGTCACAACTAAAGTTGTAGAAAGAAAATGGTCCAAAAGCAAAGCAAAAATGAATATTAAAGTTGAAGATAAAAATCGACGCTTGATACTTGCGGCCAGTCAACATATTCCAAGTTGCGTATACAAATTTATTACATTTGGACAAGGTCTTTTCAGACCAAAAATAAACAGGCACAAAAATACCAAAAAACAAACAAACAAAAACTATTTACAAGTAGTATAGCGGGGGTCGAACAAATACCACTTGATCCTGGGAGGCTTAATTTCCCCAAACAAACACCCCTGCGTCAAGGTCTTCGCCCCGCTCAGACCTTGACGCTGGGGGAATTTGTTTCGGGAAATTAAGCCCCCAGGATCAAGTGGTGATTTGTTCGACCCCAGCTATACAACTCAGGGGAATTTTTGTCTGTTATATACCCAGCCGGGTCGTCCTATTAAAGAAACGCGGTGTGTGTGTGTCTCCATTTGAGACACAACATTTGTGAGCTCACCAATGGCAAACAACATTGACTAACAAGCTCTTGAGGAGTTTATTCAGCAAATATTCGCGGAAATGGCCCCGCCAGAAGAGCAGCGTTTTGCGGAAGCTTCTTGCGTGCCTTGCGTCCCCATCGGGCCCCCTTCGTTCAGCCATTCGAAATGTGTTGGACGAGCCTTTTCCGGAAGCAACAAAGGCAAAGCTGCGCAAACCTTTGCGCCCACAACCCTTCAAACCAACTCCTCGGCCACGGCTGAGAAAAGGTCGGCAAGAAAGACAAAGAGGGCAACAGCTTTTGAGGTTGTTTGACACCAACCCCAACGCGAGGCGGCGAATGGCCTCAAACGCCTTGGCAGATATTCAGGATTTGTTTGACGAGGACTGGGAAGGGAAGGGCGCCGTGTCATTCTCTGGCGCACAAACTGGGGCCTGGACAAAGATTTCTCCTCCACGTTTATGGAGAAAATCAGACAGAGGGTGCGCACAGCCTTTTATCTCAGACACGTCTACAGCTACCGACTGCGCAACCTTGAAAATGGCGACGTGCTTCTTCATTTCAAAAACGAAGGCTCCCCGTGGTTCAACTCCCTCCCTGGTTGAAGAGCAAAGAGGCGGCTCGGTTGGGATAGACCAAATTGAAAGACCAAACACGAAATGGCAATTCAAAGGGTTTGCAACCATTGATGTAAAGGCTGTGCTGGACCGCCAACCGTTGGTGGGAACAGGCCCCCTTTCAGACTGGTTGAGGAATCTCGCGCACGGCCGAGCAATGGTGGCGCTTGATACCTTTCAGGACAACCTCTGTCTTTGGCGCTGCATTGCAGTTTACCGCGACGCCAGGCCAGATCGCTGTACAAAAGCGGCCCGCGCGCTTCGTTTCTTCGGCGCCCCCCTCCAAGACTGCCCCAAGACTTCACTTGATGAATTGGGTAAGGTTGATTAATACCTGAATCAAGGAAAACCTTGCTCCGAGTGGCTTGGCATTCGTGTTTATGAGCCGTAGCAGGCAGAGGGGTGGTTTGGCACCTCAGACGAAACGTGCCAGCGAAGCTGAAAAACATTACGTCAATTGGTGTTTTCGACGGGCACGCGTTTCTCATCAAGGATGTTGAAATGTTAGGGAATGTGTACGCGCGCTTTCATTGCCGCGCAAGACTCACAAAAGCCTGCCACCTTCAACGCCACCATCAAAGATGCGCGCGAGGTGAAACACAAATTGTTTGCCCCGTCAAAAAAGTCGAAGCGCCGCAAACAGCCTTCGAGAAAGCTTTCTTCCCCGATGAAATTTACCTTAGAACCGCCAACTGGATTGAACGAGAAGCCAATAGCCGAAACATTCATATTCACCACGCTGGGTGTGGACATGGCGGGGAGCGGTGGAAAGTTGGGGTCCCCGTGGATGGGTTTCACCCCGCAAGTAAAACAGTGTTTCAATATCATGGATGTTTCTTTCACGGGTGCCCAAAATGTTTTCCTGACCGCAAGACAATTGTGGACCAGAAAACCAAGAAAACCTCTGAAGACCTCTTCAAGGCCACCATTTCTCGAACCAAAGCGCTTCGCGCTGCGGGTTTCCGTGTTGTGGAGAGGTGGGCGTGTGAAGTTTGGCGCGGGGGGGACAAACCACGGACCTTCACAAAAACCTTTCCGCACGCGATTATGTACGATTTTAAGGCGTACGGCCGAAAAATCCTAGTTTCCGTACGAGTGGTTTGACTCCCCGGAGAAGCTCGATTATCACGGCCTTCCAGATTACCCCGCGTGGTACTCGCGCTTGAAGGAGAAATTCGTGCTTTCACTGGCAGAGTGGAAAGAGTGCAAGCGCGTGTTCCGAGACAAGGGCACGCGAACCTTTGCCGACTGGCTGCGCCACTACAACAACCTTGACGTTGCTTCCGGGCTGGAAGCGTTGGAGAAAATGCGGGGGTTTTACACCGAGAAAGGCATCGACATCCTGAAAGATGCCATCAGCATCCCTGGCGTGAGCCTCCACTAGCTCCTTCGGGGAGCGGTGGAGCGGGGCGTGGAGCTCTGGAGCCCCGGAAGCGAAGCGTACAAGATGTTGAAAGAGGGGGCCCAAGCCTTGTGTTCACCCCGCAAGTAAAAAAGTGTTTCAATATCACGGATGTTTCTTTCAAGGTGCCCAAAATGTTTTCCTGACCGCAAGACAATTTTGGACCAGAAAACCAAAAAAACCTCTGAAGACCTCTTCAAAGCCACCATTGCTCGAACCAAAGCGCTTCGCGCTGCGGGTTTCCGTGTTGTGGAGCGGGGCGCGGAGCTCTGGAGCCCCAGAAGCGAAGCGTACAAGATGTTGAAAGAGGCGGTCGTTTGGGGCCCAAGCCTGGTGTTCACGCGGCATCACGAAGTTGTAAGCAGTTGTAAAAAGTCTTACTTTTTAAGTTGTAATACTTACTTAATTTTTAAATAAAGTTTCCTTACTTACTTACTTACTTACTTACTTACTTAACAAGAAATAACACACAAACTGCGGTGATAAACATGACAATAAAACGCATTGTTGGAAAACAAAAATAAAACTATATCGTTTAACTTGACGTTTTGTATGTTTCGGCATACATCTTCAGAAGTGACCGTTAGGGATTAAAGTAACAACTAAATTTAAAAAAATTTAATTTAATTTTTGTCTTGACAAATTGTATGCCCTCTCCAATCCGCCAACACTGCCCCGCTCAGTCTTGAAAGTTCTGCTTGAGTTTGCCACAAAGAAAAGTCATTTCATATTTGATGGCCAATACTACGACCAAATTGACGGTGTAGCTATGGGCTCTCCTTTAGGTCCTGTTTTGGCCAATATCTTTCATGTGCCCTCGCTCGCCCTTCTATTTGGTTTCGATACGTTGACGATACCTTCACCTTGTTCGACAGTAAAAGCACAGCAACTCAGTTTCTACACTACCTCAATAACTGTCACTCAAATATCAAATTCACCGTTGAATTTGAAGAGAACAATACAATCCCTTTCCTTGACATTCTCATCAAACGCCACAGTCAAACTTTCTCACATCCATCTACCGAAAGAAGACCTTTACCGGCCTGTACACAAAATGGGACTCCTTCACACCTAGGAAATAAAAAGTAAACCTCATCCGCACGCTCATTTTTCGTTGTTTCCGCATCCGTTCGTCACCTTCTCTTTTGCGGTCTTGTTTAAATGAACTGAGGAAGTTGTTGTTACAAAACGGTTAAGCAACAAAACAGACCGAAGATTCCAACCACCACAGTCCCCAAAAAGGAAATAATCTTAGTTCTACCTTATTTAGGAGTACAAAGCAAAATTGTTACCAAACAGCTGAAGACCTGCATTAGTAAATTTTATGGCTGCATTGATCTTAAGGTTATTTTCCAAAGCGCTCATCGCATTAAGTCTCTTTTTCCCTACAAAGATAGAATTAACCGTTCCCAAATGTCAAAAGTTGTTTATAAGGCTAGTTGTTGGGACTGCCAGGATTTCTACATTGGAAAAACGAAACGCAGATTGCATGACAGAAAATCTGAACATTTTAAAGCGATCACGAGTAGCTGTCATGCATCTGCTATCGCAGACCACGTCACCTCGACTGGTCACAACTTAAAATGGGACCACTTTGAGATATTAGCAAAAGGTCGGTCAGATACTCATTGCAAGATAAAGGAGACTCTACTAATTAGAGAATTGAAGCTGTATCTCTATTAGTTAGCATCTTTTATATGCAAATTATTTTTAGCTTCTGTCAAGGTTATTGTTAATTAGTTACTTATCTTAAATTTGAATTTAGTTGTTACTTTAATCCCTAACGGTCACTTCTGAAGATGTATGTCGAAACATACGAAACGTCAAGTTAAACGATATAGTTTTATTTTTGTTTTCTAACAATGTGTTTTATTGTCATGTTTATCACCGCAGTTTGTGTGTTATTTCTTGTTAAGCTACGATGGCCAAAGACCTTGAGTACTTACTTACTTACTTACTTCTTGGATCGAGTGTTCGAGAATTAACCAGGATTGGTTGGGGGCAATTCAGTGTTCGGTGGGACAACCATCAATTCTTTGCGAACGAAACTGCGCTCTGGCCCATCAGAAATCCAATACATGACAGGTCTGGTTTGATCATGGCCCTTTCGAGTGTGAACGTTTGCAGAGACCAGATTGGATCTGTGGCCCTTTGCACGCCGCCCTCCAACTCGCCGGGTTGCAACAAGAAGCGAACTTTCACACCAACAGGTCTCAAATACGGAGTTGCTCGAGAGTTTGTTTTCGCATCGCATCTGCGGTGTTTTCTGTGTCAGCCGCGTGGTTTGTTGGTTGAGAGCAGCAACAACCCTCGGAAGCCTTGCCACCCACATAACAGACCGCGCACCCCCCCCCCCCCCTACCCCGGCAGCCGCATTTCGACCGCGTACCGGTGCCCGAACAGACGCTCGGCAAGCGTGTGGTTGAAACTTTCCACAATTGCTGGTCGCGGTGCAATTCAACATGCCCACGGCGAATGCGTGTTCCATGCTTCCCCACCACTCTGGAAACAGCCCCCATGAACTCCCGCCCCGGGTCCACCTGCAGCAACTTTGACAATTTGAGAGGCCCACGCTTGTAAATGTTTTCAAAGGTCTGAGCCACTTCGTCAGAAATTTTCGAGGTCAGGGGCTCCGCTGCCTTGAAGCGGCTGGCCACGTCGACAACAGTCAGCGCGTATTTGAAAGTTTTGCGCCCCACCTTGTCATGCGGCAAGAAGAGCAGGTCGGCTTGGTGCCCGCGTTGGGCTTGTTTGTCAATCATGTGGAAGGGTGAAGGAGCTTGATACAACACTTCCACGAAGGGAAGAGGTGGTGCGGGCAGCCTACCCTGTTTTGTATACCCATGTTTGCAAGATTCTCGAGAAACAAGGAATACTAGACGCCGTCAACACCATTTCGGTTGCCGGGCAAGAAGTGAGCGACCCGTCTCGGTGGAAGTTTTTGGCAAACCTCATTCACAATCTCAGGGATTCTCACAAACCCGGGTCGGTCAACTACGTTTGTTTCCTGTGCGATTTCTTTCAAGCTTCTCCAGAAGACGTTTGGCCGCGCAAAAAAGAAATTCTCGAACACCTCTCCCCTGTCGTCGAAAAAATCCGCCCAGCAACGCGCCGCCGGCGAAAGAAAGGTTCAATGAATGGTGGGTGTAGCATCCGACTTCACTCGATGTAATCACCACAACAAGGGCATTGTTTTTCAAAATGGGGGCAACAAGTTTTGAGTTCAGCTTTCAGAACTGCAGCCGACATGAGGAATCCTCCGACTAGCACCCCGACACAGAAACTCGCAGGGCACAAAACGAACCAAAGGTCCATTGGAACATGTTTTGTTGAAGCCTTTGTTTAAATTGCCGCGCCTTTACTCCGCGCCGAAACGTTTGGCGTATTTCGCCTGGATTTTTTCGGGGATTTCCATGCAGTGGTCGCTGACGAAGTCGTCAACCATTTTCAGCCTGTCGAGGAATTCTTTTTCCACGAAACCCTCACCCCTGAGATAAAACCGGATCGCATCGAGGATTTTTTTGTACTCAATCCTGGCGAAGTCGGCCCTCTCAGCTTTTTTGTCATATTTTTTGAAGCTGGCGACGGCCTTGACGACAAGCCCGAAACCGGTCAAAGTGGCGAAAACGATTGGATTCAGGGTGATGCCTACGGCAACCGCAGAAAAGATGATGGTCTTTCCAGCCACCACGTTTCAAAACAGGTTTTTTCTTTGGAAAGAGTGAAAAAGCTTGTTGTATCCCCAATGTTTCTTGTGGTAGAAAGCGTAAAGCTTCTTCAACATCTCGACGGTGTCCCGTTCAAGGGCTGGGTCGATATGATTGAAGTCGAACACACAAAGTGTGGGTTGGCTGTTGACCATGGTTATATTGAAAGACGGAAATTTATGCAAGGAACTCGGCGGTGAGCGTCATTTTGGTGTGCTGGTCAAGGCCAGCAATTTTGAACGACAATGCGGTGGCCCTTGGAAAATATAAATGCGGTCTGAATGCGTTCAACGTTACCCAGCCAGTCGCTCCTCGGCTGCTATTGTGGTTTAAAATTTTGCTCTCGCGACCCATCGTGATGACATGAGCGGCCACAGATCCATTTTTGGGCATGGAGGTAAGGTCGTAAAAGAATTAACTCCCTGAAGAAGGGGTGTATGGAGACCAAAACGCTGGCATGGAGAAAACATCTTCTGTTGCTGAAGTGCCGGTTAGCAGGTCGCTTACTATCCTGTAAACTAACCCAGGCAAAATCACAGGTTTCGAAAACTGGATAGCCCCATTTTGGTACCTGAATAAAAGGGCGTCATTGTTATAAACCGCGTTGTTATTCAAATTCGAATTTCCACCCAACTTTGGTTGGTGAATCAAATAACTGTTCATGTCAAGGTCCTTTTGCATTGTCATTTGCCCGTTTGTTCCACTAAACAACGTTGCGCTCCCATCTTTCACATAGTGTCCGTCCAAATCCAAATCACCCCCCAATTTTGGTTGAATGAGGGCAAACCCACCCAGGTCAAGGGGGGTGCCCATTACCATCCCATCCCGTGGAACAGCTCCAGGGCACCGCTGCGAACTTTTTTGTAATTCAAATCCAAGTCGGTCCCCAGTTTTGGCGCCGAGAGAAGCTCACCATTCATATTCAAGGTGGTTTGCATGGTCATCATTCCATTTTCCACAGCCCAAATCGCGTCAAAATCACACGAGTTCACGGTGGAAACGTACCCAGAAACCCCATAAACAACGAGGTGGCCCGTGGTTGAGCCCGAAGTGCACATCCAAGAAAATGTAGTTGGGAGTGCTGTCGCTCCACCGGTGGAACTGAATGAGGTTTTTTGTGTATGGCGGGTTGGCGCTGCTGAAGGTTCACGTGGTTTGGCTCGTGATGGAAATGACGGTGGCGCTCGCCCTCACAAATACATTTTTCATTTCCGGCGGAAAGTACTCAAGCACGAACGTGTAATACCCTTTCGGAAGTGGATAAAGATTGAAACCGATCCACGAGCGATAATCATCACTGCCCGCGTCTTTGGCGAGAGTGAACTCATAGGCATTTATGTTGACCCCGTGTGGGGAGGCGGCGAAGTTGACTATCCCGTGGACATGAATGTTGTTTTCGGCTGAGGACTTATCTGAATCGTCCATGAGGTAGGCGAATTGATTTTTTTGCCCACCAGACTGAGAGAGGTGCGAATGATCCACATAATCCTTCGTTGCGGCGTCAGTTTTGTCGACCGGCTTTTTGAGAGCGGTGATTGTGTGATCCCCCATGTTGAGATTGCCTGAGATTCAGATAATCATTCAGGGCAAGAGCCGGGCCTTGCGGACCTTGCGGGCCTGTACCCCTTGCGGGCCTTGAATCTCTTGAACACCGCGTGGGCCTTCCACCCCTCGGGGGCCGGCATCACCTCTGTCACTTTTGGAACCTTGCACCCCTTGTGTGCCAGCGTCCCCGCGGTCTCCTTTTGGGCCTTACGCGCCCGTTGCCCCTCGTGCATCTGTTGGTCCATGTGCGCCTTCTTCACCATGAGGGCCTTGCGAACCTTGAGGCCCCTGCGCTCCGTGCGGACCAATGAGCCTCTGTGGGCCTGCTGGGCCTTGCGGGCCAGGATCACCTTTTGGCCCATGTGGGCCTTGGGGACCAGGCGGCCCAGCGGGCCCTGGGGTTCCCAGGGCTGTGTCACCTGCTGCTGCGCTTTCTGAATTGTTTATCCACCCCATGGAACTATATTTCTTCGTCGAAATTTTTTTTCCTCAGTTTTTTTGGTTTGTCGTAGTAAAAGAAGGAAAACTTCTTGTCGGTGGCGCGGTCCAGCAGGTTGTGGTCGACCCCCAGCTCGTCGGCGATTCGTTTGTTCTCCCTGGGGAGGAAGCTGAAAAGGCAGAAATGGCTGCAGTTGTCCCGGATGTTTTTGGGAACCCTGTAGTAGGTTTGGGTCAAGTAAATGACGCTGCAGTTTCTGTGCCGGCCGTTGATGAAATAGTTGATGATTTCGTTTTGGTTTTTTTCGCAAACCAAGTCATCAAACGCAACAATTTTTTGGTTGTCGGTCGGCAATTCTTCGAGGGGAACAATTTCGTCACCAGGTGCCTCGATGACCTGGTAACCAACCTTGGGGTCAATGTTTTCGGCAAAGTCCTGAAGCAGCGCCTGGTACTTGTTTTGGTGGAGATTCTTGGAAAAAAGAAAGACTTTGTCAAACTCCAACAGCTCGTACAGCATGTGCAGCAGGATGTTGGTTTTGCCAGAGTTGCTTGGCCCGCAAATCAACATCCGAAAAACATCAGCGGGCATGGCTGGGTGCCCCTGCATGAAGCCATTTGCGGCAGAAAAGACAGGATCATAATTCGGAATTTTCATTCTCCCTATATATCGTTGCACAATCGCGGACGGTTATGTCAGTGCAATGACAAAAGCGCAGTTTGCGAATCGCCAAGGAGTTTGGTCAGGTCGAGGCTCAAAAACTTTTCAAGCCGATCACATCCTGGTTGGACAGAAATGCCGCAGGACGAGTTCGAACGAGTCAACCCGTTTGGTTGGGAGGATTTCAGGCCGGAGGCTGAAACCCCACCACCATCACCAACCCAGGAGGAAGAAGAAGTAGAAGAAGAAGAAGAAGAAGAAGAAGAAGAAGAAGAAGAAGAAGAAGAAGAAGAAGAAGAAGAGTTACCATTGGTGGAAGAGGAAGAACCCACCTTTGAGCGGGAAAGTGATGTTGAGCGCCCCCACGGCCGACATGGGGAGAGCCGGTGGAGACAAGCTTTCTCAGAGGTACCAATGAATCGGATGCCCAACGGCTTATTACGCACTACGGGGATGACCTCCAGTACGCAGTGAAAAAGAAAACGTCCCCATTTCACGGTTTCATGGTGAGAGATATCGAAAATTATGTGACTGAGATTGAAGACCGAAGAAGGGGAGGGCGGCGGGAGGCTTCGCCACAGGAGCTTCAAGCGGGAAAAAGAGGTTGAAACGAACTCCTCCGAAAACAAGTGTCAAACCTCCGACACCTTGGGAACAAGCTGTTTTGGCCCGCAGGCCCGCTATCAGTGAGCCGGAAGATGAGGAATTCTCTGAGCAAGAGTGGGAAACGGAAGGCAGCGGTTTGGACGTGGCCGCCGCAGAAAAATTGATCGACCGGTTGTATGTGATGCTTGGTTCGATCAAAGCCGGCAACACTTCATCAAAACTTCGGAACCAGGTTGTTTCTTTGCTTCCAAAACTTGTCAAACAGGGTTTTTTGAATGAGTTTCAACGACAAAAAATTCTCAATGATTATATAGCGTCATGATGACCTTCAACCTGTGGCTCGACTCGCGCCTTGCGAAGCTGCAGAAAAATGGGAGCCACCAAAAGCCCCACGATTTCAAAATCTTCTTCGATCCACTGATTGAGTTGGACTCAGGGAAACATTACGAAGCGGCATTGAACAGGCTGATCACCATGAGCTACTCGTGGTACAATATTGCAGAAGCTTTCCAAAACAACAAACTGAAGTGGTGGAAATAAACCGGCGAATGGGACACTTTGACTTTTCCTGATGGCATGTATGATTACACCACCATCAACCGTTTTTTGCAGGCTCATACGGGGTTCGTTGATCCGACGGCCGCATACAAAGAGCGCATCTTCAATTTGTATTTCGACTTCACCATTTACCGGGTTGTGTTTTTGGTGGCAAAAGATTACGAAATCGACCTCTCCATCGGGGGGTTTGCCAGTTTGCTTGGATTCGAGAAAAAGATTCCGAAAGATGACACCAATTTCGTTGGAGATGTGATTCCGGACATCACCCGGAGCGTCGACTGGGTTTTTCTTCATTGCGATCTGATAACGCGGCGGGCAAATGATGTGCCAAGCGACGTTTTTTACAGCTTTTCCACCACAGATCTCCGGGTCAGTTACCTTTTTCAAGCAGAACCTCGTCGACTTGAGTTTCACCCTGTCAACAAAATCCGGATTGATTCTGTGGAGATTCGGGTAACAGATGGGCGCAACAACATCCTCGACCTCAACGGAGTTGATGTGGCTTTGAGCCTGAAGAAGAATAAATAGAATAAATAAAGAGCGCTTCCCACCAGAGGGGAAAAAATGAATTGTCCAAGCGAGTGGATGCAGATTTTTGATGAGCGCGCCGGCCGTTATCGTTAAAGGGTCGGGGGTGATCCGTGACACCCTCATGGCTATTGAAAAAGTGTTCAAAAAGGGGGCGACCCAGGCTGCGAAGAAAACGCCAAGGACGCGACCGAAAAGGTGGGCCAAAAACTTGGCGAAGTGGTGGCTGAAAGGGGGGCCGAGAAAATTCAACAAATCTTGCGAAAACGCCGTCCCGCAGCACAACCCTCCCGAAAAACGCTTGCCTCGGGACGGGAATCAGATGCGATGATAAAACTGAGCCGCATTTTGGCCAACCAACTTTGAAATTTTTCCCCAACAATATACCGACAATGTTCAGGGCCCCGCGCTATCTCGAAAAGGTGGATTACGAGCAGGTCCATTTGGAAACCCCGCTGACACTTCCGGGAAATGGTCAGCGCCAAAACCCCAAAACTGGAATTCAGTTTTCTGTGAAAGACAGTGACGTTGTCCATGACTGGTAACACGCCTATTTCCGCATTGATGACAAATTTCAGCTTCTTGCAAACAGTGGCAATGTTCCTGCTAACGCCCTGTCGGCCCCAATCAACAGCTCTTTCTCTCTGATCAAAAACCTGACAGTGAAATCCGCGGGGAAACCGGTTTACGAAGCCAACGACATCCATAAAGTGATCTTCATCAAAAACGTGGTTGAATATTCTGACGATTATGCCAAAACTGTGGCAAAAGACGAGTTTTGGTATCTCGGCAACGACGACACAACTGTGACAGATGGAAACGCAAATTTGAATTGTGGGTTCCAAAACTGCTGCTATCCCCAGCAGGACAAACGCTTGTCAACTAAAATTTCCTGTAGCCAACCCAGTGGTGCTACTTGCAAGAAACTTTGTTCCCCAGCACCAGCCGAAGAGATGCTGGTGGGCAATGGCAAATTTCCCCTGGTGTGAAAAATGCCGAACACGTCTTTGTTTTCTTTCAGCAAACGCGAATACAAAACAACCAGAGATTCAACCCCTATGTCTTTGACACCTTCGACCTCGATGCTGACGACTCAGCAAAATTGGCCACCTGCCGCCTCAACTACTGGCAAACTTTTATCCCGAACTGGATTATGAAGGTGATGATGAAACTCCAATCCGCCGCGATCTGATCAACTACAGATACAGGAAAAATGATTACAACACAGGGACTCAGCTGAATGTGGCCAACTACTCCAAGCTTTACCCTGTCACTTACTTCGACCTCAGAGCAACCCCCGACAGCATGACGGGTGACCCGAAGAAGTTGGTTTTGCATTACGGTTTGAATGAAGCCGCCGACGCCCAGGATTACACCATCTTCGCCGCTGTCCTGAATGAGGAAGAACTTGTGATCAAACATATTGGAAACGAACTGCTTGTAGCTTGAGCCTGGGATGGAAAAATTGTTCTCTTGATATAAGATGGCGACGGCGTATCACCCATTCAAGCTTGGGCTGACTGACGGGCAAAAGGAAAGCCTCCTAAAAGCTTTCGCCTTAAAAGCGGCTGTGACTCTGCGCGTCAAACCCGAACAAATTGGGCACGGTGACGATCTTCTCCTGACCGCCACCCAAATCAACCGAATGAAAAAGGCCGCCAGCGAAAAGCGCGGCGCCGACGTGAAAATGAGCAAGACGCAGATCAGAAAAACTGCACAACGTGGCGGCAACCTTTTTTCCACGGTGCTTGGTTTGGCCTGGCCTTTGCTCGCCCCGCGGCAAAAGATTTGGAAAGCGGGAAGGGTTTCGGCCCTCAGGAGATGCAGTTGTACAAACTCACGCAAATGCTGTCCCCTGGCCAGAAAAAGGCTGTGGAAAAATTTCTAGTTGGCAAAGGGTTGGTCCGTGGGGGTGGGGCCGCGCAATACGGTGGATTTCTTGGCATGCTGGCTTCCATCGGCGTTCCATCGGCGTTCCTTGCCCTTGGCCTTGTCAAAAAGATGTTGGGGAGTGGAATGCAAGTGCGGTCGCGCCGCTCGGCGCCCCCTCGTCGACTGCCTTCACCCCCTCCCCCTCCAGGAGCAATGAAAAGCAAATGCGCCCTCCGCCTGTTTATGGGCGCTGGGAGGACTGGGAACGCTAAATTTTTGGGCGGGGGAAAAATGAAGTTCAGGGACGTGCCACTTTCCAACGGTGACTTGATGAATTGGTGCAAATATTTGGGCATCCAACTCAAGGGCATCTTCTCTCGCAATGAGGCCAAACCCCTGCGCCATTCACCTGCATCATCAACCTGGATGATTTCGGAAGTTTGCGCACACATTGGGTTTGTTGTTGACCGGGAAAAACATGGAATATTTCGACTCCTTCCCAAATGAGTGGGAGTTGGAAATGCGAAAGTTGGGCCATAAAACTTTTCTTCGCAACGACAACCAAATCCAGTGGACTGGGGGTGTGAGGTGTGGGTATTATTGCCTGCTTTTCCTCCACGAACGAAACAAGGGCACAAGTTTCAAAGACATTCTCAAAATGTTTTCTGACGATGTGCATGAAAACGAGCGGGTTGTAAAAATTATTTCTTGAGTATACCGTGAACCCATGGAGGTTTATTGTGTGAAGGACAAACGCAAAACCCGAATGTGCCTTGGTCAGAACGGGGCGTTACAACCAAAAACAACCGAAAAATGCTCAAGGCAAAATGTGCAGTCTGTGGCAAGACAAAAACCCGCTTCTTGCCGGGACACTGACGGAGCCCTCTCTTGCAAAGGGGGCTGGTGTTTTGACCGATCTTGCCGGAACGGCTACCGACCTGTTTTTGCAACATGGTATTCCATTTCTCGCAAAAAAAGGGGTGGAAATGGGGTGGTATTACGCTTCAGAAGCTTTGCGAAATCCAGATATGCAAAAGAAAATGATCAATTACGGAATGAAGAAAGCCGCACCAGTGGTTGGGAAGGTGGGCCACAAGCTGCTTGACCAACTTTCCACAAAAGTGAGACCAAACATTCGGTACAAAACCGACAGGAAAGATCTTGATGGCAGGGGCCTTCCTGTTCCCATCCCATTTGTTGATTTCATAAAATTGTGGGATGTTGTTTCCAACCCAAACCTTTTAAAGGGGCCTGAAGTTTCGGCAAAAGAGGGTCGCGCGATGGTTGAGGAATACAAGGAGTAATACAACTAATACAAAAAACGGGCGAAACACGAAGTTACGGCTCGTGGATCACATGGAAGGGCTACGGCAAAGGGCTTGCCGGTGCTGGTCTTGGCGATCTTTCGATCCCGCTTCGTTTCCCAAGGAGTTTTGGTACCCAAGTTGGCCACAAACCCGAAATTTTGAAAGCTTTCGGCAAGGCCTTGCCCGGCCACCGCGGTTACACAGATTGCTTAAAAAAGACCCTGAAAATTATTATGGAAAGGGTGTGGATGTTCATGCTCTGATTGGGAAACTGCCGTCGCCAAAAAAGGTTGGACCTTGCCTGGCCACAACTTCACCGGGGCCTACAACCCGCTTGGCCAACAGCTGTCCTTCGATCCTGAAACGGGCGAAATACAAGAAATTTACGAACCTCACAGCGGCCCAACCGATACGGTGGCAATACAGCAAGATGTTGATTGCAGCAGTTGCGGTTTTCGCGCGAAGAAGTACGGAGAAAGCGAAAAAAAATGCAAGCATGCTGCCGACCGCAAAATGGTGAAGTCTCTTGACGCGATTCCGCGGGGAAAGAGACAGTGGGGCCACACTTTGGCGCGAAACGCGATCAACGTGAAAGAAAAGCTTGGTCTGGACGATTTGAGTTCTTTCAACACCCGTTGAACTTCCTGAATTATTTCCCTGTTTGGGTTGAGTTTTTCATTTACCCAACACACCACGAGCCAACACATCGCGAACATGGGCGCAGATGAGCGGCCTCAGCGTGCGGTGGCACGAATTTTGAAGGGAGCCCAAGTCCCCAAGTTTTTTTTTTTTTTTTCTTAAATTTTAGAGTTAATAACCATTAACCCTGGCGTATGTATCAGGAATGGGGCCTTACTAATGTCAAGAAAAGGAAAAAAAACATAAAAGAGGAGAACGTGGATCAACAGACGAGGAAACGACAACTCCTAAACGCGCCTATATGGCGGCGACTGCGAACGAAGAAGGTGTGTCAAAAGAAATGGAGATCTCAGAAAGAACCGAGCAACCTTGAGCTCAGGGAGATGCTTGTGGACATTCAGATTACGGTTAACAGCATCTTGCTCCAAAACAAGAAAATCAGCAACGATGTATTGGAACTGAAAGCCACGGTTCAAAAGCAGCAAGCGGAATTAGCTACCCTAAAAGAAGCGCTTGCAAAAGCTACTGAAGAACGTGCAGCGACTGAAAACGAGCTGACCGAGGCCATAAAAAAGATAGATGAACAACAGGAAATTGCAGAATTATACGAAGGATTACAACAGTACTCACGAAAAAACTCATTGGAAATTCACGGCATTCCTGAGGCATACACCTCACCGAAGACGTGTTGAAACGCTTACTCAAGGTTCCAGTTGTGACATCGAAAAAACACAAAGAAAAAATCGTCACATTTATTAGCCACAAAGTAAAAAAATATCAAGAGCTAAATTGAAAAATATCAAATTATCTGATCTCTACCCTGGCTCCTCGTACGCGACAAGCGCCCGATCAGGGAAGATCTTTCTTAATGAAAACTTGACTTCGTATCGTCGCCAAAATCAATCGTAAACGAAAAACGGCGAGCGTTTGGTCTCTGGACGGAACAATATTTGTGAAAACTTCGCCTGAAGGTAGGCCAGTCAAAATCTCTGAAATGGAAGACCTTGATTACCTTTTATTCGCCAGGATCAATTGCATCAGAAATCTGCTGTATTCCTACTTGGGGACACGGATGGCCAATACAGTTTGGAAGTAGGAACTTTAATTTGCTTAGACTCTGTGTTAGTGTTAGATTATTTATCTGTTCTGTGTTGTTTATTTTGCTGTTCGTGTGTGTGTGTGTGTGTGTGTGTGTGTGTGTTTTCCTTCTAAATTAAGTTACTTTCTCCTTACTTTTAACTGATACGCAGGCTAATAATTCGTTCAAGCTTATAGTCTTTTCCCTCAACGTTCGTGGAATTAGAGATCAGACCAAAAAGAAGTATTTTTTCGTTTCTGAAGGACCAAAATGCTAATATTTATTTCTTGCAAGAGACATGTTCCGAACCAGGTGACGAAAATATTTGGAAGAACGAATGGGGTGGCGAGCTATTTTTCTCACATGGCACGAAACATAGCAAACGTGTGTGTATTCTAATTAACCTCACCATGCAATTACAGGTTGAATGTCTATATTCCAACAATTCAGGCAGGATAGTATTAATTAAATCTCCCTGAACGGTCAAAAAGTCACACTTTGCAACATCTACGCACCTAACGATCAGGCTAATCAATTACAATTCTTACAAGAACTTAACAACTGTATTATTGACAAAACAGAACTTACTTCACCAATTGTAGGAGGTGATTGGAACTGCACGTTAACAAAAAAAGATAAAATGGGAGGTGCGCCTTGGAAACCCACTATCTATAGCAATTTAATTTCAACATCTATGGAAATGTTTGATTTAATAGACATCCAAAGAGTACGTCACCCAAAACTACGAAAATTCACATAGGAGTCAAAATCTTTACGCTTAAAATCCAGAATAGACTTTTTCCTAATAGCTAAAGACCTCACAGTAAATATAAAAAAGTCCGAGATCTTACCAGCGATAGCACCCGATCACAACGCGATTTCCATTTCACTAACCTTGCCAAATAAATGCCCTAGGGGCCCTGGTTTTTGGAAATTCAACAACACCCTTTTAAAAGATCCTCAATACATTGACAAAATCCGCTGTACTTACACACTAGCAAATATTACGGACATTTGACAGATAGGAGACTCTTCTGGGAGATGATAAAGATGGAAATTAGATCGGCTACGATTACCTATTCCAAAAACAAGTCCAAAAGCATTAGAAATCGGAACAGGAACTCATACGGGAACTCGACCATCTCGATGGCACAATATGCAACAACTTCTCCCCCCCCCCCCCCCCCCATGGAGGCAGTATGATGAACTTAAAACCGAACTTCAATCAATTTATGAGGAAAAAGGAAAGCAAGCTATATTTCGAGCAAAATGCCGCTGCGTGGAAAATGGAGAACGCCCGACAAAATATTTCTTCAATCTAGAAAAACGTAATTATAAGAAAAAGACTATCAGTGAACTGCGACTACAAGATGACTCGACAACGAACAATGGAAACGTAATTCTAGACCAAACTGAAACTTACTTTAAAAATCTCTATACATCTGACTATACCTATTCTAACGAAGAATGGGACTCTTTTACCCTCAATCTAAAAATCCCTAAGCTTTCGGACGAAGACCGGGACAACCTAGAAGGTCCACTTACATACGACGAATGTAAAAATGTATTAGAAACTTTCCGGGCTGATAAAGCCCCAGGGGAAGATGGATTTACAACAGAATTCTATAAGTATTTCTTTGAACTATTAGGTAATGATTTAATAGCAAGTTTCAATGAAGCTCAAGTAAAAGGAGAACTAAGCATCTCTCAGCGAAGAGGGGTAATTACGTTAACCCCAAAAGAGGATGGCTCATTATTAGATTTATCCAACTGGAGACCGATCACATTATTAAATGTCGATTATAAGATAGCCGCTAAAGCAATAGCTAAACGACTTGAACAAGTACTCCCAGATCTCATTCATCCAGACCAGACAGGTTTTGTAAAGGGAAGATATATAGGTGAAAACATTCGACTCATAGCAGATGTAATGGAAACAACGACAACTCACAACCTCACCGGCATACTAACATCGTTAGACTTTCGGAAGGCCTTTGACTCTTTAGAGTGGCCGTTTATTATGAAGACGCTCGATTGCTTTAATTTTGGAGGCGATATTAAACGTTGGGTTAATACTTTCTACTCGAACATAGAGAGCACGGTAATCAACAATGGCTTTAGAACGAACTGGTTTAAACCGTCTAAAGGAGTCCGCCAGGGCTGCCCTCTCTCTCCTTATCTGTTTATTCTCTCATCCGAAATACTCTCAAATAAAATTCGGCAAGACCCCAACATAAAAGGTATCAAGATCTATGAAAATGAAATTAAGCTCTCATAGTTTGAGATGATACCACTCTCTTTAACGCTGACTTAGCATCACTAGAAAGGGCACTAAAAATAATCGATGATTTTGGGAGAATAGCTGGCCTTTCCTTAAATGTTAAAAAAACCAAGCTATTTGGCTGGGGAAATGGGTAAATAATAAAAATAAACCCCTAAACCTGAAATGGCTTCATAGCCCGGTGAAAATATTAGGGATTCACTTCTCATACGATGAAAAAAGAAATAATGAGCTTAACTTCATGCAAAAGTCCAAAGATTACAAACAAAGCTCGATATGTGGAGTGCAAGAGACTTGACAATATTTGGAAGAGCTATGATATTAAAAACCCTGGGATTATCACAACTTGTCTATTCTGCTTCAAACTAGTGGTTCCTCAGGGAATTGCGGTCACAGTGAAACTAAATCATTAAATTTCTCTGGAGAAATAAAAAAGATAAATAAAAAGATCTGGCCTTTATCAAGAACCAGATAGGGGCGGAATCCGTGTGACAGATCTCAACATAATGTTCAAGGCCTGAAGCTAGCATGGATCCTAGAATGTTAGCCTCTGACAAAAAGAATTGGTGCACCATACCTAACCATTTCTCAAGAAAATGACTGAACTTTCTCTTAAGATGCAACTATGATGCGACTTTTATAACGACCTACCGACCTTTTACAAAAGGATCCTTGACAGTTTTCACGAATTAAAAACTCTTTACAATTATTCCCAAAACAAAATATAGTTTTTTCAACAATAAAGAAATACTTGTGGGTGGCCAACCGATTTTTTTTAGTAAATGGTTTAAAAAGGGAATTATTTCGATTAAAGATCTACTTACGGAAAGCGGCAACTTCTTGACATTCCAGGAATTCTCTCTCAAATACTCATGCCAAACAACTTTCTCCAATATTATCAAGTGATAAGCGCCATCCCGAAGCACCTTCTGTCCATTGCCAAACAGACCGACGGCTTCGACAAACTTTTTTCACCAGCAATGATAACATCTTCCCTCTGAGCGAAACTGTACAAATTAATCTAGGTAAGGCCAAGTCAAGAGATTTTTATAAACTGCTTAATGCAAAAACTCACAACGAGGACCATACGGGCCCTCTACGTTGGAGCAAAGTCTATCAATATATAGCGATACTTGGGGCAAGATTTTCAAGTCTTTAAAACACATCTGCAAGGACACTAAGCTCAAAGAGTTTCAATTTAAACTCATCCATAGAATTATAGTAACATACAAAGAACTGTTCAGATTTGGGATCAAGCCTGACGACAAATGTCTGTACTGCGGAGATAAAGACTCCATCGAGCATACATTCATTGAATGCCCATTCACTAAGACCTTTGTGCAAAAGGTCATTCAATGGTTCAACCAAACAAATCTATGTCAGATCCTCCCCACCACCGAGGAAGTCTTGTTTGGCATCTTTTCTAGTACATGTGATGCACGAATAAAAAAGAAATTTAACTACACCACCTTAGCTATGCGCCATTATATATATGCAAGCAAAACAAATAGCAAAACCATCTCCATTCACGAGTTCATTGACAAATTACTCGTTAAATATAACCTTGAAAATATTCACTAAAAAGAACCACTCCAGGGAAATGACTCCCCATCTCGCGACTATAATCTTGAAAATATTCATTAAGTATCGTCTAGCGCTTCAACCTGATAATTACTCTAGCGTAAACATGTGGTTAGTTGGTGATGCATATATATAGCTGATAACCTTAATGTACCGTCAGGATAGTAGTTTGCTCTATGTCTTCCGATTAAATATAATCCCGTGACTCGCTTAACTAGTAGTTAAAAATAGGTCCTTCTCTGCTGTAACATAAGTCAATGGGTAAAAGCATGGTTGTAGATATATTGTAAGTAGAGACTGTAAGTAAGGTCTGTAACATAATAAAAAAAAAAATAATCAATGACCCACCTTTCTTCAAAATCTTCAACCTCTTCGAAGTGACAAAGTATATGTCCCCGATTTTTTTGCCAACAAGCCCAACAGCGACCGTTCAGCCGACACATGTCGCATATTCCACATTTGGTCACCAACGTGAAACATTGTTCAACTTCACAAAAAGGGGCGCCGTTAAAAAGGTCGACAAGCTCAGCGTGGACTTTGCCCCACACCACGTCTTTTTTGTCCTGCAATTTTGCTTGAATGACATAATTGAAGATTTTTTCCCTCAGCTCTGGGGGGAGTTGGTTGACACCTTCCAACAGATTCATTTGTCTTGTGGGCGCAAATTTTTAATGGACTGTGCCAAAAATACCCGCGTCTTCCAACCAACGGTTCAGAAACTCTTTTCCCGCTGGCGCGCTTTCTTGCTGCGCCTTTATCACCATATCCACACAAGTGTCAATAAAGGCGGTTTCTTTTGTTGACCTGATGTATTTCCACGGATCAGCCCCATTCGCAAGCAACTCGTGCACATGTTGCATTGGTTCATAGTCCATTGACTCTTTTCTTTCATTTTTTAACCACTTTTCGACCTCCGCCATCATGGCCAGGCGAGAGTTGTGTTCGATGGAATGAACATCAGATGGTGCTGGTTGTGGACTTGCATCCAATATACCGATTTCTTTCAACCAACGATTTCCAAATACTTTTACCGATGACGCACTGTTCTGCTGCGCCTTTTTTCGCCAGATCCACGCAGGTGTCAATGAAATCGGTTTCTCCCGTGGACTTAATGTAATTCCACGGGTTTTGCCTGCTCCTTAGCAAACGTTGCACATTAAACATTTGGGAATTGAACTTTGTCGTTTTTTCTCTTTCATTTTTCAGCCAATTGTCAACCTCTTCCTCAAAAGAATGATGGAAATTGACTTCAACGGGGTTCTCCTGGCGTTTACCTCCTGGAAGAAGTGTCTTTGTTTTATTGTCTCCACCAAACTTGTTGCATCTTCACATGTTGTGGCATACTCTTCAGCGTCCTATCCTTCGATTGGGGTTCCTTCCACAACACCTTTGACGGCGAGCACTTCAACCAACGGTTGGACCTTAAGCAAATATTGTTGCATCGGTTTGTCAACAACTTCAGAAAAAGTCGAATCAAAACAGGGTTTCTTGTAAGTTTTATATAATACCAAGGGTTGATGTCATTTTCAATCATTTCCAGAATATAGTGCATTTGATCACCAAGAGGGGTTCCAAAATAGGGTTCGACCCAACGAGAAATACTATGAGAAAGATATCGTTGCACATCATCCGGCAAAAAATGTTGTCTCGACGGTCTCTCAAAGGAGACTGCTGATTGCAGAGCTTCACCTTGCTGTGCAATCGGTGTACCTTCACCCCACCACTCTTCAAAAGGGCGTCATGCTGCGGATGGACATTGCGAACAATCACAGTTCTCTGGATTTTTCCTGCAAGAAAAACAAGTTGCCCAAGTTGTTAATTTTTCCCCCTCCTCTTCCTCTTCTTCCTCTTCCTCCGAACTTTCTCCTTGCGACGAAAACGACGCAAGCTCTTCACGAAAATTGATTATCCTTTCCAACACAAATTCCCATTCTTCATCTACCAACCAGAAGTTTTTTTCAAGAGCGTGCTCTTCTGGCGGGGCCATTTCCGCGAATATTTGCTGAATAAACTCCTCAAGAGCTTGTTGGTCAATGTTGTTTGCCATTGGTGAGCTCACAAATGTTGTGTCTCAAATGGAGATACGCACACACCGTGTTTCTTTAATAGGGCGACCCGGCTGGGTATATAACAGACAAAAATTCCCCTGAGTAGTACAGCTGGGGTGGAACAAATCACCACTTGATCCTGGGGGCTTAATTTCCCGAAACAAATCCCCCAGCGTCAAGGTCTGAGCAGGGCGAAGACCTTGACGCAGAGGGGTTTGGGTTACACCCAATTGTCAGAATCTGAAATAAACATCTATAATCATACATGGCGGGAAACAGCCAAAAATGTCCAAAAAGGTATCAGGAGCTGTTCATATTATGGTTGTGATAGGCTAGTTACGAAAAAAAGAAAAATGAAGAAAACAAACTCTTTCTGCTCTGACTGTTTTTAACTTTCAACGCATTGCGTTGACTCAATTTAAATCTACATTCATTTCCAAGAATGTTATTTCGCTATCCTATTTACGGTGCTTTTCAGTAATCTGTGTCTTTTTCACTACGTTACACAAAATCAAGCTGGAGGAAAAGAAGGCGTGGATACAAGGGTAACAGGTCCAGAGCAGTAAACAACAGGAAGATTATCCTTCATGGTGATTATGGACTTCTTGCTGATTGCACGTACCAATAAAGCCGGCTTTGCGCGGGAACGTAGCTGTTGCGAAGGAGGTTTATAGACAAATCTTAAGACCGCTTTCTTAATAAAAAGAGAAACAAAAACAACCCTCTCGTAGATGCTGTGGATAATAAAACTAGTATTCTATTCTTTAAGGGTATTTAAAAATGAGATAATATATTCCCCATTTAGTGCAATGCCTGTATCTGCATGGGACAACAATTGGGCGTCTACCAATGCTTGTATTCAGTTGGTCAGCACTTAATTTTTTTTAACTCAATAAAGAATAGAGGACCATACACATGCAGTGACATTGCACACAATGTTGCACGCAACATTTTTTTCTCTTGAGATGGCCACAAACTGTAATTTTTGTCCTGATACGTCAAGCCACCTGCAATAGGTTCCATATTTATTATAACGTGCACGTGACCAAAATGGTGACGTTAACGTCACAATAAGCCTGAAGTGTCTTGCGCTTTTGTTCTTAGAGGAGGAAAATCAAAAATGAGAAATAAATAAACAAAATCACGTGCTTCATACAAGATGGCGATAGTTAAAACACAACGCAACTATCTACAAAACACAATAATTTGGTTTATCATGAGATGTGACAACGTAAATTGACCACCGTAAAGAGATTAAAAAACTGACGTTTCCAGCGTTACCCTTTTGCCAGAGCCCTTCGTTCTGATGAAAGGCTAACGCTAGAGACGTCAGCTATTTTAATCCCTTTACGTTGGTCAATTTACATTGTCAACTCCGTTGGCAAACCAAATTTTCGTGTTTCACTCCCACACCGACGCAGCACCACAGATTCTTAAAAACAAACCCCATATATACCCCATGTATACAAAACAGGAACATTTTGCTGTTGACGCCAATTTTCCATATCATCTTGAAAGACTGTTGAGATTGCTAAAGAGCATTTCGATAATTTCAATAGGGGCATTTGGTTTCAAATATTCTCCTCTATGTGGGCTCTTTCTGATTGCCGCACTCCAGTTTCTAGATTCCGGATTCCTGGATTTCAATTTCCGGATTCCGGATTCCGGATTCCTGCTTTTCGGTAAACCCCTCGTTTTCCAACGAACTACTGGATGTGATGGTGAGAGTTTCTTCAAAATATTAAAGCCTTCAAATCACGATTTTCTCCTTAATACAAGATTTGGATAGTTAATTGACTGATTCACGAAGAAACCCAGCCCTGAAAAGATGTTTCAATGGAATGTTTATCGGAAAATGTGGCCGTGGAATCGAGCTTAGTTCATTCGCTTGTAACAAGAAAATCGACAAACGCCGTGCTCAAGTTTCGAGCGCAATAATCACCTATTTACTGGAACTGCCATTCAATTCAATGATGTAAAGGCTTGGAAAATGGCTGAAAGTGGAAATAAACCCGAGTTGTGAAGCAGGTAAGCTGTACTTATGACAAAATCTCCCCAAGATGGGCTTCGACAAAACACTGATCCCCCACTTATCCCCTACTGATCCTCTTACTGAACCCCCTACTGGTCCCCTATAAAATTCACTGGAAAAAGTAAAACAACAAAATAAAAAATGATTTGACGCTGAATCAAGTTCAAGGATAAATTCTGGCTTACCTCAGAGTTCAAAGATGGCGGAAACGTGGTCCGATGGAGCACCTACTTTCAGGCTGACTCGTTTCACAATCATTACAAGTACCCCAGTTCTCTTCTACGTTAAACGAGCGCAAAATCAATTGAAGCAACCGTCAAGTATGTTAGCTGTGTCTGCGAAAAGCCACGGTAAAGGCAACAACGAAGACAGAAAGAAACGAAAACAGTTCCACGATAAACAACCGGAAGTTGATTCGATCGACTTCCGGTTTGTTATGTCGCTCGTTTTTCTTCGTTTCTTCGTTGTTGCCGTTGTCGTGGCTTTTCGCAGACACGAATAACATACTTGATGATGCTTGAATTTATTTTGTTTATCGTAGAAGAGAACTGGGGTACTTGTAATGACTGTGAAACGAGTCAGAAAGTAGGTGTTTCGTCGGCCCGTGTTTCCGCCATTTTGGAACTCTGAGGTAAGCCAGAATTTATCCTTCAACTTGATTCCTCAAATCATTTTTTTATTTTGTTGTTTTACTTTTTCCAGTGAACTTTATAGGGGATCAGTAGGGGGATCAGTATGGGATCAGTGGGGATCAGTGGGGGATCAGTAAACGGGGATCAGTGTTTTGTCGAAGCCCCCCGAGATAGGTGTTATAGGCCTGAAAGTCGCAAATGCTTGTACATGTATTGATACAAACTGCCATAACTTTTGAAATATTGAAAACGTACAGAGGTTTGTGCATTTTTTCGCCGATAAAGGACTACACTTTTCGGCTGTGTAGACTGGAGTGTTCAACTAGGTCCCAAAATTTCAAAATTAGCTCCTGACACAAGGCCATTTCCGGCCATCGTTCGACGGCGATTGACAGTGTTTAGTAATGTGCTTGATTTCGTCTTGAAATATAAAGCAAGCAAAACTGTGTTTGTCTCTCCGTAAACTAGAAAAGTTAATAAGTGAAATGACGTAAGATTCACTGCTGGATGATGCGAATCAAATATTTTACAGCACCACGAAAAATGCCAATTTTATGCTTTTCGGAGACGTTGCGACGGGCGCTGACCGGGCGAAATATTTTATGGCTCCTAACGCCACCGAAAAACCATTTCGATTCAAACCAAATCTGTTTTTATTCTAACCTTGGTAAAATCTTTCAGTTACCTGAGTTACAGGCGAAATTATTTTTGATGCGAAATTGAGTGGGTGGTTTTTACATAGACAGCCTCTTAAGTTTAAATTATCTAACAACGACTGACAACTCACCAACAAAATGTGTTCTGTACCTGGAAAAATACAGACGGTAGTATGTTAAAACGTTCAGGTCAAAGAACTTTAAATAAGAAGTTAAGCTTATACCTGGAAAGTTTCGTAATGATCTAGCCTGTTCAGACTGAAAACATTACTACTTTCTTGATTTGTGGCACCGATCGAGTCTGTCAATCCAAGTTTGTCGATTTTGTGCCTGAGTAATAAACGTTTAGGTCGCATATTCCAAGCCTGTGTTTTAAACATCTGTTTTTGTTTAATTTGATGAATATTCAAAAGAAAGAACACAAAGCAACTCACCTTCCTGACTCCCTGAATAAACATGTTGATCAAATATTAGAGCGGTTTTTAATTGACTGTCGAAAGGAAATTGTGTTTGCTTTGGTTTTCCATTGCTTCGATTTGTGCCACGTTCTTAACCAATAAGAAGCAAAGCCAAAACCAATCGCGATTTGCACGCGCGTATTTTCCCGCGCTTTGCGCCGGTTACGTGTAATTACTTTGAATTCGGATTGCTTCATTGCACTGTTTCGGTCTGTTGTGATTGGCTGGAATAATTGCTTTGGTTTTACTAAACTCAATTAAAAACTGCTTAATCCAAGCATGGAATAAAATCGTATTCGACTGAAAATGAAGAAAAGAGCTTGGTCGTTGAGAGAACAATGAAAGAAAAAATGTGGAAAATGTTTTCTGCGGTCAACAACACAGTATGGTATAATAAAATCGATGAACTGGCTGATCGATACAACAATACGCGACATTCGTTTTTTTCTCGATTCAACTTCTATTTCTTCTCTCGAATCGACGACGTTGACGACCGAGACCGGTTTTTGCGTTCTCAGCCTTGTTTTCGGAAACCGTTCTAATAGAGTTCTTCCTTATTTTGCAACCGGAATTAATCCAACCGGTCTTTTTTCCGATTTCCCGCAGTTCTTTAACCGAAAAATTGGAATCGACGGGAATCCCGAAAACCAAAGAATTCCATGCCATTGTATGCATGAATAGGGGGCAATTACGTGTTCTTTCAACAGTTTAGTCAAATCCTTTTTGGTCTCTTTATGGGATGCCAATCTTAATTTTTTGTATACATTTTCTTTAACCCTTTAAGGCCCAGTGTCCGATATATCGGACGACAGACAGGCCTACCGCTTTCAAGATTGCCCACGCTCTCAAATTTAGACCTGATTATTAGCGGAGCTCCGGCGGCCCGAAGGGCCGCCAAGAGGAGCACCATACCTATAGATACCCGTGAACTGCTTTTCTCATGGTAAAAATGGCTAGCGGTATTGCTCGTGGGCGCGGACGCACGACATTGACGACGAAGTTGCCCAATAATTAATAATATCCTAATAATAATAATAATAATAATAATAATCAGTACTTGATCCCAATATGGCTGCCATACTCCACCTGACCACAACCTGACCAGCTAGTTTACAGCGCGCGAACAGCTCACATCTTTGATATTGGACATCCATGTTATGGTGAATTGACACCTGTCAAAACAAGGCATCCGTTGACCAGTATCACGTGAGCATATCGCGAGCTCAAGTCTAGAGCTCATCGAGTTCAGCTGGGTTTTTTTTTAAGTTGACCGCTGACCAGGTACTGGCTTTCGATTGGATCGCAGACTCAAGCCAGATTAACTTAACCACAACAAGACACCAAAACCAAAACGAGGCTTAATTTTTAACGCACTTACTCCCGTGCGGCAGCCGCGCGGCTCGAAATTTCACATTCAGTTCATTCGGTTGGTTGTTCTTCGATCGAAGTTTGTCTTTTTAATTCGCGTAAAAAGCATAAAAATTAAGAACTTGAGATCCTCCGGAAGGTGAATTTGCAAGTGATAAAAAGCCGGGAAGCGCGAAAGATTTTTCTCAGGAAAAGCTTCAAACTTGGATCGATTGTATGGTTGAAAACAAAATGATTTAACGCTTCGAGGGCTCTGCTGTCATTTTACCGCGACATCTTGCAGCTCACCAAGAAAGTAGTTCACCGGGATTAATGGGAGGAACGAGTAGCTCAAACTTTGTGGAAGAAGTTCTTTCTTTGGACAAACCGTTTGCTTGTTGTGGATACGTGTTTTAACTAAAGTGGACACGCTTGCGTATTTTCAAGTGGTAGAAACCTCTACAACACAGGACAGTGAGGTGAATTAAATAAATTGAAGCTTAACATTTGGTATATTATTTATTATTTTGGTTATATAAATAACAATTACCTCTACTCGTTTTGTGCGCAAAGAAGTAGTTGAATTGAGTGTCATTACTCCGCTTGGCTGACTGTTTTCAGTGTTTTTCGACGTCGGTACCTCAACAGCGTTAAAAAAACCTTTGCCCTTATCTTATTAACACGTAATCGCAATGAGTCCTAGTAAAATTAATCATTAAGCCTAGGCTCAACGTTCAAACACTTCATCCAACATTGTGTTGGAAGAGCATGTTTTGACCGTTTAGCCGCCTCTCTCAACTTTGCATTGAAATGGCTTTCGATGTTTGACCCAGATCAAACATTTTTTCTCCAATCATTTCTCTCTACGAACAAATGTTTGATCGTTTAGCCAACCCAACCAAGAAAGTGAACAGTCAGTAAAAGCAAACCAAATGAAGCACATAACTTTATATTTCAGCGACAACACGCAAAAATCGTCCTGTGTACTCGCTTTGTCTTGTGTTTGGTCAAACACCGTTTGTTTTCCTGCTAGCAGCAGAGAATGCTAGCAGAGGGAAATTGTTTTGTCGGCTAGTCACCCAACGTTATTTTTGTCAAACACAATCACGGGTTCAGGAAAATGTTTAATCTTTTAGCCGGGGCTTTCATTTAGTATTACTTGTGTTCTTGTTCTTGAAGAGGACACTTTTCAGCAACTTCTGAAAACACTTGTTGACTTCACACTAGAAGCTAAATTAGTCGCAAGTAAGCACTTGGCTCAAGTGCACTTGAAAATCTCAAGTCTCACTTTAAAAAACTTGGCCTCACACCTAATGACAGTATATTACTTGAAGCACAGGCTGTCGATCATCTTTCGCCGTAAAATCCGTCCCGCATATCACAAATGCGATTCCTCGCCAGTAAAATCATGAGGCCTTCACAGAGGAATTGAGCCTTTTGTAATTCCTATATATTTTTTCGCTATTTTTAACTCAAATTGTACTTAACCGAGTTGTTGTGGTGCAAAAAATGAACAGGTTGAAACATTGGCTGGTTTGCATTAATCGCATTTGGTGTCAGATGAAATGAAAAGCGATGGTATAGGCTGTCTCTGTAAATTAAATTCAAATGAGAGTTTTAGTTCAATCATTTGTATCGACTATTCTTTCCTTTCTATGTATTCTTACATAGAATAAATGTTTCATATAGTTTTCCAAGCTCCAGCCATCCATTTTGAATTTTTCGATCGATCTCAGCAGGCAAGTTGTTTATCCGTCGGTTCATCAGAATCGTGGCACTGCTGCACATCGCTTTCAGTTGGCTTCCATTTCCAATTGGTCAAGTGTGTTCTCAAGTGTGGTGTTGATCATACTTGGCGGCGAACTTCGGCTTCTTTGAACTACGAATGTTTCTATGGTCACTAAGTAAAGTTCAAGTAAGTACAGTTCACCCCTTCACACTCAAAGTATGTTCCAAGTGCACTTAGATTATACTTACAAGCTCTAGTGTGAAGCCGACAACTATTTTCTCGGCCTCATGCGATTACCTATCCAAACCATCGGTTTGTTTTCCTTTTCTCTTTTCTCCGACACTTAAGCTTATGTCAAAATTGCTTAGCAAGTTTTATTAACTTACTACGAAATATGTTTGTTACTTGTCTAATTTCCCCACCTTCTCCAAGGAAACCTATAAACCCACGCACCGCAATTTGTTTTGTTATTCTGTGGTTGTGAATTGCGGTCAATTCTTGTTGACTTCTCTCAACGATCAGGTTTGTACTCTACGGACAGTTATGTCAAAATTTAAAATTGCTTTGCAATTTTTGTAACTTACTGCAAGATATCTTTTCCACTTGTCCACCTTCGCCAAGTTTTTTTTTTCGAAGAAACGTTCGCATCCTACTTTGTTTCCTTGCAATGTTTTGCTGTTTTGTGCATGGTTTTCGAACTACGGCCAATTCATGTTGACTGCTCTAAACTATCAGCTAGGTTGGTACTCCTCTTTCCTCGGATATTAATTTAGTATTTTTCTAGCGTACTAGAAGCTTACTTGTCTACTTTCTTCACCTTCTCCAAGAATCTTCGAACAAACATGGGCGTCGTGTATTGTTTATTTGGTGCTGTTTTAATGTTTTGAGGTTTTTGAACCGCGGTCAATTCCTGTTGACTGCTCTAAACACAAAATATTGGCGCAAGGAAAGCTATCCGAAGTTGCTCAATACCAGTAAATAAAATAATAACCATGGAGCTCCACTTCTAGGCGACTAGGCTTGGCCGCTAAATCTATGTATTATGGTCTGTTTATAGTGTCAACCACTAACTGTTTTACACTTTAAGAGCGGATGTCTGTAAATATCGACCAGAGGCAGGAATTATAAAATTTCGGAAAATCCGAAAAAAATTCTGTGAGCTACTCTAGGTATTCTATTAATGAAAATATAAATTTTACTTTCATCGGATGAATATTTTGGTCATATGGATGGTGTCAAGTTCGGGCGCTTTATAACCTCTGCCAGATCGCTTTTTCGAGGCCCTAGACCGGGCTGCGGAAAAAGTTCCCTTTGAATCTAATTGAAATATTATTCAAGCCACAAAGCTTCTTATCACATTCAAAAGGTTTGAACACGCATTTTGAGTAGTCGTGCCCTTGAATTGATTGCGACTAGAATATTTTACAGATTTTTAAATATTTACAAAATTATGAGGATTTCGCGAGAGGAAAATTTTGTCGAAATTCGAAGGCCAAAAATCACACCCGGTACCTAATTTCAAACAACAAAAACCATTCTACATTAAAAAGCAATCTCAAAGCTTTCAAAATATGTTTTTGAAACCTTGGGCAACATATGAAATGAATTTTTGGGAACGCGAAATTCACGGAGCACTTGAGTGAAATTTGACCTTCTGACTTGACAGTTTTGAGGTTCGGCGCGACACAAATCAATACTCAAACAAATATTTGAGCCAAAATAAGTGTAATTTAGGCCATCTCAAGTCTTACAGTTATACATACATGCTTCATAGCCTTTGAATACAAAATTTACAACAATTTTCAGCCGAAAAGTACTCCGGCATATCCCAGCTTTTAGGTACTAAACTTGTCTCGCTAAATAAATGTGAACATGCATGGGTCATGTTCACTCAAAGCCAATAGTTCACAATCTACACCAAAAATCTATTCTGCTTAGTATATAATCAGATGCACGATATGTTTGTTTGTACCTTTTGTCCTTGTTCGTCTTCATTTCTGCAAAAAGATCCAAAAACTACAGCGAAATCCCCGCACGTTCGACGTGTCACGCGTCTCGTGAAACAGCTGTTGCGTGAGTCGAGATTGTGCTGTCCGTAACATGAAACGCAAGGAGATCCGGCTACTTCAGTTTTATTTCCGGGTTGTGAAAAAAATTCGATCACTGATCTACATGTTATAGTTGCGCCAATGGAATGAGCTGAAGCTCAAATTTTCATACGTTGCCGTTGTGCCATGATGAAAGATTCCTGGTCCTCGAACGTGTCAAACAATCCACTGGTGCAATGTAAATAATTTGTTCTTTTTGTTTGTTTGTTTTAGTTAAGCACTTTTATTTGTCCTGATTGTCTATCAGATGAGGAGATAACCTAATACGTTGTGCAATACTTTTTTAACACCTCATTATATAAAGCATGTACACAAATAACAACGTCCCAATACAGTCTAATCTTGTGTTTGCGGCATACATTTTGGTAGCGTAGTTTCGTGGTATTTAGTTTTCTCTAGCATTGAAAATAAGAAAGCTTCATTGCCAGCTAGAACACATCTGCTCGCTAATGTGGACGATACAGCATACGAATATGGAGCGTTGGTTGGGGGAAAGTGCGGTTCAAGTACCAAATACCCGGGTACACTGAGTACATGCGTATCAGAGATTGCAACCGGTCAATTGAGCTCCACCTCACAGACACCCTACAAGTCAGTATTGCTAACTGTGGTTTGAAGACGGAAGCAGAGCTGATATTAGCGAGGGTTGGTAAGGTTGAGACACACCTTCTTTTTACTCTCGTGTTTAATAAGCTGTACTATGGTGTTGTGCACGCGCGCACCGGAGTTGCAAGGCAGGTAAAAATAAATAGGTTTACCTATTGCCTCATAACTTGATTTATTAATCAACGGGTGTCAAAAGCGTATAACGCTTTTTTGCAGGCTAGAGCTAATGTATAACACTCTACATGCGATTTCCTTGCTCTCGGTATGATCTTTTTGGTATTTTATCAAGTGAAAGAGCAATCAGGAATTATAATGTGCTTGCTGATTGGCCAAGATAAGGGATATCCATGCACATTCCCCGAGAAATTCAGTTTTATTTTATTTTTGTTTTTTGCGCTCTTCCTCTGAAATAATTAATGGCCAGTCCCCACAGCATACTGAGATGAAGATATGCGCTGTAGGATTGAAGAAAAAATCTTTTACCCGACCCGGTTTTATGCTTTCTTCAGTTCCATACCCAAGTTCTACACAACATACAATCCGGGAACTTAGTTCTGAAAAAAGTCAACTTTTAGGCTCAAGGGGCTGATATTCTGTATTCTGAGAGCTGTTCTTGAAGATTAGTTTGCTGTTCTACGGTAGTCCGGTAAGACAATTAAGGTAGCCTGCGAATAAAAATACATTTGATAACATGCTGAGGGAACCAGCACACTTCGCACTCATTCCCAAAGGAGCTGGAAATAACACAAGGCTGGATCCTTGAGCATGTCTTGAGGATTGTGACTTAACTTGGGACTGAAAATATAACGTGTGATATAACATTTGCCCATAAATTTTATCTTTACTTCCTTTGCTGGCAAAATTCGTGCTATGAACGATCACCTATCAAAGCAATAAGCATCTGCTTCCCTCTATGATGAAAAAAAAAAAACTCTCCCTTTGGAATGTATTTTGCTATTGTCTCTCGCGTCTTGGAATGCGAACGCGGACATCGACTGCACCGGAAAGAAGATAAGTGTTACCCTTGTCCCTAAGCGATTCTTGTAATATTTCCTCAGTCGGGCAATGAATATACCCATGCGCTCCCGATATACCTAAATTGCAGTTCCCATTATGTTTATTTTCATTTTTATTCCAGGTATATTATAACTTCATGACTCGAGCTTTGAAATGTCGATTTGCCCGAAGCACCGCCAGGATTCTGGTATCGGATGGCGCTGTCGGCAAAAGTTACAGTTCGAATTAGTGCTGCGAGTCAGGGCGTGGTTTACTTTCCTACCGTGACATCATCAAATAGCAAGGTTTTCTGAGTTTTTATTTACATCAGGTTGAAAATAACTTACAAATAATTATTTTCTCGACTTTCCAATTCCTTAGCGTCTTTAGTTTTTAAAGAACGGAAATTTTCATAGTGCGTGACCAAGATAGATCAGCTGTATGGCTGAAAAACAGTTTTTTCTTATGATTTTCAGCGGTTAAAACATTTCAAGAATTCGAATATTTATATGTATAGTAGCTCAGAAACAAAAATAAAACCCCTTTATCGCATAAGTTAATGTACACTGTATTGGTTAATTTTGGGTACCTTACTTGTACATGTACTTACTTCAGTGTATATGGCGTCTGCATACAATTACAAAGCTCTTTAAAGTTGCGTGAAAATTAAAAGTTTAGGCAGATAACTCAGAAACGGTGTGCCACACAGATCTGAGGCTTGTGAAATTGCTCATTTGCTAGTCTTTTGTCGCATCTCATTTTCTTGGCTGCTTTCATGGAACGGTTTTGGAATTTATTCTTGTACGCCGGGTTTTTTTGCGTGACGGTGAAAACGATCTATAAAGACTACTGCACTGCAAGGAAAAAGGCACCAGACAAGTGAGCAGGGGAAGTCTGCCGAGGTCAGGTTATCATTGTTCTATTGTGATTTGCAATTTTTTTTTTAATTTTTTTCAATCTAGAATTTATTTTTCCTAACAAGCTCACGTACACGAAGGTCCTGGGTTCGATCTCCGTTTGTTATGTTATGCAACACAATCTCGAATCACGCAACAGCACCTCCACAAGACTCGTGACACGTGGATTTTCGCTGGTAGTATTTGCGGCAATGAGGACGAACAAGGACAAAAGGTACAAACAAACATATCGTGCACCTGATTATATATTACACAGGATAGATATTTGGTGTAGATTTTGAACTATTGGCTTTGAGTGATAAGAACTTGGCCCAGTGCATGTTCACATTTATTTGGCGATCGAGGCAAGTTTAGTACCTAAAAGCTGGGATATGAGTTCTTTTCGGCTGATAATTGTTGTAAATTTTGTATTCAATGTCTATGTAGCATGTGTGTATAACTGTAAGACTTGAGATTACACTTATTTTGGCTGAAATATTTGTTTGAGTATTGATTTGTGTCGCGCCGAACCTCAAAACTGTCAAGTCAGAAGAGTCAAATTTCACTCAAGTGCTCCGTGAATTTAACGTTCCCAAAAATTCATTTCATATGTTGCCCAAAGTTTCAAAAACATATTTTGAAAGCTTCGAGATTGCTTTTTAATGTAGAGTGGTTTTTGTTGTTTGAAATTAGGTACCGGGTGTGATTTTTGGCCTTCGAATTTCGACAAAATTTTCCTCCCGCGAAATCCTCATAATTTTGTAAATATTTAAAAATCTGTAAAATACTCTAGTCGCAATCAATTCAAGGGCACGGCCACTCAAAATGCGTGTTCAAACCTTTTGAATGTGATAAGAAGCTTTGTGGCTTGAATGATATTTCAATTAGATCCAAATTGATCACTTTCCGTAGCCCGGTCTGGGGCCTCGAAAAAGCGATCTGGCAGAGGTTATAAAGCGCCCGAACTTGACACCATCCATATGACCAAAATATTCATCCGATGAAAGTAAAATTTATATTTTCATTAATAGAATACCTAGGGTAGTTCACAGAATTTTTTTTTCGGATTTTCCGAAAATTTTATAATTCCTACCTCTGGTCGATATTTACAGACATCCGCTCTTAAGAGCCAATACACTGGGAATAACCTTCGTTTCCCGTTCCATATCATTATTTGTCTTCAAGCAAAACCAAAAAGGGCCGTTTTATGCGCCCTGGAGCAAATCTTAAAAACACACATCTTTGCTTTCAACTCTTTAAGTCAAAATCTCCTTTGGAAAACCAAATATTTTAATGAGAGCAAACCTTGATCTCATGATTAAGGATTTATCTCCAGTTTTGCCTCTCACGCCTACAACGAGTCAAGCATCAGCCATTTGTTTCGAGTCACTTTTGAAACCCTCTGTTTTTAGCTCGTGCAGAGCTATCGGATTTTGTAATCGATTTCCGATCGTCTCAAGTTCGGCAGGTGCTTTCATGCATTCGTTAAATGGTCGTTAAGAATGCTCTTATTCGTCAAGCACATTCAAGGGACAAACAAACTTTATTCTGTCCTGTATTTCTCTGATATTAAAAAAGCTTTCGGTCACTATTAGGTTGTTCTGACTTTGGTCAAGCTTGTGTTTCGTGTACCGGGATCACTAATTTGTTCATTACAAAAGGCAATCAAAAATTGTTTTATCTGATAAGAATAGCGTATTCCCGAGCATTGAGACGGCGAGAGGGAATGATTTAGACTTTAGATTTAGACTTTAGATTTAGGAATTTAGGACTTTAGATTTAGGAATTCTCATATGCTCAAAGACTCTTCGTGGTTGCTGTGTAAAAATTTTCATTTTCATTCGCTGACACTTTATGTTTTCACGTATTCGAATGCTAAATAAAGGTAAACAAATGTTCATGGTGTCATATGTTCAATCAAGCGTGAGGAACAAAGATAATCGGAACAAAGATAATCATCTCCTGTGAAATGCGCCTCCGACAATTTGAATCTTCGACAGCCTCTGCAAAATATGCCTTTTATTTTGTCTTCGTTCTGAGCTGCTGTACTTCGAGCAAAATAATTTTGAACAAACTTTGACTCACAAAATGTGCGTTTCGTTACCATATACAAATAAGAGGATATTTTGTCTCGTTTCGCAAATTTTTGGCGTCTGCTCACAAAATATCTGGCCGGGTTTTCACGGTTTTTCCAGCCAGTTTATCGGCGGTAATTTAAAAGCAGCTGTGATAGGTTATTTGCTTGTTTATTATAACAACAGCATGGACAACAGCCTTTTGAATTCTTGTTTACCGGTTTTTTTATCCTTTGTTAAGCACATGCGTATGCAAATTAGGGAAGCGATCAAGAAACAAAAGGTTCCGTGTATATTAAATACGCAGCGCAAATGTCATGAAAAACATCTTAGGAAAAAAGTGCACATTATACAGGGGTAAATACGGTAAACTGTTACTTGGTATTACAGTATTTCTTGAACAAACTACTCTTCTACTAGAGTGGTTTCAAAACTCCCATTCCACAACAGCAAACGTTTTAAGGGAGACCTTCATATAGGATATCTGGATCCCTTTCAATTATTTGCATCTAGAAAATTGCCGAAAGATTTCAAAGAATTTGGGCCTTAAAGGGTTAAATCAGTTTCTCTGATTCTAATGCGAGAGGGATGTAGTACGATTTTATTTGTTATGAGATACTTTAAGTTAAAAAGGTGGCCTAGAACAAACAAAGTCCTACTACTCATGTTTCGATCGTAGCAGGATGATCGTCAGGTGCGATTCAAATTACACAGCCGTTTGTTTGAGATGAGTTATTTCTTGATCCGTCTCGTTTCGAACTTGGTACTGATTTCCGTGATCAATAATTGAGAAAGATTCAGCAGAACATATGCGGCATTCTTCAAATCGTTCCAGATGTGGAAAATCTGGTAGGCCCTCTCCCAAGTTAAATGCTCCCGAATATGTGCCGAGAGTCCTGTACGGGTCCACAAATGATCCCAGAACCGCAAATGATCCCGGACCGCAAATGATCCCCAAAATGGACCGCAAATGATCCCGGACCGCAAATGATCCCCATATTGGACCGCAAATGACCCCGATCAAAAAATAAGGAATGGCATGGATTGATATAAAAACTACACAAAAAAAACACGTTTTCTCATTTTTTTTTTCCGTTTTTAGTAGAAAATCTGTGATATTGCGTGACGTGTCTGTTTGTTGACTTCAGGACACCGGTTTGCATAGTACAGTAGTTGTTGATGTAAAGACGCATGTTGTGATCGTGGACTGCAAGTTTCGCTTCATGTCTTCTGTTTATTGTGTTGAACATCCTAGCACGTTCGAGAACATGCTTAATCGGATTTCATTTCGTCACTTCACTTATTTATTTGACGTAACCTCGTTCAAATGAATGATATTAAATACATCTCGATCAGAAAATTCCTAGAGAAACGTAAATAACAATAATTGCAGAACTTAGCGTCGTCCACAATTTCTACAACATCTATACTGTCGGGTATATGATCAACGCTTCGGTGCACGTGCTACCCTGGCTCCAGAGGCCCGTTGAAAAAAATTAATATCCCTGAAAAGCCAAAATAGAACGCGAGAGACAAACAAAAAAAATAACCTCTGGCACCCAGGGTATGCATGTGCCGGATTTCGGTGAAAATCGAGCATCTAAATCAATTGTACAACAAAGATATGCGGAGAGTTAAAATACACACATGCCAGTAAAAAGAACTGAAAATTCCGCAATTGATTTCATTACGGCGTTTGAAATAAAAGTCTTTTGTTCACTGAGCACTCTCATTTTTAAAAAAATTGTACCAAGAGTATTAGAAGTGTTTCTTCCTCACATTCATGAATGATCAGCCGACTGGCCTGAGACAGGCGAGAAACGCGGTGATGTAGTTGAAATCGGAGCAGGGGTCAAAGATCATCTGAAACTTGTCACCGCCGTGTGAGCATTAGCTCTTCCTCCCACGCGCTCGAAAAATGGCTAAACTGCCTTGTTGTAGCTTCATTGGTATCATTTGTGAGCGTTCTTGGATTTACTAAAGATAAGAACAAACATGAAGATCTCTAAAGACGGAAGGAAAAACGAGATAGGTTTGGATCCTGGTGTGATAACATCGATTGACTGCTTCACATCAGTTGCACAAATTGCTAGAGACGTTAAAGTCGTCCAGACACATTTAACGTCTGAGACGTTAAAGTAGTCTGGTATAAAAACGTGACGCATAAAAGTAGAGGACCCAACAGAAAAAAAAAACATCCCCCCCCCAAAAAAAGACTGGGTTCTATTCTCGGAGGACAACGGGTACGAGTGAACTCGGCGCCAGACGCGTGAAAGTACAAACAAATAAACATGGAGGAATTGCAGTTTCAGAAGTCTAATTCTCGGCGTCGTCTAGAAAGACATGGAGTTGCAAATGTTTTTGACAAAGAAAAACAGTCAAGGAAGCTGCATTTTCAGGCGATGGACGAGGAAATAGATATGGCCGAAGCACTTGGCTTGTGTGCCGTGGCGACCAAGAAGAGCAAGGAAGGAACGCAGTGTTGATTAACAAGACAAGACAAGACATCTATTCCATAATATTCACTGTACAATTTCTTGGCACGCAGTTGGCCAAAAACGCTAGTCGTGGCGTGCCAAATTAATTCTATTACAAATCAGATATTACAGATAATAAAAAAAGCAAAGAAAAAGGGGAGAAAAATATGTGTAAGTCAAAGGAGTTCAGGGTAAAATGCGTTCCAGTTAGGTCATCCCGTTTTTATACTAAACGCTTTTAACGCATTTAAATGAAGACGTTAAATGCGTCTGTCTTATTTACAGTTTTATACCAGACGTTAAAGTCGTCTCGAGACGACTTAAACGTCTCAGACGACTAGCATAAAAACTGCCATTGTGTCTGATTGTGTGACCACATTTACCTTTTTAAAATAAATGATGATAGTCGTGAGCCATGATTTAAGGTTTTTATAAAAATAATTGCAATTCATGCCAATTCCCTATCCATAACATTTCACTATCCATGCCATTCCTTATTTTTTGCTCGGGTCATTTGCGGTCCAATATGGTGCAATATGGGGATCATTTGCGGTTCGGGATCATTTGCGGTCCAATTTGGGGATCACTTGCGGTCCGGGATCATTTGCGGTCCTGGGATCATTTGCGGACCCGTACAGTGCCCTTTTCTTCTTCTTCTTCATTTTTTAACTCGCAGCTGACGATGATCGTAGTACAATCCAAACATGTTTTATTTTAAAATCAAAAGTGCCGTCCTTTCAGTTTCTTCTCAAAGCCGCCTCCATGACTTCCTTCCTAGTTGCCATGTAACAGTAACAATCTTATCAGGAATTTCAGACGATCAAATATCGTTCTGTTGTCTGTTCCATATGCTAAAAGGGTGACTACGTTGTGCCATTCCCAAAGAACCTGTTCAGGAGTGAAGTCTTGTTCGACAAGTTGGTAAGTTTTAAGTTTTTTAATTTTAGTTTCTTCTATATCAAATTAATCAACAGGTTATGGATTCAACTCCCGTACAAGCCTGAATTTTTTCTGGATTTATTTTCGCTACTGCTCAAGTGGAGATCTCTCACTCCGTCAGTTATTCGACTACAGTTCTACATGCGATTTTCAAAGTGACTCGATAGAACCACCTTTCTTAACGATATAATTGTTTCTGGAACAAGACAGTCTTTTCATAAGTGATGAAATGGTTCAACATGTAAAGGGATGAAAATACCACTTCCTTCTCGTTGTCACCAGTAGAAGTAATATTCTGTTTCCTCCGTTTAACACCTTAGTTTACAATTAACAAGGACATTTCTAAAAACGCGAGAAAAATATTCAGTTTGCGTAAACATCTCGACGGCCACATCCTTTGTGGCGTTGAAGAATAAATCATTTATTCTTAAATTTGTGGTTTCTGTGAGTTATCTATGCGTGGGAACAACTTCTTCCCACGCACTCAATAACTCACAAATGTTTCACGGATGTGTTCTCCAAAAAGAAAAGAACATCAAATGCATTACTCGTATAGAGATTCTTTTATAGTTATTATTTAAAACTGAGTTACCTTATATTGGTAGTGGTAAAAACAGATTCTAAGAAAGGTCGAGGTACGAGGTTCGATTGTTGAAACTCTTGGGGCCTGTTGTTTAAATAAGGTATTCTAGCTTGGACCGTTATTAACGGACCTTTAAATGCGCTTATCACTTGGTCATTTCATGATGATGAAACAAGTTTTGATACAGGTCTGGTTATGATTACTGTGAGCAAAGTCAGCTTTCTGTAAAAATTCTTCCCTTCTGGCTATATTACATTAGTTACCTCTGTACTACTCGTATGCTAAGCCAATGTTCATATGAAGATATACAAACTATTCTACAACATCAGTGATAAATTCGGATAAATTACTTGTGTTCGCCGTTCCTTAAGTCCTTTTAATTTTTATTACAACTTTCAAAATTAAAGCGGTGATATCCTTTTCGGAGCGATTGCTAATGGCAATTAGCTAAGGTCACTTAGCGATTGCTAAGTGCTGCTTTTAAAGATTCAAAACAAGGCTTTCGATTTTCCCTTCTGATAAATAACACTGTAACAAGGAAATATCTAAGCTATATTTTTTTGCAAGTGAGCAAGAAATTGCTACATATTTCCCCCACAGTTAAATTCTTTAGATAACTGTAATCATACGAAATTCAACAAATCTGACTGGGCGTTGCCGGTCCGGTTTTGTGTGTCACTCGTCCGATTACAGACACAAATGGATTCTACTTAACAATTAGATTATCAACTCTAGATATTATTAATTGCGTGACAATCAGCTAGCGTTACATGAGATATTCGTGATCATATGGCAATGACGTCAATCGTGTTACCTTGGCAACCTCGGAAAGGGTGTAGTTATAGGAACTTTCTAAGTTTTCGTGATCGAAGTTGACGAGATATCGAGACATATTAACCATTAAAAGAAGCTAAATCGAGATTGAGAGTGACTAGTGTTGTATCCGCGTTCCCAACACTAAGTGGCACCCCCGACGGGACGTTCACGCGAAGAGATGGGCCTGGAAAAGCTAATGAACACGAAACGTCAACTCCTAGATTCAAACAGAGCAAGGGAACGGAGATTGTCACGAAGAAGAACATCACAACCTTGAGAGGCACGGAGATGCATTGGCAGCGTTGGCCAGAGAGGTGGACGAAGTTAAGGTGAAGATTGAAGGCAAAAAACTGGGAGAGGGTGCTTCGATAGAAGAGGTAGGTGAGTGGACTAGTGGAATAGATGAGAAAATTGAGGGTGTGGACATTGAAGTTGAATATCTGCGGAAATGCCTGAGTGAGGCGAGACAATATTCGCAATTAGCCGAAAAGGAGAAAGAAGATGAATTGCTAGCCATAGAAAGGGAAAAACAAATCCAATTCGAAAAGGAAAAATTAGAAATGAAACTGGAGTATTCGGAGAAGAAATCAGAAGAGTTCAAAAGGGGGAAACAAGGGGAGTCGAGTGGTTCGCACGCAAAGCTACCAAAACTAACGATTACCAAGTTTGGTGGGACGTTTGAACAATGGCTTCCGTTTTGGAATAAATTTTGCGTGGAGAAAGATTCAACTGATCTACCACCAGTGACGAAATTGTCTACTTATTAAAGGAACTTGTCTTACCAAAAGTACGTGCTGATATTGATGGGCTCCCATTCAACACCGAGGGATACGAAAGGGCGAAGAACATCCTTAAGAGCGAATATGGGAAGACTTCAGAAATAATTAATGTGTACGTAAACAACATGATGAGCATACCAACCATACTGAGTGAAAACTCCAAAGAAGTCGATGAATTTTACAAAAAAACTTTTGTACAACGTACAAAGTCTGGAGACGCTAGGCAAATTGCGTGACGTATCAGGGAACGTGAGGGCGGTGTTGGATAAATTGAAGGGGATTAAGTCTGATTTGGTGCGAGGACAAGACGGGTGGCAAGAATGGGATTTTAGTCAATTATTGCGAGCAATTAAGCGTTGGAAAGAAATCAATCCAGTCAGCGAAGAGAGCGAAAATGTTAGCACGCCTTTCAGAAAGAATGAGAAACATGACAGGAATTAACGTAGACGGTCTTACCAAACCCAACAAGAAATCGGACGATAGCCGCGGGCGTGTGTTTATTGTGACAAAAACCGACCACTTTCTGCTAAATGTCCCAAAGTGGTCGCGGTCGGAGATCGGAGAAGGATTCTCAGCAGAAAGCAATTATGTTTTAATTGCACCGGTGACAGACATAGAGCTGATAGCTGCAGGAGTCACGGATGCCAAAACTGCCAGCGTAAACACCATCGATTTGTGACGACACAACCCAGACAACGAATCAGTGGCACCCAACGACAAATTTCGGTAGATATCTGTTCGGTGGAGGGTAATTCGCCTTGGGTTTTCGGCGTCGTTTAAAGAGTGCATTCGGATTTTCGTAACTAAAACGTGGCCTAAGAGATTCGCAGTTAGGAAATCATTGTCCCTAAGGTTTTCGGAAAGGTCGAAATTGCTGTTTTTGTTAGTCTAAAACGTCAGCTAGCATTTTCGGCAAGAAAATAGTTCCCTAGAAAGTTCGTGGAAAGTTCATTTCAGCTTGCATTTTCTCAAAGGAAGATTTTGTTCCCTAATATTTTCGGGCAATTAAAATTTCAGCTAGGGAATCCGAATAGATGAACTTCTTCTAGCTAATGAAAACATCACTTAAAACAGACTTCAAACGCCATAAGGGACTTAAAAATGCCTTTCTATAGCTTTTGGTTGATTTGACTCGTTGAGTGCCCCTGACGAATGGAAGATTTCTGACGGCACAAGACAAAAGCGCACCGTGCCAAGTCATTTATCCCATTGTTGTGGTCGAGGTAAACGGGTTCAAACGTCGCGCACTCCTCGACACGGGAGCAGGCAGCTCATACGCGTCGTCGGCTCTTCTAGACCATCTCGGTATTCGACCAATTCGAAAAGAATACAAGCGTATAGAGATGATGCTGGGATCTGTCAACAAGGTTATCGACGTTTATGACCTCACGATTGACAGCCTCAACGGGAAATTTCGATTGGAAACGGAAGTCACGAAAGTGGATCGTGGGACTTTGCCCGAGATATGCTGAAGTGGTCGCGAAATACTCTTACCTTACGAGAATACACATGACTGATCGAGATGAGAAGCCTCAACTGCCAGTTCACATTATACTGGGCGTGAGTGAATACGCGAAGATACGTACTGAGACAAAACCAAGAATTGTACGTCCTGGAGAACCTGTAGCGGAGCTGACACAGTTTGGCTGGACAGTCATGTCACCAGGGAAAGAGACTGACATCTCAAGCATGCTTTTGACACAAACAGCGACCGCAGACTACGAGGAACTCTGCAAACTAGACGCACTGGGAATACAAGACAAAATAGAACAAGCAGATGTGTACGACGAGTTCAAGGAGCAGTTACATCGAAGCGCGGAAGGCTGGTACGAGACTGGATTACCATGGAAAGGGAACCACCCTTCACTGCCTAACAACAAGGCGGGAAGCTTAAAGCGGCTGGACAGTACTGTTCGGAAACTCGACAAGCAAGGACTTTTCGAGCAGTATGACGCCATCATTAAAAAACAACTTGCTGAGGGAGTCGTGGAGCCAGCAGGAGAGCACGTTGTGGGACGAGAATTTTACATACCACACAAAATTTAGTGATCAAAGAGACCGGTGAAAGTACGAACCTTCGTATCGTCTACGATGCTTCAGCTCGGGCGCATGAAAAAGCGCCCTCACTCAATGACTGCCTTCATACGGGTCCACCTCTTCAAAATCAACTATTGGCTGTGCTGGTGCGGGCAAGATTTTACCCGGTTCTTACGACAGGCGATATGAAGCAAGCCTTCTTACAAGTTAGGATCAGCGAGCAGGACCGTGATGCCATGCAATTCCACTGGATTGCTAATCTTGAGACGAGAAGGGTGGAAACTTTGAGATTCACGAGAGCATTGTTCGGACTTTCCTCATCGCCTTTCCTGCTAGGGGGGTGGTGAAGCAACACCTAGAGAACTGCCGCACAGCCTACCCAGAGATTGTGAACGAGATTGAGAAGAGGCTGTACGTTGACGATCTGATCAATGGTGGTCCTACTGTGGAGGCTGCTAGGCAAGTCTAAGAGATTTCTACCGAGATATTCGCTCAGGATGGATTCACAATACACAAGTGGCATTCGAACGCTGCAGAGCTTGATGCGGTCAGTTCAAATCAGAACTGTGAGACTCCGGAGACGTATGCAAAGCAGCAGCTGGGCGTCACTTGACAACCCAAGAGAACCCCGCGGACCTCGGACGTCGCGGTGGAAGTGTACAGGGGGAGGGGCTTTGGTGGAAGGGACCCAAGTGGT
Organism: Pachyseris speciosa; assembly: GCA_016490735.1. Taxonomy (NCBI): domain Eukaryota; kingdom Metazoa; phylum Cnidaria; class Anthozoa; order Scleractinia; family Pachyseridae; genus Pachyseris; species Pachyseris speciosa. Next base: position 632,573 of record JAEMWC010000287.1, read on the forward strand.
TGGCAGACTGAGAGAACTGGTCAAGCGATATCGTTAAAAGCAGTACTCACCAAAGTCAAGCAGAAGCGAAAGTGACACGAGAGGTATTCGCTGGGGCGCATGCTGTTACAGATTAATTTGACGCGCTACTAGAGAAGTTCGCTTTGTGGAAAACATTGAGAGTTTGTGGCTGGATATCACTTGAAACCACGATGACGAACACCTATTGAGATCAGAGAAGTTCGGCGACGACAGTCTTCAGTTGAACTTGCAGAGAGGGAGGGAGGGAGGGGCTCCTGGAGTGCCGAGGACGAATTCTGGGGATTACCCTATTTATCTCACTGACACTCATCCCTACACCGAGAAGCTGGTGATGATGTCACATGTGGTCACACTCCACGGGGGAATGGGCCTTACCATGGCTAATATAAGAGAAGAGTTCTGGATTCCACGCCTGAGGCGCCTTGCGCCGAAGGTCATCAGGCAGTGTTATGGGTGCAAACGTTTCCAGGCAGTTGCTCTCGCGACTCCACCGCCCGATTTATTGCCGCCTGAGAGAACAGAAGGCTCAGCCCCCTTTGAAGTTATTGGTATGGATTTCGCCGGGCCGATTAAGTACAACAAGTCTGCTCGAGTGGAAGGGAAGGCCTACCTGGTACTTTATGCGTGCAGTTTAACGAGAGCCTTATACCTGGAAGTCTTGCAAAATCTGGAAACCACCACCTTCCTTTCAAGCTTGAAGCGTTTCATTGCTAAACGTGGACGGCCGGTGAAGATCTTCTCGGATAACGGGGAAACGTTTGTGGGAGCAGCAAACTTACTGAAAGAAAGCCAGAAAGACGAGCAGGTTCCAGGTTACTTAGCATCAGAAAAGATCACTTGGAGATTTAACCAAACTCGAGCACCATGGAGGGGCGGCCAGTTTGATGATGATGATGATGATGATGATGAGAGACTAGTGGACCTCTTTAAACGAGCATTCTACAAAGTCATCGGGGGAGGGATGCTGTCCTGGTCAGAGCTGAACGAAGTTGTCCTAGATGTAGAAACTCAACTCAATCGCCGCCCCCTGTCCTATGATGAGGATGATTTCCAGCTCCCTCTCCTTACCCCAGCCTCTTTCCTATTCCAGAGATCTATTCGTTTGCCAGAGCGAGAACCGTGGAGAGAGGAAGATTATCATCTGCGAAGACGGGAGAAATAATTCAGGAGCTGCAAAGATGCTTTGTGGAAGCGCTGGACACGTGAATATCTGTGTTGTATCCGCGTTCCCAACATTACCAACTTAGCTATGAAGCCACTGACGTTGGGAGCAGGTCAATTGTGTGGGTTCATATGTTCCCGTGAAAGAGAAAAGTGTTGATTTCATTTCCGCAGTTCATATATGATTTATTTCATATACTGTACATCATTCACACACTTCTTTTTTACGGGAACATATGAACCCACAATTGACCTGCTCCCAACGTCAGTGGCTTCATGGCTCAGTTGGTTGGAGCATCGCCCCGGTATCGCGAGGTCACGGGTTCAAATCCCGTTGAAGTCCTGAATTGTTTAGTTTTTGCTTTTTCTTTTCAGGCTTCTTTTCGCAGTTGCATAAATTGCATTCACAACTGCTAGGATCATTCATGTCAGTGAATTCATTTCCGCAATTTATATGTTATTTATTTCATATATCATTCACACTCTTCTCTTTCACAGAAACACATGAACCCACAATTGACCTGCTCCCAACGTCAGTGGCTTTGTAGCGCAGTTGGTGAGAGCATCGCACCGGTATCGCGAGGTCACGGGTTCCAACCCCGGTGAAGTCCTGAATTGTTTAGTTTTTGTTTTTTTCTTTTCAGGCTTATTTTCGCAATTGCATAAATTGCGTTCACAACTGCGAGGATCATTCATTTCAGTGAATTCATTTCCGCAGTTCATATGTTATTTATTTCATACATTGCATAAATTGCGTTCACAACTGCGAGGATCATTCATTTCAGTGAATTCATTTCGGCAATTCATATGTTATTTATTTCATATATCATTCACACTCTTCTCTTTCACAGAAACACATGAACCCACAATTGACCTGCTCCCAACGTCAGTGGCTTTGTAGCTCAGTTGGTGAGAACATCGCACCGGTATCGCGAGGTCACGGGTTCAAACCCTGGTGAAGTCCTGAATTTGTTTCAGGCTTCTTTACGCAATTGTATAAATTGCGATCACAGCTGCGAGGATCAATCTCCATTTCATTTCATTTCCGCACTTCATATGTGATTTATTGCACATATCATTCACACTTTCGTCAAATAGTACCATACAGCCCGACGACGCGCGGTACGGATCAGGTTTGGTGAGCTTTTGTCACTATCAGCAATGAAATATAATGTACGTCGTTTTGTATACACTGTTCATCAGTCTTTGATTAAATCGCCATTGCGACGAGCTTATTTTGGCAGCTGGGATGCGCTTTAGTGGCCGTTTCCGTTGTGGAGAGTTGGTCGTTGTAGTGCTGTTAAAACAAGAAAGAATGTATGGACTCTCCGTCGGATAATATGCGACTTTTAAATGCATGCGTTATAAAGAAGACCCACAGTATTGTAGCGCGGTTCGTCACAGATGCCTAGGAGTAAGTTATAGGACTGATAAGTATACACCTACTAACGTTCTATCATGAATTCCGTTCTCTTATTATTGGCTACGCTACTCGCTATCTATTCTGTGATAGAAAGCGAGTAGCGGTTGTCAACAAAATGGCGGCCGCTTGCTTCTTCGCGTTTTCGAAGAGTGTCTGCGAGGAGGATTTACATAATGTTCTTGTTTAGTTTTGAACGACTGAATGATATGTGCAATAAATCACATATGAACTGCGGAAAGGACACTCTTCTCTTTCACAGGAACATTTATATATACAAATTACTTCCAGTATTATAATATAGTCTATATACCGGACAAAAACTCGAGTTGGCTAAAATGAGCGCGCTTGAGGTTCTGGTAGCTGATGACGTTTCAACCATTTGAGCGCGCTTGAGGTTCGGGGAGTTGATGACGTGCATCAGTAATAGCCGAACGGCGTTGTGGGTAATGAAAGTGTCACTTCTTTAAATTTTGGCGGAATGGTGTTTGTGAACACAGAAGCACATGAATGGTTTGTCGAGGTAAGCGAGGTTTTTACTTTTTAAGTTTTTTAGTTTAAGAGAAGACTTGAAGAAATTTCCGGTTACACTTTTGGAACAAGAAACCTTGCGGCCTTTGAAGCAGAAGCTTGCGGGATTGGAGAAATTCAAAATTTCGAACTGTGAGACAGAAACATACCCGGCACAAGTCATCCAGCGACTGAGAGCACCTGAAAGACTCAGACACACAAATCTTTTCCATTGACTGAAAGACTTAGAATAAAACCTATTCCAAAACTACGATTTGTCAGACACAAATCACTTCCAGTGACTGAAAGACTCGGTCAGCAACTAAGCTTTGATAGACGTTCGAGGACTACAGCCGAATTCGAAGTCAGCTGTAAAGTTGAAAACCAGTCACGCAACATTTCAAGAGACCCAGTTAGTCAGTTTGTAGCTCGAATAATACGTTGTGTATTGCTGTTTAGTTATATTTATAACGTTTGTTGCTCGTAGGAAAACTTTGGATTTGTCATCAAATTTGTCATTCTTGCGCGTGGAAGGATGCTTGCTCATTTAATGAATTCCGTTTTCGAGAAACGTGGAAAATATTCTTGTGCAGTTGATTGTTTTTGGTTTTCTCACCTTTCCGCGAGAATAAGAAATGAATGAAAATGAAGGTTTTCCTACAAGGAACAAACGGTATAGATAAACGTAAACAGCAATACAAAATGTACTGTTACTTTCAGAATGGTTGCTCATTTTATGAGTTCTGCCTTTCGAGAAACGTGGAATATATTCTCGTGCAGTTGATTGTTTTTGTTTTTGTTTTTGTTTTGTTTTGTTTTGTTTTGTTTTGTTTTTTTTGGTTTTCTCGCCTTTCCGCGAGAATGACAAATTAATGACAAATCAAAGTTTTCCTACAAGCAACAAACGGTAAAAATATAAGTAAATAGCAATACAAAATGTACGGCTATTATTTTTAACAGCGGGGGCAGTTTTAGTGATTACTAGTCTAAATATAATCAAAGGGATCTCTGAGCCAAGTCGTGAATGTGGTATTAGAGTAGCTTAGAATGAGATCTGTCAAAGTTAGATAGCTGAAACATGGTTTGCTTCCTTCTCGTGGACATGCAAAAGAAACAATTCTGTCTTAATTTCCTGCAGCATCTGGTGGCTCGGCAACTGTAACTGTACTCCCTGAAGGGTTTGGTGGTATATTTCACTTCACGCCAGCCATCAATATCATCATGTTCACTGGTTGTATTATCAACATCAGCAGTGAAAATGTTCTTTGCAAATCACCACTTGGTGTGTCAGGGTTTCGAAAAAATTCACTCCACTCTTCATGGGCGTTAGATTGCAAACTTATGTTACCTACCCATGCAATTTACACTTATATGTCTTCCCTTCAAATGAATCACTTGTGTCTAGAAGATGGATTTCTCGATGATTTTAGACAGCGGTAATTTCAACCTAATGCTCAAAGCAAACAGAGGGCACATAACGGCATTATACAAACTGACCTATACACTAAACCTCTAAACAAACACCAACACATTCTTAATTCATCATGCCAAACTCGACACACTAAAACCGTGATCTATTCCATTTAGTTTAGCTCTTTGCATCCGCCGTATCTGTTCTACTAACGATGCTTTGAAACTCTGCATTAATAAATTAAGAATATACCTCCTCGGATAATAACACTTTCCTTGACTCGCAATTCCTAGGAGCTGCTAATATTTGTCGCACTCAAGCTCTGCAGACTAACCGTCACGATTCCATTAACCGCATACCTTTTGACGTTAACCCATATATTACGCAAACATTTTAACATATTACTTTCTTCCAATCGTTGCAGGGACGTTTTTAAACGCCGACCTTTCGTCGCTGACAGACGCACTTCTAACCTTCGGGAAATTTTAGTTAAAGCACAACTACCCGCCTTGACGGCTCCTAGCGGCACTAATTTACCCCCAGGCTCTTTCCGCTGTGGACTGACAAGATTGCGCCATTTGTCCTTACATTACTAACGGTCTTAATCACTATACATTTTATTCCACGAACGCAACCCGTACGCCAGCAGGCTGTGCCTGCGGCAATGTTTGTTGTATATGCGTGCGCATGTTGGCCTCGTGTTGTGTTACGGACGGCCATTTTAGTTAGGGCTGTATTAAAGCTACTACTGTTTACTTCGTTGTGGCGTTCTCGTCTCCTTAACACAGGCGTGGTGGCAGCGTCATCCAATCTACGCCCCCGAGAGCTAGATTGCCCGAGAGTCTGAGAGTCGTCTCGCTAAACCAAGCATCAACGAGTCAAACTATCCTGTGGTTGAGTGAACTCGGAGCAGCTCATCATCTAAAGGAAAGTATCACATCACTGTTCCTTATCGTTAAAATATGAATTCTAACAGAGCTCCAAAGCAATGGTCCCTCACGAAGCACGAAACCATTACAACATTCGAAGCCTGGAGGCAGAATCTCCAGTATTCCCTCTCCCTGGACTCCAATTTCGCCCCATTTTTAGCAGACAATTTTTCGTGGCAGAAAAAGTCGTCCACTTCCCCCCAGAGAGGACTTACGTCTGATGGAGAAGACGTCCCAATCTCCTGTCGACGTACTGCTAATCAGAGGAACGTGCACCTGGAGCTCATGTTGGGTCAAATAGCAAATTTTTGCCCCGTCATTTCACGTAATACCATCGTGAAAAATTCCACATCTGTCAAGTCCATCTGGCAAGCCATAAGGGCCCACTACGGTTTCCAGTCTACCGGTGCCCACTTTCTCGATTTTGCTAGCATCAAGCTTGATGTCGATGAACGCCCAGCAGATTTGTTCCAGCGGTTAATGTCCTTCATCGAAGATAATCTCCTTATTGCCAATAGCAGCATTACCCATCACGGTGACGTGATTACAGCTGATGAGGAGCTGAGCCCCACACTCGAAAATTTAGTGGTTTTAACATGGTTAAGGCTCCTACACCCCGATCTCCCTGGTCTCGTAAAGCAGCGTTATGGCACAGAGTTAAGGTCAAGGACACTGGCCTCCTTAAAACCGGAAATTTCACAGGCTTTAGACTCCCTCCTCGAAGAGATTCGCTCCAGCGCTGACTCCAAAGTCCTACGTACCACCGCCGCAAGGTTCAGACAGTTTCGTCTTCGCCCTTCTTACAAATCGCCTCCTCAGCCACGGGCTCCCATCAAGCGACCAAAGTCTTGTCCATTATGTAAACAGGCAGGGCGCAATGACCAGCACTTCCTAAGCGCTTGCTCGTATTTACCTCCGGAGGACCGTACATATCTTTCTCGTTCTCGTCTCACTTCTGCCCTTGACGATGAGGACCCTGACTACGCCGAGTATATACCCTCACCTTTTCTCGACGAAGACGACCACACTCTGTGCGCCTCTGCACGTACAGTTTCACGTCGCGTCAGCACTAAACAGTCGCCCCACTTCAAGGCTTTCTATAAGCATCATCCGCTACGACTCACCCTTGACACAGGCGCAGAGACTAGTATGATTAAATCTTCCGTGGCCCGTGCTATCGGCGCTCCCATTAAACAGTCTTCCCAGCAGGCCTTGCAGGCCGACGGCTTAACTCCGTTAGCCGTAGCCGGCGAAACTCACCTCATCTTATCCCGAGCAGATAGACAACTCGCTCTTGACGCCCTCGTTGTTGATGACCTAGACGTAGACATTCTAGCAGGCACACCCTTCCTGATTACCAATGACATTACCGTCCGCCCCGCTAAGTGCCAAGTACGTATTCAGGACTCTGAAATCATACATTACGATCCTACAGATGATACAACCACTGGTTCTCCTGCTGTGTGGCGTGCACACATTTTCACCCTACGCGCTCCCTCTTCTGCGACTGTTGTGAGGCCTGGAGAGTACTTAGAGCTGGACATCCCCCCTGACCTGGGAGATGATCCTATATTGGCACTTCAACCACGTTCAGACACCCCCATCTCAAAGCATGCGAAACCTGCCCACATCTGGCCTGAGCCCCAAATCTTGGAAGCTGTCGGATCCAAAATCCGTTTAGTCAACTCTTCCGACGAGCCTAAAGCCATCAGTCGCCACGAGCACCTCAGCCAGATCCTACCCACTGTAGGTGCCCCGTCACCTACCCCCATCCAGATACCCACAGACCAACCGTCTCCCGTGCGGCCCAAGTGTTCACCACCCTTTTCGTCTACTGTGTCCGTTGATCCTGACAACTTACTACCAGATAAGTCCCGCCTCAAATTTCAGCAGCTGCTGCAAGAGTACGACCGCGTCTTTGATCCCCAGATAACCGGTTACAATGGTGCAGCGGGTCCCATTCAAGCCACTGTAAACATTGGTCCAGTACAGCCCCCTCAGCGCAAAGGGCGCATCCCGCAGTACTCGCGCAACCAACTTGTAGAGCTGCAAGCAATGTTCGATGAACTTGAACAGGCCAAGGTCTTCCGTCGTCCCGAAGATCTTGGCATAACCGTTGAGTACCTTAACCCGTCATTCCTAGTTAAAAAGCCTTCAGGCGGATACCGTCTCGTGACTGCCTTCGCCGATGTCGCACGATACAGTAAACCTCAGCCTTCCCTTATGCCAGACGTCAACTCAACTGCGCACCATCGCACCCTGGCGCTATCTGATCAAAACCGATCTCACACAGGCCTTCTATCAAATCCCACTCTCTCAGTCTTCTCTAAAGTACTGTGGCGTAGCAACACCCTTTCGAGGAATTCGTGTTTACACCAGATCAGCAATGGGTATGCCTGGCTCTGAAACCGCTCTAGAAGAAGTGATGTGCCGCGTTCTCGGTGACCTTATCCAAGAAGGCTGCGTGACTAAACTTGCAGATGACCTCTACTGTGGTGGCGATTCACCTGAAACCCTTCTATCCAACTGGAGACGTGTACTTGAGTCCCTCGACCGTTGCAACCTTCGTTTGTCTCCTACCAAAACCATCATTTGCCCGAAATCCACCACCATCCTCGGCTGGATCTGGTCCCAGGGCACTCTGTCAGCTAGCCCCCACCGTATCGCCGTCTTGTCTTCATGCCCTCCTCCCCAAAGTGTGAAAGGCCTCCGTTCCTTTATTGGTGCCTATAAGGTTCTCGGCCGCGTGCTCCCCAACTGCTCAGACGTAGTGGATCCCCTCGAGCGCGCTCTCACCGGCCTCCAGTCTAATGACAAGCTACTGTGGGACGAGAATCTTACCCTCAAGTTCAAGACTGCACAGGAACACCTATCTAGGCACAAATCCATGCCCCTCAGATACCCTTTGGATAGTCGCCGATGGATCCGTTACCAAGAGAGGCCTCGGTGCTATATTGTATGTCTCGCGTGCCGGTCGTCTTCACTTAGCTGGCTTCTACAGTGGCAAGTTGCGCAAACACCAAGTCACCTGGCTTCCCTGTGAGGTTGAGGTACTATCAATTGCTGCTGCTGTCAAATACCTCTCTCCATTCATCATCCAGTCGTATCATCCCACGACTGTATTAACCGATAGTAAACCATGTGTTCAGGCGATTGATAAACTTTGCCGTAGAGAGTTTTCGGCGAGTCCCCGAGTTACTTCCTTCCTAACAACCGTCAGCCGTTACCAAGTCAGCCTACAACACCTGGCTGGGAAAGCGAACCTACCGTCTGACTTTACTAGTCGCAACGCCCCCGACTGCAACGAGTCCAACTGCCAGATTTGCACATTTGTCCATGACTTGGAAGACTCCGTTGTGCGGGGCGTCTCAATCCAGGACATCCTCGACAATAAGTCCAGTCTCCCATTCTCCACAAGGTCAGCCTGGCTACAGATCCAAAGCGATTGTCCCGACCTCCGGAGAGTTCACGCCCATCTCAAACAAGGCACTCGTCCTTCAAAGAAACTTACCAATGTTCGTGATGTCAAGCGTTATCTTAACTGTACTTCCATTGCTAAAGACGGGGTTCTCGTGGTTAAACGCAGTCAACCTTTTGTTCCAGTTATTGAGGCCATCGTCGTACCCCGGTCCGTGCTGGACGGTTTGTTAACTGCCCTTCACATCAAGCTTAACCATCCTTCCCGCCATCAGTTTCAAATGGTGCTTCAACGTCAGTTCTTTGCTTTGGACATGAACGATGCCATTTCCCGCGTGACATCCGCCTGCCACACCTGTGCCTCCCTTCTGTCGTTTCCCCCCTCTTTGGTCTCCCAGTCTTCTGATGACCCCCCCCCGAAGTCTTAGGAGTCTCCTTTGCCGCTGATGTCATCAAGCGTCTTCGTCAATCGATCCTAGTTCTCCGAGAATGCACAACATCCTTCACTGCTTCTTGTTTGATATCAGACGAGAGACATGACACTCTCCGAGACGCCCTCACACGGCTAATCATTGGTCTACACCCTCTTGATGGTCCTAGAGCGATTGTACGCGTAGATCCTGCTCCTGGCTTTGTGTCCATGAGTAACAATGACTCACTCAAACATTTAAACGTCACAATCGAGGTTGGTCGCGTTAAGAACAAGAACAAGAATCCCGTCGCCGAGAAGGCTGTTCGTGAACTTGAAGAAGAGCTCATTCGTCAAGAACCAGGAGGACGTCCTGTTAGTGAAGTTGGCCTCGCTATCGCCACTGCACGTCTTAACTCCCGTCTCCGGTTTTCCGGCTTATCGTCTCGCGAATTGTGGACTCAGCGGAACCAGTTCACCCACGAGCAGTTGCCATTCTCCGATTCCCAATTTATACTAGCTAAACATGACCTGCGTTCTTCTAACCATTCCTTCAGCGAGAAGTCCAAGAACCCCCGTGGACTTGTTCCAGATTCACCACAACTCCAAGTTGGAGATCTTGTCTACCTCGTCTCAGACAAGGACAAGTCACGTGCTCGTGACCGCTACATCGTCGTCTCCACAGACCCCCCCTTGTGTTTCGTGAAGAAATTTAGTGGTTCCCAACTTAGAGCCTCTTCCTACAAAGTCAAATTATCTGAGTGCTTCCCTGTGCCTCCCTCCGTTGTAGTGTCCAACCACCCAGGGCTACCAGTTTACCAAGACACGGACGAGGAGCCTTTACCTTTAGCTCCTGCGGCTCCTGCCGCCCCAGTACAGCCAACGTTATTCCCACCTGCACCTCCAGAGCTTACCACCGTGCCCTCTGACGATGAACAATCCTCTTCCTTGGCCAGTGCTGACACAACGCTTGATGTTCCGTTCCATATCCCGTCTCCCGCCGTCGCCCCTGAAGAGCCGTGCACCAATGTTGCTACTGACCAAACATCAAGTTCCTTCCCATGTTCATCACCAGAACCTCCTGGTCCAAGACCTCAAAGACAGCGCAGACCCCCTTCATACTTAACTGACTATATAAGATTTTAGCCTTCCCGTTGCTCCTTCAGCTCAGCGGTTCAGTGCTAGGTTCCCTCCTTTGTGTCATACATGTATTTCCAGAGACAGTGACATTCAGTTAGTCCGTTTTCATCTATGTTCATTTTGTTTCTTGATTCATATTTCCTTAACTCCTGTGATCCCTGCCCGTTGATTCATAACCGTCAACTAGTTCGTGTTTCCTTTTAGAGGGAAGAAGAGGTTGCGCCAGCAGGCTGTGCCTGCGGCAATGTTTGTTGTATATGCGTGCGCATGTTGGCCTCGTGTTGTGTTACGGACGGCCATTTTAGTTAGGGCTGTATTAAAGCTGCTACTGTTTACTTCGTTGTGGCGTTCTCGTCTCCTTAACACTGGCGGTAACATTACTTCACACATAACTTGTAACACCAAAAATTTAATCTACTTGATACAATGTAACCGCTGCCATTTACAATACGTAGATGAAACTAAGCAACTTCTCCGTCTCTCTGTTTCCGAACATTTTCTCTCTAATCCTAACCACTGCCACACTAATATGCAACTTATCCCACTTGAACTAATCCACTACTTACGTGACTCAATCAGAAAAGCCACACTCATTTCTTATAAATTTCGCGGGGACTTTACAGCCCCATGGTTTAAATAGATGTCATGAATTGTAATTCAGAAAGGTTAATTTTGTTTTAATTTATCTTATTTTGTACGTTTTTTAATTTTTTTGTTTTGTTTTTGTTTTTGTTTTTTGCTGATCAACGTGTAAACGTCATTTCCGCCCCTCCTACGTATTGCGACATCCTCCATCAGATGATATAATATTGTAATTTCATTTTTATAATTTAGTGACATCTCAACCTGAAGAAGGCTGGTTTGACCAGCCGAAATATTTGTGTCAAATATATTACGTTGTATCAACCGTGCAGTAGTATTTGAAAAGCACGGACAGGTCACACAGCTCCGGTAATTTGCATGAATGTAACCGTTTTCGTACTTTTAAAAATATCTTACAATCACAGCCACCTAGGAGGTTCAATGTAAGTGCATGCTTTGCTACCAACAAAATTTCTTGAACATAGAAGAAAAGTGTAAACGTTAAATATTTTGTTTTAAAGCTGGAAGAAGAATGACGGAATGAGCAAAACCGACCTTCAACATTATTTGCAATGTACTTGAAAACGCTCTGACAGACTTTCTTGTTTTAAAGGGGTTACATTTATCGACACTGTCCACTGATTGAGACTTTGTCATGCGCACTGGTGTTTTGGCAAGTTTGCTTTTGCTGGGATATTTCACAGCTGTGAGAACTTCAAGGTAAGGCAAAAATAATGAACATTCATGCAGAAACCCTAGGAAAAAGAGGAGTATATCAAAACTGTTGCTTGCTATGCTACCAACCTTCTTTTGACACCACAGCGGCAGAACTATGAGCAGCAATATTATGAATCACTTTCTTTGTACGTTTATTCTGGTCAGAAAGACTAAATTGACGTTTTGTCGACATAATTATATTCGTACACAGGTTATATACTAGCCTGCCTGATTTCAGGTTTCTTATACACTAAACCAACTTATTCCCTACAAAATGCAAATTCATGATTCAGGGAACTCCTGACCTGTTTGTAGTAAAATAGTCCATATCGAGATTTCAGACGTCCGTTTTCCTCGTTAACAATGAGGATCCTTTCTCCATGACAAAGTTTTTATTTAAAACGAATTGTTTGTTGTCGTTTCGGCAGTATTAACGAGAAGCGTGTACTAGAGGACAATGTCAGGAAAAATAATAATACCCCTACCGTACACTGAAAGTACACATTGTGATTGCAATTCATAAATGGTAACGAGATAGCCTTGTTGTTAGTGAATGGTTAAATTTCTTTTATCATCTGTCGGCCCTTTCTAAAACGTTTTCGGTGCCTCTTTGACAAGCAAAGAGAACAATGAGGCGGAGAAACAAGACAAAAGGACAACAGCTGTCACAGCTGTGTTCCTTTAATTCCGTTTCTTCTGGACGTTATTCAGTTAACGGCTATTCTGTTCAGCGTAGAAGCATTACACCTCTCGAAGCAAAGTATGTTACTTTATGTATTGTAAACAGATTTAAATTAAAATGGATGGAACCGAAGTCGGTGGTTTCAATTTGGGCTGCTCTCCACAATGAAGCAGAAACCTATCGTGACTTCTGATCATTATTTCAGCTTGTTACAAAACCTCGGCATGAGCCTCTGTTTACCCAGTGTGGGAATAATTGTTAAAAGGCAAGTCAGTGAACCCAGCTAGAAAGTTCATTTCACAATTATTTGCGCGTTTTCTCATGAAGACGGGAGTGGAACGCACCTTTGTGTACTTTTCAAAGATAAATCAGGAATACGTCGCGAAGAATATCCAACTATTACACTTTAAGCATGTATAATATTAAGTTTAGTATAAATCTACTAGCGTTCTATCACGAATGAATGCCGTTCTCTCATTTGGCTACGCTACTCGCTATGTACTCTGCTATAGATAATGAGTAGCTGTTGGGAACAAAAATGGCGGCCTCTTCTTCGCGTTTTCGAAATGTCTGCGAGTAGATTTTAGATAATTTACTTATTTGGTTTTGAACGACTAGTAGATTTATACTAAAACAATAGATTATTCGCTCTCGAATTCTATGCGTGATAACTGATTCAGGCAGTGCTCCCTCATCAGCTATCACGCGATAGAAAATCTCAATCGAGCTCGTAATCTAACTGTTAAATAGAAAATGGTTCTTAATAACTCCAAGCACGCCCTTACCATGAAAGCCTAGGTCATGTTTTGTCTAGGTACTGGCCCTAGTTAACCATACAAAGAGCGGATAAAGACTTTATCCAGCTGGGCCCGGTAGTTCCAAAACCGTTCAATGCTAACCCGCCCACAATTAAGAGTTGATCGAAGTTTTCATGTCGCTCGTGCGTTGAGAATGTTTTAAAAGCAAAGTTTGCTTTGAATGTAAAGTTAGCTCAAAGTAAAAACTCAGGAGCGAAAATTCTTAGGGAATGATCTTTATTAAACAGTAATTAAAATGGAATCAGAGTTTAATTTCGCTATCGCGGGATTTGATTAATCGTTCTTTGAACAACTGGATCCTTATTAAATAACCATCCAGTGGATAAAGTGTACTGCATGTAATGCCCTATCCGCTGAATAAAGGCATTCGCTGTTTGAGCAACTGGAGCCTGTTAAACTGATGAAGACTAACCCAGTTTCCCTTTGCACAGCCGAACCCAGCTGCCCCGTGACTTTGCCTCAGAAGGCCTCAAGTGACTGTAAAAGTCTTCGAGAAAAAGAGCTTGAGCACCAGAGAAACATATACCAGTTCGTCCCACGTCCCCCTATGCCAATGCCAAGGGTGAACATGACCATTCCGCGACTTTTCGCTCAGTATTCACAGGATGAATTTCTAAAGGAACATTTGGCTAATTACATAAGCATGTTAAAGACAAACAAAGCTTTCACTGAGCAATGGTTAAAGCAACATCCTGGAGAAATCCACGACTTCCAAGGGTACAAAGACATATTCCACGATTTTAGAACAAAGTTGGCAAGTAACGTAAGTAGGATAGCAATTTACCATATTTATACTGCAGAAAGCGTTTTTGTAACTAATGTACACTTGTTTAAATTCCTATGAAAAGTGAAGATGAAATACTCAACACAGAGGCAGATCGACTCTAAATTCTTTGTCAAATGGTCTCATCGCCAAACTTTCTGAACGTAGGTGACAAAATAAGAGCATTTGGTGTGGTTCATTAATATCTAAGCCAATCAAAACGCTGGAATTTGTAACCGTGTTAGTTGTGTATAGCCCAATCGATCTGATGAAATAATTCCCAAACAATTACAAACGGGTCTGTAAGTGATTTATAAATATTTCACAAACTATACAGGGAAGCACTGGCTTCTTCCGATTTGTGTCAAACATCGAACCCTTCAAGGATATACTTGATAACTGGGGCGATGACGGCATCTTCGCCGAGCAGAGACTTAGTGGCAATAATCCATTTGATTCGCAGGGTGACAGAGGATTCCTGTAAGTTAATTAGTTTTACTCATTTAACATCTAGCTGACCTTGGTTGTAATTCACTGGACAGTTGTACACAGATAACGTTAGAAAAAGTACACAGAAACTCAACGCCTAGCTAAGCCAATCGTTTGCAAGCATGTATCACCACCATTTGAACTTCAAAATATTTTGCAACAACTCTCCGTTCTCTTATAAACACTCCGCAGAAACATGCACGGGTCCGAAGGACTTTCATTTTAGCGTTTTACCTCATGCTGATTCTAATTCTCAATTGCCGTACTCATCAAAATTTGAAAATTAAAAACCAGGTTTAAATGTCAAATTCAGAACAAATGCAAAATTGACTGCCTTCTTTGAATTCTGTTTGCCAACTGGGAACTTTCAAAATACGTGATGAAAGCCAATTTAAAGGGGAAGACAAGCATCTCCTGTTTCAATAGTACTGCTTCAATACCCCCTTTACACAAATTGTTTTGAAGAGGATATCTACTACCGTCGACCGCAATTCATCGCACAGATCATCTCCATCAGTTACACCGAAGGAAAGACTGGAGTCAGAGCGCTAATCTTTAAAATGGCGAGCTCTGATGAAACTCTTGGCATTATGGGCTCTTCGAATCGTTTCCCAGCTGGAAATCGTGACACTATGTTCAGACGAGACTGGGATACTCTTCAGGGTGTTTGTTTGGCAGGGGCCTCCCTTTTCTTCCCGCATTGTTAAAAGTTATGTTTTACTGTAATATTTCAGCTGCTGTGGGATTGAGGTGGTCAGAGTTAGTTGAAACGCTCGACCCAAATTACGACTTGGAAGCTGCTATACAGCGGGCTTCAGGCAACGATGACCCAATAGAAGAGGTAGAGTATACTTCTTCATTTCGAGAAAACGTCTAAGTTGATACAGATTTGACGTATTCAGACGGATGCCGATTTCGCCATATGTGATTTGAACTGAATTGGTACTCTTTGTAAAACATGTCTTACTGAATTGCAGATTAAATTTCACGGTTTAGTTACGGCGAGGAAGCATTCTGAGAACGCATCTCAATTTCCTGAGACACGGACGGGTACAGTGGCATATTTACGACCAAAGAAAAAGTATGACCAATGTGGCTAGATGCACTAGCTGTGAGTTTGTGTGGTTGTAGTCAAAACAGAAACAACTTTAGAGGTCTTAAGTGGACGGGAGGAACTATCATCTGAGTAATATACAATACGTTAATATGGACACCATTTACCTTCTTAAGTTGACTCACAACGGATTCCAGCACTTTCCACCATTTATGCTTTGGT
Source organism: Pachyseris speciosa (assembly GCA_016490735.1). Classification (NCBI taxonomy): domain Eukaryota; kingdom Metazoa; phylum Cnidaria; class Anthozoa; order Scleractinia; family Pachyseridae; genus Pachyseris; species Pachyseris speciosa. The sequence continues at coordinate 648,318 of JAEMWC010000287.1, forward strand.
AGATCAGTGAAACAATCTTTTTACAGTTTACGCTGTGTTAATGGTATCCAACAAATGACTGATCATTATTAGAAAACAGGTTATGGTCCGATATTAAGTTACCATAGGAAAAAGCCTTGATTTTAGCTGTAAGTGATAATAGCTCTAAAACCAAAACAGATCAAAATGATCTCATTGCTTCCTTTGCATTTTAACAGATTCTCCTGTTTTCTCACCTTTCGATGGTGACTCGTGGATGTTAGCCAAGATGGTTGTGCAGGCGACCGATTACGCGCAAAGCCAGATGATATAGCATCTTCTAAAGGTTAGGTCAATAATGCCGGTAGGATTACGCCCGCGTTCTATCCAAACAGTTGTGAGAACTATCGGCTGTCAACTACCAAGCAAAAACTGAATTTGATGTTCTTAAAACAAATATTAGCCCAAAAAGCGAATCTTCAATGGGTGGTATCTTCGCGTCTTATAACATCAAAATTTCTGGCAAGAGCCAACTATCAAGTCGACAGTCCAATGCCCAGGACGGAAGATTTTGATATGTTGTTAAAACAAATATTAGCCTGGGAGCCCAGCGAATATTCCATGGCTGATATCTTCGTTTTTAGAAATAACATTTCCGGCAAGAGGCAACTATCAGTTGCAAGTCGATCGATAGCCCCAAGACAGAAACTCTCTGCATGTTGTTTACACCGAGCAAAAGTCATTGAAACTGGTAGTTTACAGCTAATTAAATTGACTGTCAGCGCGAAAGGTTGAAGTAGAAAGCGACCAATACAATTGCGATGTTAAGAGCCTGTTTGTAAATGAATTAGCAAGCGGGAGACTGTCTTATAGTGTTTCTCCACCGATGATCACTCAGAGATCACACCACGTGAAGTATCAGTTAAGTCAATCAGTAACTGCGAACGTTTAGCAGTGAACTATAAGAGTACACATGGTTTTTTTCAAAGTAAAGGGATACAATTACGTTCTTCTTCTTCTTCTTCTTCTTCTTCTTCTTCTTCTTCTTCTTCTTCTTCTTCTTCTTCTTCTTCTCTCTTCTTCTTCTTCTTTTCATCTTCCTCTCAGTTTGATTTCAGTAGTTTTATTTTGTTTGAGCATTTACTTTTAATACCCCTTACAAAATTATTGCATGTCTTTATACGCGCAGATTCATCTCTTTACCGAGCCCATCTGCGTGGCCCTTTACCGTCATATGCCGTCTAAGCACCCGCTAAATGAGTTCCTCAAATATCACTGTAGAGGGCCTCAAGGCTACATGGACCGGCTCGCTGCTATGGGGCGTCAAGGTGCTATGTTACTGATCATTCGCGGCTACCAAACTATGGATTGGAATAACGCAAACCTTATCTCTTTGATATGAAGGTAAGATGTATTACCTATAAATATATATATATATACTTCAGAAAACTACAACCCTTTCCAATATCAAACGATCACTAAAGAACACCTAAATACTGCACTTACTTTAAAATAGAGCATCATGCAAATGCAATCAGATGCAATATGATGCAAATAAACACAAGAAGAACACAGTAAAGCTGCTGGATACCCGGTATACGTATTGGATTTGGTCATGCAGGGGCATGGCTGGAGACTATAGAGCATGCTTGTCGCTAACATGTTCACTTTCAGTCACACGCGCATTCATAATCTAAACCAATTGGGAGATGCTATTGATGTGTTCTCTAATAAGATATTACAGTGTGCACGCTTGGGGACTGTCCACTCAGTATACAAATGATATAATTTGCAGATCAAAGAAATGCATGTATAAATTATTTCGTATGTTTGCATTACTTTGTTAGCAAAGTATAAGCCTGAACTTTTCAAGGATATATTTTCACTATTGCTTAAGTAGTGTTCATAACTGCGATGATCATTCACATATTCAATCTTTAATCTGCAGTTCAAATATATGATTTTCATATATTCATTCTCACATGGACTGATTTATTGCTCGATGTAGAAACGAGGAGTGGATGACAAGAAAATACTTCCATATTTTCCATACCGTGATGACGGTATGCTGATTTTAAGGACTATCAAAGGAATGGTGAAAGAGTACGTAAACATGTGAGTATCCACCATGTCTCAGAATTAAGCAGGTTAGCTCAGTGGTAGAGCACCGGACTACTGTGCGGGAGGTCGCGGGTTCAAACCCCGGCCGGACCAACACTCAGGGTCGTTAAATAATTGAGGAGAAAGTGCTGCCTTTGTAATGACATCTACAAACGGTTAGACTTTCTAGTCTTCTTGGATAAGGACGATAAACCGTAGGCCCCGTCTCACAACTCTTCATAATTCTCTGATTCTCAACCTCGTTCCCTGGGTCTCTCCTCTTCGCGCCCCTCTTCGCGCCCCTGGAGCGAGAGAGAAGAGACCCTGGTTGGGTCTGGTCACGTGTGTCTGAGACAATTGAAGACGTTAGGGAGGGGTCCTTATATCTCAATATTTTGTCGCCGTTCCTTTTGTCACAATCCAATTTCGTGTTCTCTACTCGCTGACAATTTTGTGGAGTCTGCCGATCGATTGGGTTCTGGGAAAGTCATCGGTTTCAAAACAACTCTCATCCGCTGGAACTAAAAAGTTTATTTCTCTGATATTCAAAAAGCTTTCGATCGCCATCGCTGGTTTAAAGGCGAGCATGGAGTGATGCGAAACGCAACCGCAAGTTAGTGTTTTATCTGATAAGAATAGCGTGTTCCCGACCCGGCTGAGACGGCATATGAGAAAGATATAAGAATCCTAATATGCCCATGAACTCTTCATGGTTGCTGTGTAAAAGTTTCCCTTTTAATTGCTAACACTTTGGTCTTGACGCATCCGAATTCATGCCGTAACAAATCAACGTGGTGTGGTACATATGAGAAGAATGATAATCGTTTCCTGTGAAAAGCGCCTCCGATGATTTTCACGGTCAAAGATTTTGGATCTTCGACAGCCTCTGAAAAATATAGCTCATTTATTTCTTCTTCTTTCCGAGCCGCTGCACTTCGAGCAAAATATAAATTTCGAACAAACTTCAGCTGACAAAATGCTCGTTGCGTCTACCACTGTGCAAATGAGCGACTGTTTTGTTTCGTAGTATGCATAATTTTGGCGTCTGTGGTGCTGCGTCGGTGAAGTTTGGCTTACCAACGGAGAATTCATGGCCGTCTTTTGGCCGATTTAGCTTCGTGTATGTTTTCAGCGGGCTAACATGATGATTCAGAGGATGTTAGTGCTTTGTATTTTAGTTATTTTGACCTCAAAGGTCATTTCTGGGTTATTAACGCCTGTTTGTTGGAACCCGTGTTGTTTCTGTTTGGGTGTTTTGTTATTAGGTAAAACGAGTTAATTATTTTCCTTGCGATTGGCGCATATGTTCCATAGTTTCAGTTTGCGTTACCTCGTGCTAGCCGCTAGTGCACGTCTGCCGAATCTTGTAGTCGTCAAAATCGTTTTTTAATCCAGTCTTCCACACGTGTTAGCTTCATTCTCATCATGGCCGCGTCCAAAAAGTCCACTAGAAGCAGCAGACCTCCTCGTCGGCCCCTCGACGACGAATACAGATGGGATACACTGGATTCTCTGTCAGCCGATGTCGCCAAGATTTCAACAGATTTGGCCCAGTTCGCGCGTTTTCCATCCCCCACGCTACCTGCACATACACATACTGCTCCACTAGCTAATATTCCGCCGTCAGCTTCGCCTCCTCAACAAACGACTGAGAATTCCGCCTCTCCGCCGCTCGCACGCGACGCAGTTTTCGTAGCGAGCTCCGATCCCAAGAACCGCGTACAAACCGCATTCCACGAACCACCACAAGATAAGGAATACCGCCGTCTTCTGCTCGCGAAAGAAACGCAGCAGCTGGAGGTACAAAAGCTTCAGCTCCAGCTCGAACTTACCAAGCTGCAAGCTTCCACAGGCTCGGTAGTTCCAGAGAGTTCCAGTCCTGCATCAGCTCGACTCCACGACCACACGAAGTCGCTGGGCGATCTTCGCGCCCCTCAGCGTACGCTCTTTCCTCAACAGTGGCCGCACATTTTCGCTCCAGGTGAGCCAAAACTTTATAACGAGTTATCCCTAGCTGAATTCACGTGCTGGCGTGTTGTTTCTGTTTAGCGACTGTGGTTTTTACGTCCTTCGAGGCGTTTGGTTTGGCTCATTTCAGTTCGTCCGTTGACCGTACAGCCAGTCTTGTTATCTTAAGTTTGTAAGGATAGCGTTTTTAGCCGTGTGATTATCTTGCAATATTTATATTGCCGGTCCCGACAGCAAGATGTTCAGTGTTCCTATCCGTCTTTCGATCCTTTCTTTAGCACTGTAGCTTCTAAAAGAGCTACGCAGCAGAAATTGATCACTTAGCTTTGGTTACGGCTGTGTTTTTGAATGTGATCGTTTCGCTCCGCTCTGTAAATGCGGTTCTTAGTAGTTTCCTCCTTTTGTTAATGCCAGTTTATTGGCTGTGTTTTGAGTACGCCATGAAATGCCAGGTAAGACCATGGTTTCGATCCTCCCTTGTGGATCTCGTCAGTTGCCGGGAATGGCTTGATTAGAGTTGCTCTTTAGGCAACGTCGTTCTTTCATCAGGATTTATCCCACTTGACATGGTCCGTGCTTTGCGGATAACAGTGCTCACACGCTTCGATGGCTTTCCGTACATTTCCGTTCTCCCCCAGGCTCAGAAGAGACAACTTTCACACTAATCCGCCCCTCCCTCGACTTGTTTATTTGTAATCTCCCAGATTCTGGGAGACACGTGACCAGACCCAACCAGGGTCTCTTCTCTCTCGCTCCAGGGGGCGGGAAGAGGAGAGACCCTGGGAACGAGGTTGTATGATTCTGTCGAACGTAATAGAACTCTGGCAGTGACCAACCCTAGTGTCTGTCTTAATTTGATATTGACATTACGGAGGCACTCATAACTCAACTTCACTTCCCGGCCAGTGTTGTAGTGCGCATTTGAATATTGCATGCGCAATATAAATGTGATATATTAAACAGGACATCTTAATTCTTAATCTATAGTGCAAGACAACCCACACTAGTCCTCTTCTTGAGACTTGAAACCAAGTTGGCATGCATTGCCCTCGGCATTTTATTACTTTTCAGATACTATCCTCGTAATAGTGACGTTAAAAAAGACAAGGAGTTAAAGGCTTTTGTAAAAGAACTGACTGACAAACGCCCTATTCCGAACAAGGGCTATGGACAGCTGGTAAGTACATGTACTCTGACAGGTATAGTTCGTGAATGGTTTGAGCACAGGAGCTCGTACGTCATGATATAGGCTGATGAAGCACGATCGTCGCGTGACTAACGTTTCGACAACCTGGAAGGAAGTCATACAAGTCGGTTGACTCTGATGATGACTTCCACTCGGGTTGTCAATTTTTTAACGAGCAACAGCGCATACGTTCTTTCGCATTTTCCACACATTTTGTGAGAGTTGTTTGTTTCGCGTCAGCATTCATTCATTGTAGCTGACATAGTAATGGCGGAGATCAATGACGGAGTTGTTTTTTGTCCGCCTAAAACTTTATCTGAGGAGCAGCTTTTAGCTGACGAAGCCGTTGCAGCTTCTACAAAGTACAGAAGATGGGCTTTGGACATTTTTAGACAATTGCGGTTGGAAAGAGAGACGAGAATACCGAGTTTAGATCATATCTTTATCCTGGCGGTCTGAACAAAGATCTGACTTGTACAGTGTAAATCCTGTAAATTATGAAATATCGTAAATGGATGCCGTATCTATCAACTGCTGGTACGCGAAGTTTACAAATGATGACGTAAAACGTTTTGAAAATGAAAATAAAAAGGAACTAGTTCTGTAGGTAACGGTCAGATTAGAAGTAAAGGTGATTAGTTTCTAAAGAAACTGTGGTGCTGCGTCGGTGGGGGAGTGAAACACGAAAATTTGGTTTATCAACAGAGTTGATAATGTAAATTGACCACCGTACAGGGATTCGATTAGCTGACGTTTCGAGCGTTAGCCCTTCGTCGGAGCGAATCGAGGAATTGTGGGTTGTGGATGGTTTATAAACAGAAAATGGAGCTACGCTATTGGTGGTAACATGGTAACTTGAAAAACAGGAATAAATTAATTGAATGAAAAGCGCTCGTTGATACCGTGGGGATTAAGAGTGCCAATTTGAAAGATCAGTTTTTGCTCGAGATTTTTACGGCTTTCCGTGGTACCTTGATGTAGGGAAAGGCCGGAGATCGACATGTGTTGTTTGGAATGGTTAGGGAGATTAAAATTATTATTATTATTATTATTATTATTATTATTATTATTATTATTATTATTATTATTATAATGCCGAGCGACCGGTTTGGATGCGTCTTTGTCATCTTTCTCAACATCACGAAGATGTTCTCGGAATCGGTCACCAAGTCGTCTTCCTGTTTCTCCGATGTTATTGGCTATCGAACTTATGAATTATTAATTAGTTTCAGAATGGTTTTTCGTATCTGGCGTAGCATGTATTATCATACAATGTTATTTATTGCAGTTGATATTTGTATGTCTCTCAGTTTTGATCAGGATTTTCTTGCAATTGTATGACTGGCGGACGCATCTTTAATAACAGTTTGACTTTGAAGCTCGTGGTAGTGTAGTCAGAATCAGTCCTTCTCCGCGCTTGCTCTCACTTCAGTGATCGTGCCTCGCCAAGTTATTAACGGAGGGTATTTTATAAGGACAGTGATCAAATGTCTAAGGGGCTAAAGTATTTGAACTGAAGACCGTTGGTTTCAAACTCACCCAGGCTTTTTCGCCATTGCCAGTCCTAGGTATGGATTATATTGTCCAACCTTAAATATGTGTGGCCATACAACCTGTTTTACATTACTGCCCCGATTTTGTAGTGTTAACGGACAAACCACTTACAAACTTGCTAGTGCCTATGATCCATATTGGATAGATCTGACTCGAGAGCTAGTCGTAATGTGAAGAAAATGTGGTATGCCGGACACATTTTTTAAAACTGATCTGGCGTCTAAAAAGATGGAGCTTCTTAAATGCTGTAAATTTCATCAACAATAGCCGTGGTCACACTACAGACTTTTACCTAGGTAAACACGATTTACCTAGGGAAAACTCACCATGCATTTCCCTAGGTAAATTCATCTCGGGTTTCATTTTACCTTGGTAAAAAATTCTGGAAAGGTAACACTACTGATGGACTCCCGAGATTCTCACCCAAAGTAACGAGTATAAATATCTCATTCGCGCAATTGAATTTTTGGCGCGTAAATTAAAGAAGGCAAGATGCTCGGGATCTAGCTGATCAAAGAGAAGTTTTTCTTCTTATCTCACTTTTACTGCTTACTTTAATTCAACGAGCAAAGCGAGCAAAAATCCTTTTACTACGAAGAATGATTTCGCGGCGAGTACAGCGAAGGAGGAGAGCATCATGGCTTCAAATCTTCTTCGTTTTGAATTGGCAACAACACCGTCGTCCCAACCGTATAGCATGGGTTCTTCCAAGGCCACAATTCTGGTTTGAGAATCTGCTGCGCTCACACTCTTTGAACACTTGGTGGAAAGAAAATTTTCGAGTTTCAAGGCTGGCGTTTGACTATATTTGCAGAGCTGTTGGTCCTGTTATTCGGCGGCATGACACTAATTTACGGGCAGCCATACCAGTCAAAACAAGAGCAGCAGTAGGATTGTGGAGGTTACCGACAGGAGACAGTTACCGTTCGTGTGGTCTGATGTTTGGCATTGCAAAATCTACTGCGATTGGAGTATGCCAAGATTTTGTGCAGGCTCTGTGCCAGCTTAAGGATGAATTCATTAAATTTCCCGACACTGCAGCCGCTGTGAGAGAGAAAATTGAAGGTTTCAGAGAAAAATCTAACTTTCCTAACGTTGTTGGCGCTATCGATGGTAGTCACAGTCCTATCAAAGCTCCAATGATAAATCATGAAGACTACTTCAATCGAAAACGATATTACAGTTTCGTAGTCCAGGGAATTGTCGATGCCTCTGGTGCTTATTTGTCTGTATCCACAGGATTTCCTGGTAGCATGCATGACGCGCGCATATTGCGGCTAAGTAATTTCTACTCATTGGCAGAGGATAAGCACATTTTGACGGTGCCTTGTATGGATTTGAATGGAACACAGATTCGACCCCTGATTTTAGGTGACTCTGCTTATCCAGTTAAGTCATGGCTTATGCGTCCCTTCCAAGACAACGGAGCTTTAACCCCTGCCCAGCGACACTTTAACAAGGAACTTAGCCAAGCTCGTATAGTGGTTGAACATGGCTTTGGTCAAACTAAAGGGAGATGGAGATGTTTAGACAAGAGGTTGGATGAGGATACATGGAGAATCCCTCAAAAGATTATCGCGTGTTGTGTATTACATAACATTTGTATTTTGCTGCAAGATGATTTTGATGCACCACGTGTGAATCTCCGTCATGAGCAAAATGTTGGAGAGGATGAAGTTGGACCCCAAGACATAAGACAGGCAATTGTCGACTACCTTTTTTAATGTTGTATACAAGTACACTTCGTATTCTGTGACGACAACTAGCATATTTCTATCTGTTTGAATTATATAGGTTTCAGTTCTGTTCATAAACAGTCAAATATTTAAACGCTTTTAACCTGTAATCGATAAAATGTTAAAAGTTAAGTGAAACTCAAACTGAAAAAAAAGGAAGATATGCAGAGAAAAAAGTCAGGCATTTGTGCAACCCTAGTCTTTTTTGAAAATGTTTCCCAGTTCCTTTAACGCAGCAAGGGTAAATTCTTGATGCCGTTTTTCAGCTTCAACTTCAAACTTCATAAGTTGCTGCATAGCGAGCCGATCTTGCTCCTCTGCCTTCATCATCATTTCCTGCTGTGATTTTAGCAGAGTGATAAGGCTCTCGTGCTCATCGCTTTTTCGCCTTTTCTCACCCTTTTTTCGACCTGCGACGGCGTCTTCCACCGGTTTACTTTCGGCCGCTTTTCGCTTCCCTTTCGCTGGATTAGGTTGTATCTCTGAATCACTTTCACCGGTCGTCTCAATAGAGCTGCAACTGGCCGATGTGGTTGATGTGCCAGAGCTGGGTGAGGGAGTTGATTCCGTTTCGATTGAAGTGACGCTAGGGATAGATGTTTCGGAAACATATCTGGGATTAACCTTGTCGATGAATCCTAGAAAGGAATCCATCACATCGAAGAATTCGAATTTTTCGCGGTCTCTTCCAGTCGCCTTGTTGTCATTAATGCTCTTATATTTGTCGAAAAGGCTCTTCCATTTATCTTTCAACTGACCCAAGGACTTTCCGCTCTCAATTTTGTAATCTGCACACATATCTATAAATTTAGCGTGGATAGCTTCCCAGATTCTCTTCTTTGCTTGAGGATTCTTTGCTTTATTCAAAGCATCAGCGTGATCTTGATAGCAAAGAATGAGGGTTTTTGTCTCGCTATTTGACCACCGATTACTTTGTGTGCGCGACTGAGCCTGAGACGATGTTGGCGTTTCAATGGTGTTTGAATGTTGATCGGCCAGCGGAAGAGAAACTGGTAACTGTTGCGGGTGATTGAATCCATATGAGAATGTATTGTAGTTTTCCACGGCCTGATCAGGACCAGTTGATGGAGGAAAAGAGGTTGGTTGGCTTGTGTCGATATGGTGTCGAGAGTTGAACAAATATCCATTATAGAATACTGGCTCCGACTCTTGTGGATAGAGACGATTTCTGTAAATAAAAAGCAATCGCTTGGTTAAAAAACAATTCCAAACAGCTCCTAGTTGACTAAAATGTCAAAACTGAAATTGAAGAGATACTTACAATCCTGCTCTGAACTGCGACATCTTTCAGATCATTCCCGTGCAAAATCCTCAACCTTTATCAGTAGACGACACTTGCCGCGAAAAATTCTTTCACAACATCATTTATGTCCGATTCTGTCATTACGACCTTCGCCGACGAGCGTTTATTGGTTAGCTACCTCGGTATTTCATTTTCCCCCAGCTATCGCTTTGGGGTAACTGTCAAGGGAAACTCTATTGTTCTCGTGAATATCCAAGCTCCATAAGATAAAATTTCCCCGAGGTAAGTTACCTTGGGAAAAATCGGTCACACTTCAAAAATTCAGTTTCCCTAGGTAAACTGTCAACAAGTCGAGTTTACCAAGGTAAAAAGTCTGTAGTGTTACCACGGCTAATAATTGAAATATGTACTTATCGAAAAAAGTCTGAAAGGCATCCAGGTGTTCTCCTTATTTATATTTATTTATTTATTTATTTATTTATTTATATATTTTTTTTTTTGAAAATTAGGGCCGTTTATTTCAAATATCTAACTCCGCAGGTGTTTAAATTAGCCAAGGTGATAATCTATAGTGATGCAAAATAACATACAGCTCTTTCATAATTTCCCCAGAATAAAGCATTAGTTAATAAATGGGCCGCGAAATAGTAAGGCCAGTTATTTCTTTATATGTCGATTTTCCTACATGTATTTGACAAGAAGCCAAACAATAATAACCCGGGTTGATACCTCGGTTAATCCTAGATTTTATCACCGTTGACATTTTTAAGAAATTAGCACTCGCAATAACAAACCTTCACATAATGAGACACTTTCTCGTTATCTGTAGCGGTAATTTAAAAGTTATAGTTTAATGATATGGATATATAAATAAAAATAACGCACATACCTAACAAATGGCTGTGTTATATAGCTTCGTATCCTTTCATCAGCACATTGTGATCGCATTTTTTGTTCATTTGCAGCGGTTGGTAGCTTAATGGCTTCAACTTCTTAGGCTTATTTCCCCACATTCCAGCTCCGTTTTTGAATTATTTTTCCTTCTAGAATTATTGTGAAGTCACGGCAACTAATTTCTCTTGCCAGGTAAAAGGTTTTCTAGCAAAGTTGAGGACCAAGAGAGATGTTATTGATGTACTAGCTAAGTTAGTGTGGTTAATGAGTGTAAAGCACGCCGCAGTGAATTTTCCCATGAGTGACTATGGAGCGTTCACCCCACTCATGCCGACCAAGGTTTACAACGACACTCGAGTACCAGCTGGAAAGCTTGCCGTGTACAATCTACCAAACAGCCTCATTTCAACAGTAAGTGCTTCAGCACATTGCTCACTCTAAGAGGACACAGTGTCTGTAATAAAACAGAACGCTAAAAACAATTTTTTTAAATAGGTTTTTTCGCACCTCTATGGCTGTTGAAATCCCTGCACTTCACTTTCTGGGACACAGCACAATTGCTATCCCCTCTTTCCCCTCACCACAGGCAGCCCAAGCTCTCTTTATGAACCACACAAGGAACACAATATGGCGTCGAAATATAAGGGTTTGTATGGGATTTTCTACACGATATCCATGAAGGTCGTTAAAAGTGAAAATAGTCAATAAAAATGGCTTACCTTATTCCATACGTGTGTTGTTTACTCCTGGTGTCGTTATTTTACCGATTTAACTTGATTTAAGCGATTTTTTTGAATCCTGGTTTTCTCTTCATAAAGAGGAGACAAGGCGAAACACAGGCAGTCCGGACAGCCTGCCGAACGAAGTCAAAAATCCCAGGCTAAAATGTACCCACGGCCACAAATCCACCGCAGAATTCAAGGGCAAAGGTTGATCTTTCATTTCAGTTCTCTAGCCACACAATCGCAGCCCTGAGATCGACGCCGGGCGGCTCTTCGTGTCCCCAGTGAAACGATAAAACGATGGCAGACATCCGTGTACATTTTAAACACGACACAACGACCGTTGAAATCGGCTTGGTAACCTCGTCATGTTGGCAAACCAAGACTCGCGGGGGTACTAGACCTCAATTTGTCAGCAACACTTCTTGTAACACCCGGGGTCCCCTCAGGATGAATCTACACTGCTCCATTGTCTCAAGCACCCAATCAAAACCGCGCAGCATCGTGTTTACATGTGCGAAAAATGTGCACAACTCGGAGGAAACCCAGGAAGAAATGTAGCCGGTAAATCTGTAATTTATTTTCAACAAGAAATTCTGCGAGAATTAGAAGCGGCCTTTTTGACCATCCGAGCCGGATTAATGCACAGGATAAGTTCAAGTTGATCGTAATTCAATTTTTGTCACCTTTCAGTTGGCAAGACAGTCAATTCCTCACTCCGAATGATTAAGAATTTAAAATTCAATTACGCGTGTAAGGAAGCTTTTGGTGGCCTAGTGGGTCAATGCGCTCTTTTCGTACTATAATGACAGCTTAGGGTCAGTGGTTCAAGCCTCAACAGAGTGAAGTTTTTTTTTCTTTGATCTCTTTTTTTTTTCTATTCCTTTTCACTTGTTTTTCTTTTTTCTTTTGTCAACGCTTAAACTGTAAACCTATTTTGCAATTTAACACGGAAAAGTACTCAACCGATTCTCTGGATATTCACTACGCGAGAAACCAAGGCCAGCTGAAGCTTGACAAAACACTGGCACTTCGATTTGTTTGACAATTTCAAAGAAAGCGAACAATTTGGTATAAATCTGAGTCTTCGATCCGTTGACCAGTTTCTCGACGATAACCGATATCTCAATACTACCAAGGTATGTTCAAACAACGCCACGCAAAAGAGCTGTATTTCACTTCCGGTATTACACCATCACTAGTACTTCCGGTATTGCACCATCACTAACTCGGTCAATATTTGTTTATCTTCAAAACCGGGTCACGAACAATCTCGTTACATGTAAAGTAAATTCAGTGAAAGTTATGGACTTTATTTAAGATTTCATAGGGCTTATAAATTATTTTAAACGTTGTTACAATTTATCATTCCGGAAAAGAAACACAAATGCCCAAAGATTTTGTTTAAAACAAATGCATTGTGAAACGAAAATAACCATAAACAGGGCACAGTTTCAAAACTATAATATCTGTCCAATCAGAAGTGCCCGTTCCCACGAGTGAAACAGACAAGAAACATAACTTACACGCAATATCGGGAAAGTATGGAGCCCCATAAGGGACATGCAACTTATCGACTTGTTAAGATGTCGAAATGTCGAGATTTCGAGTTGTCGAGATCTCGAGTTGAGTAGTAGTGATGTCGAGATGTTGGGATGTAGAGTTGCGAGATGTCGAATTGTCGAAATGTCGAGATGTCGAGTTGTCGAGATGTCGAATTGAGTAGTAATGATGTCGAGATGTTGGGATGTGGAGTTGCGAATTGTCGAAATGTCGAGATGTCGAGTTGTCGAAATGTCGAGATTTCGAGATGTCGAGATGTCGAGTTGTCGAAATGTCGAGATGTCGAGTTGTCGAAATGTCGAGATGTCGAGATGTTGAATTGTTGAGTTGTCGAGACTTTTTGCTCAGAACGCTAACAGGTTTATTGCAGGCACATGAAAATGGTGTCATGAACAAGAAGCTCAAAATGGCGATAAAGGTCTTTAGAGTATCTCTTCTGTTAAGCTGTCTTTTCTTCAGCGCACAAGCGGTTCTTGAGAGATACCTACCTGTCCTTGAACAGCAGGCACTCATGGAACGTGATCAACTGGTAGAAAGGTATTTTAACCTTGGTTTTACGCAGTGTGAAATCTGTGCCTTCCTTGTCCTCGCTCATGGAATCAGGATAAACCTACGCCAGCTCAAAAGTATATTACAAAGACGAGGCTTAAGAAGAAGGGGACACCATACTGACTTCGGTTTGGTAATTAGCGCAATCGAACAAGAAATGGAAGGAAGTGGTAGTGGTATTGGTTACCGTGCAATGTGGCAGCGACTAAGAAATGATCGAGGAATGGTGGTTAGTCGAGAAACAGTGCGGCACGCTGTGAGGATAATTGATCCCGAGGGAGTATCTGAGCGACTAAGACACAGGTTGAGGCGAAGGCAATATAGAGGCAAAGGACCGAACTTCCTGTGGCACATTGACGGTTATGACAAACTTAAACCCTTTGGGTTTTGTGTTCACGGATGCATTGATGGGTTTAGTAGGCGAATTATGTGGCTTGAGGTTGGTTCTACGAATAGCGATTCACGAGTTGTAGCAAGTTATTTTGTTGGCTGCGTTAGACAAGTTAGTGGTACGGCAACAGTAGTACGTGCTGATTACGGAACAGAAAACGTGAAAGTAGCGGGTATCCAATGATTTTTTAGGCGTGACTCCAATGATTCTTTGTCAGGGAGCAAAAGCTTCATGTATGGCAAGTCTTCCTCGAATCAAAGGATTGAAGCCTGGTGGGGCCAGCTGCGAAGAAATTGTGCGGAGTGGTGGATTAATCACTTCAAAGAGTTCAGAGATCTCGGTTTGTATTGTGATGGTCATGTCTTGCATGTGGAATGCTTGAAGTACTGCTATATGCGTTTGATATGAGACGAGCTTCAAAAAGCTGCTATTCAGTGGAACCTGCATCACATTAGACCTTCAACTAACCCTAATTCTCCCCCCGGAAGACCTGATACTTTGTATTTCCTACCATCTTTAACAGCGGAAGAAGTAAGAGATCATAAGTACCCTGTTGCCGATGATGACACCGATGTTGCTGAAGAGCTTTGCTGTTGTGACCCTCCGCCTGACTGCTTAGATTCATTTTCACAACTTGCTACAATTATAATGAATGAACATGGACTTCATGAGCCTCAGACGCCAGAAGCAGCAAAGGAACTATATATCAAACTTTTGGATGCCATAGAGAACATATGACCTCGATCGTCTCACGAGGCATCTTTCTACTTAGTGTTTGAAATTTGTGTAATGAAACTGATGTGGCCATTGTAATTGGACTAATTGGTGCTATGAGCAAAAATGCTACCATTCACAAATGTTCTTCAGTTAAATGTTACAGTCCGTTCTTAAACCCTTATGCAGTTAATATAGTTTCTTACGTCCACCTGATTGAGGATTTGCCTTTATGTAATGCGGCAAGTGTGCAATAAATGAAGGTTGTTGTTTTATAGTAAATTGCCCTTGATTTTCCTGTTGATCAAAGTGGCTTGGGTGTGAAATCGCAAATATCCAGATTTCTTGTTTTCCATGAAAAATTGTCATCAGAATTGAATGCTGCTACACAAGGGATCTTTGCTACAACAAATGTATTAATCATACCTTGGCATACTAAGGAGTTTTTCGAAGGGATGGAATACGTTACAGTATGTCACACAACTGAAGACAGTTCTTGGTAAATCTGGAAAGCATATGAAGGAGAGCCTTCTTCGTATCTTGAACGAACCGCAACCACGAGCACTGAAAGCCCGCAATCTCCCCGCAAGTCAATTAAAACAATCTACTGATTCTTACACGAAAATTATGAATTTTATTTCAACAGGAACAGTCTTTTAACTTTACATTCTATATTTACCCAAAACGTCAATTAATAAATACTTTACACTTGCTCCCTGCAAACACCCTCCCATTAATGATTACATACAGTGTTTGAATGCCTTAGGGGTCATGTGATGTGACAATAAATTTAATTTTACAAGGTAACTGGTGGGAACAAGGCTGACTATAAAACCGAACAACAAAACAATAGTAGACGGTATTTCACTTGATATACCATTGGTAAAAGCTGATTGCTTCGAAATACAAAACCCTGACCAAAATTATTTCTTGGAGGATTGTGCGTCCTGTTCGTGCTATACATATCCTTCTGTAAACTTTACGGATGGACTAATCCACCGGCTGTACTACGTGAAAATCAACGCCGTTAAGAATTGGAAGCGGACAAATGCCTTCCTTCCAGTTCTCAAGAAGTGTACATTATGTCCAACTGGACAGAATATTAATCTTCGAAGCAAAAAGCCCCTAAGTAAATACCAGAAACACAACTTGCGACTCGTGGCAGGCAAGTCATCCCTTCCACTCTCCAAACGGAACGGAGCTTATGAAGGTACAGTCTATAACCAATAAAACTCTACAAAAAATATAAACGGTCTCCTCCCGGCTGAAGCCTCTAGCAGAGCATTTTGCATTTGAGCATTTTTGTCTGTTCCAGCGACGTATTTTAAACAGTCCAAGTAGATATCAACGGACGAAACTCTTCACAGACTGGGCAGTCATCCCTACCACCAAAAATTTCTTAAAACGATACGAGACTGGTCGCAAGAAATACAACAACTAAACCAACATCCCGCAGTGCATTGACGACGGCTACCTCAAAAACTAGGATAGCTCACCTTTTTTAAAAATAGAAATATGTCAGTGAGCATCGTTTGCTCTACATGACTTTGTGCTATTCATGTGCTAAGTACTTATAGCAACAAAAAAACCCTCCTAGGTCCTTGATATTATTCTATCTGGCGCACATTCAAGAATGGGAAAATGTTAATTAGTCGAATAATTGAGCTACTTGTAACTCTATCACCAAATAATTGCTGATGGAATAGAAGTAAGACAGGTAATGATATTCAGTGCTCATTGTAACAAACCATTAGACTTTTAGGACAGGTCACAAGAATAACAAGGCCAGGATATAAAAGGCCACTAAGTTACTGTTAACTTTTTTAAACTTCAGAGCTGAATTTGACAGTATCTAAAACAAGTCAGTGGCGATTTAGCAACAAATTCGAGACTGCATTTACATATATTCCCTTATAGCACATGCAGCCGGAATTGTGGATGTCTACAAATTAGGAAACTTAAGCAACAACCACTGTACTTGTACTCTTTTTCAGAGGACAAGAAAAATGTCTTAAACTGATAAAATCCTTTGCAGTAATTATTGTACGGCAATGTTCTCGTTCCCTTTAGAGGCAAAGTTGCTTTTGGTTTCTAGAATGAACGTGCGTTACTACAGTGATAATGTAACATTAAGGGATTGGTATATAGAAGTTTGAAAACAGATGTATCCCTTGTTGATCATACAACAATTAATATAAGAAATAAACAAGGTCCTGTCGTCAATCCAAAGCTCGTCGCTGTCTGCCATGTTTGGTAACAAGTACGCGATGAATTGAGCCTGCGGGACAAATGTCAGCGGCCTCCCGTAACATCCCGACAACTCGACATCTCGACATCTCGACAACTCGACATCTCGACATCTCGACAACTCGACAAGTCGACATCTCGATAACTCGACATCTCGAAAACTCGACATTTCGATAGCTCGACATTTCGGCATCTTGACAAGTCGATAAGTTGCATGTCCCTTGTGGGGCTCCGTAGGAAAGCAAGCGTAATGCTACTCTTGGTGCCATTTAGTCAAAGGCTTTCGCGATTTCTTACTCTGACCCCTAAATAAATATTTTTGTTCAAGAGCCTTTCAATTTGCGTGAATTAGTCGACCGTGAACTAACACGAAACATCGCTTCGTATTCTATGGCCCCTTCTTTTTCTTAACAATAGCGAACAGTTCATTCTTGAAATTCACAATAGTTTGCTCTCTCTTGTGGTGTAAATGTTAATCCCTAACAAGAAAATACAACGTGAGTACGATACTTTACTTCAAGTTCGGGTAAAGTTGTATACCAACCTGTATACCGGAAACGCATTTAAAGCCGTGGTCGTATGCTAAAATTGCTACTCACTCGTAGAGAAATGGCAGTTTTATTTTACGGTCAACGCAAAAATGGTTTCGGAATTCGAATAGCACAAAGATATAAAAATTATTGTAAAGCGATAAGTATAAAGCGAGATACAAATTTTTATGCACCCAACAAATTTCACTGAAAAATTTAATGAGATATTGGAGATTACGCTAATTTTAACACGTCCAAAAATAACTCGTTTTGAATATTTAATAAGCTGTTTGCGGTTTAGCTACGCATGAAAGTATAAAAGTTAGCTAATTCGTAACGAATTGTTACACCTGAAGAATATAACAGGTAAAAAAATGTTATGTATCTGTCTAACGTGTATTCGGCGTTAAACAAAATTATCTTTGAAGATCTTTAATATTCTTTGCGTGTTTTGTGCGGTTTGGTTTATCAAGCTATAACTTAACTTTTCTTGCGATTCAGTTAAATCTTTTCAATATGTTGCTGAAAACCGATCAAAAGAAACGCTTTCAATTAAATTCCTTTGCTATGAAATGTATATTGAGGTAATTCAATTCCGGCTAAACATTTCTTTTGCAAAGGCTGTAACGATTCGTGACTTTGGTGACCACTCACGTTAATTATTACAAAATTCTCCACTGAAGGTAACTGATGAGCAAGTGGCGCAATCGGATAAGGTGCAGACTATGGGCATTGAGATCTGAGGGTCGCGCGTTCCAAGTACTGTCACCGGAGAATAAACAGTTTATTTATTTACTTGTCATTGTTTCTTCCTCTGGCCGAGAGGGGTACGGGGCAAGTGACGGACGAAACGACGAGAAAAAAAAACAAGAAATTCTGCGAGCATTAGAAGCGGCCTTTTTGACCATCCGAGCCGGATTAATGCACAGGATAAGTTCAAGTTGATCGTAATTCAATTTTTGTCACCTTTCAGTTGGCAGGACAGTCAATTCCTCACTCCGAATGATGAAGAATTTAAAATTCAATTACGCATGTAAGGAAGCTTTTGGTGGCCTAGTGGGTCAGTGCGCTCTTTTCGTACTATAATGACAGCTTAGGGTCGGTGGTTCAAGCCTCAACAGAGTGAAGTTTTTTTTTCTTTGATCTCTTTTTTTTTTCTATTCCTTTTCACTTGTTTTTCTTTTTTCTTTTGTCAACGCTTAAACTGTAAACCTATTTTGCAATTTAACACGGAAAAGTACTCAACCGATTCTCTGGATATTCACTACGCGAGAAACCAAGGCCAGCTGAAGCTTGACAAAACACTGGCACTTCGATTTGTTTGACAATTTCAAAGAAAGCGAACAATTTGGTATAAATCTGAGTCTTCGATCCGTTGACCAGTTTCTCGACGATAACCGATATCTCAATACTACCAAGGTATGTTCAAACAACGCCACGCAAAAGAGCTGTATTTCACTTCCGGTATTACACCATCACTAGTACTTCCGGTATTGCACCATCACTAACTCGGTCAATATTTGTTTATCTTCAAAACCGGGTCACGAACAATCTCGTTACATGTAAAGTAAATTCAGTGAAAGTTATGGACTTTATTTAAGATTTCATAGGGCTTATAAATTATTTTAAACGTTGTTACAATTTATCATTCCGGAAAAGAAACACAAATGCCCAAAGATTTTGTTTAAAACAAATGCATTGTGAAACGAAAATAACCATAAACAGGGCACAGTTTCAAAACTATAATATCTGTCCAATCAGAAGTGCCCGTTCCCACGAGTGAAACAGACAAGAAACATAACTTACACGCAATATCGAGAAAGCAAGCGTAATGCTACTCTTGGTGCCATTTAGTCAATTAAAGTTTATACTGTTTACATTATTACGCGAAGTTTAGATACAATGACGCGAACATCAAGAAAATAATTATAATCACGCAAAATAAAACCTGACACCTTTCTTACCTTCATTCCATACCCAATCATCGTTGTTCTGAAATACTGCTCAAAACAAACGCTCTCAAATAAATATCTTTCGTTATGGGATGTACATTGGAGTAATTCAATTCTGAGAAAACATTTCTTTTCTCTGTAACCCTTGGGCATTGAAACGGATTTTAAAGAGACGATGCGTGACCAAGCTAATGACTTTATTTACTACAAAATTCCCTAGTCATCGCAAGAGATGTCTCATTAGCGCAGTCGGATAAGGGGCCGAGTTAGGAATTGAAGGTCGCGAGTTCAAACTCGGAACCGGTATTATTAAATTATTTCTTTACTTATATCATTGTTTCTTCCTCTGGTCGAGAGGGGCAGAGGAAGAAAAATCGTCGCTAAGCGACGGCCGCTTAAAAAAGGGTAATGCAAGAAGCGGCTCGTCGCCATAGCGACGGCCGCTTAAAAATGGTGAATCGATTCTCTGGATATTCACTACTCGAAATACCAACGCCAATTTCCGAATTTGAAATTTGAAAGAAAGCGAAGAATTTGGTATAAACCGGCGTCTAGATCCGTTGACCAGTTTCTCGAAGATAACCGAAAAAGAAAAGCTACACGCGTTGTTGGTTTGACTTCCGGTATTGCACCATCACTAGTACTTAGTCCACCACTCGGTCAATACTTGTTTAGCATCAAAACCCGGGTCAGGAAACGCTCTAATAAATTCAGTTCCTATAAGAGGTACGTTGGAGGAATTCAATTCTGACTAAACATTTCTTTTAGAAAGGCTTTCGCGATTTCTTACTCTGACCCCTAAATAAATATTTTTGTTCAAGAGCCTTTCAATTTGCGTGAATTAGTCGACCGTGAACTAACACGAAACATCGCTTCGTATTCTATGGCCCCTTCTTTTTCTTAACAATAGCGAACAGTTCAATCTTGAAATTCACAATAGTTTGCTCTCTCTTGTGGTGTAAATGTTAATCCCTAACAAGAAAATACAACGTGAGTACGATACTTTACTTCAAGTTCGGGTAAAGTTGTATACCAACCTGTATACCGGAAACGCATTTAAAGCCGTGGTCGTATGCTAAAATTGCTACTCACTCGTAGAGAAATGGCAGTTTTATTTTACGGTCAACGCAAAAATGGTTTCGGAATTCACAAAGATATTTTTGTTCAAGAGCCTAAAGATATAAAAATAGCACAAAGATATAAAAATTATTGTAAAGCGATAAGTATAAAGCGAGATACAAATTTTTATGCACCCAACAAATTTCACTGAAAAATTTAATGAGATGTTGGAGATTACGCTAATTTTAACACGTCCAAAAATAACTCGTTTTGAATATTTAATAAGCTGTTTGCGGTTTAGCTACGCATGAAAGTATAAAAGTTAGCTAATTCGTAACGAATTGTTACACCTGAAGAATATAACAGGTAAAAAAAATGTTATGTATCTGTCTAACGTGTATTCGGCGTTAAACAAAATTATCTTTGAAGATCTTTAATATTCTTTGCGTGTTTTGTGCGGTTTGGTTTATCAAGTTATAACTTAACTTTTCTTGCGATTCAGTTAAACCTTTTCAATATGTTGCTGAAAACCGATCAAAAGAAACGCTTTCAATTAAATTCCTTTGTTATGAAATGTATATTGAAGTAATTCAATTCCGGCTAAACATTTCTTTTGCAAAGGCTGTAACGATTCGTGACTTTGGTGACCACTCACGTTAATTATTACAAAATTCTCTAGTGAAGGTAACTGATGAGCAAGTGGCGCAATCGGATAAGGTGCAGACTATGGGCGATGAGATCTGAGGGTCGCGCGTTCCAAGTACTGTCACCGGAGAATAAACAGTTTATTTATTTACTTGTCATTGTTTCTTCCTCTGGCCGAGAGGGGTACGGGGCAAGTGACGGACGAAACGACGAGAAACAAGAAATTCTGCGAGAATTAGAAGCGGCCTTTTTGACCATCCGAGCCGGATTAATGCACTTTGTCACCTTTCAGTTGGCATGACAGTCAATTCGTCACTCTGAATGATAAAAAATTTTAAATTCGGTTATGCGTTAGAGAAGGTTTTGGTGGCTTGGTGGGTTAGTGCGCTCTTTTCGTACTGTATTGACAGCTTACGGTTGGTGGTTCAAGCCTCAACAGAGTGAAGTTTTTTTTTTCTTTGATCTCTTTTTTTTTCTTTTCCTTTTCACTTGCTTTTCTTTTTTCTTTTGTCAACGCTTAAGCTGTAAACCTATTTTGTAATTTAACACGGAAAAGTAGTGAACCGATACTATGGATATTCGCTACGCGACAAACCAAGGCTAGCTGAAGCTTGACAAAACACTGGCACTTCGATTTGTTTGACAATTTCAAAGAAAGCGAACAATTTGGTATAAATCTGAGTCTTCGATACGTTGACCAGCTTCTCGACGATAACCGATATCTCAATACTACCAAGGTATGTTCAAACAACGCCACGCAAAACAGCTGTTTTTGACTTCCGGTATTACACCATCACTAGTACTTCCGGTATTGCACCATCACTAACTCGGTCAATATTTTGGGCCAAAAGGAACGCTCAAATAAATTCATTTCCTATAATTCTGACTAAACATTTCTTTTTGAAAGGATTTCGCCATTTCCGACTCTGACCCCTGTATTTTATGGCCACCAAAATCTACTAGTTCAGTTTAAAAACATTTACGGTCTTCCGAATAGCTTTAGTTAAGTCATCGGTGTTGTGAAATACTGCTCAATCTAAAAACATTTACGGTCTTCCGAATAGCTTTAGTTAAGTCATCGGTGTTGTGAAATACTGCTCAAAATAAACGCTTTCGAATAAATTCCTTTCCTGCTGGATGTACATCGGAGTAATTTAATTCTGACAAAACATTTCTTTCCTCTGTAACCCTTGAGCATTGAAAGGCTTTTAAAGAGACGATGCGTGACCGACGTAATGACTTTATTTACTACAAAACAAGAGGCTACAATTAGCCTAAACTCGGGCTTGCAAAAAACAGTATTGTATCCCTAACTTAGTGCTAAACAAAAGAATAGAGGAAAGTCTGTCTTTCTTACATCGGACGCATTGCCGTGTTTAGCTTGTGTTGGAGTCTATTTCTTTAGACCCCTATCAACATATATTCCTCTAAAATACAGCTCAACCATTGAGAACAGTAATTATAACACTTGTAAAAAATAGTTCTAAAAGAACAAGAAAAAGAGAAACAGAAAAATAAAGCCCGTGATATATACCACTAAAAGACATCAAACCCGGGTTAGCTGTGTCACAGGCACGAACAGTGACCTTTAGGCCACAGAGGTTTATCGTTTTGCAAGGTGATAAAAATAGTGTATTGATTCCAAAAAAAAAAAACTAAGCACACTTGTTTTCGCTTCGATGGATAATTGTTTGAGAAAGGAAACGCTTATCGAACGATGTAGGATTTTTTCGCATAAACGTTAATGGAGTACGTCTCGGTGAGATGTGAGTAGAAAATTAATTAGCAGAGTGAAACTGTTTACAAACACTTCTCCTTTGTCGTCTCATGTTATTATAATCGGCTCCGAAGCACAAGACCTAGAAAACTCAGACCCCCCCCCCCCCCCCCAATCTGTAAAAACTCAAACCCCTCATAAACGGCGATAATTCATTTTGCCCACGTTTATTTCACTTTGAAAATTTGTATAGTTATGAGGGGGTCTGAGTTTTCCAGTTTGGGGGAGGGGGGGGGGGGAGGGTCTGAGTTTTCTAGGTCTCGTGCTCCGGAGCCGATTATAATAACGTGAAGTGTTTGTTAACTGCGATAAATAGACGGTGTAACATTTCAGCGCACTGAACGGCGATAATTTATTCTGTCCACGTTTATTTGACTTTGAAAATTTGTATAGTTTTGAGGGGGTCTGAGTTTTCCAGATTTTTTTTTTTTTTTGGGGGGGGGGGGTCTGAGTTTTCTAGGTCTGAGGTCTGAGTTTTCTAGGTCTGAGTTCTCCAGACACCCGATACGGGGAACACGGCGGCAATCCATCTGGAGTTAAATTTTGGTCATGTTAAAAACTTTCTTCTCGCTGTTGAACTTGCAAACATTCGTATAGACACTTCTCTTAACATATTAGTTGTTCAGACTTCAAAGACACAAGGTGAATCGACGTTTTCCGATACGTGACAACAGGCATCATTCTTGCTGTTGATATGAGATTTACACTTCCGAATCACTCGGCCGTGAAAGGTCAAACTCCCTTTGTCTGTAGTCTCTAATTTTTGGCGCTCCCTTCGCGTCGCGTCTCCTCGCAACTTCGCGCGCGCACGTGCCCTCAAAATCCATCGCCAAAATTAGAGACTACTCGCAATCTCCTGAAGCAGTCCATCTGCCGTTAAGTTTACTCATGTTAAAAGCTTTCTTCTCGCCGTTGAACTTGCAATCATTCGCATAGACACTTCTCTTAACATATTGTTTGCTCAGACTTCAAAAGACACAAGGTGAATCGACATTTTCCGATACGTGACAACAGGCATGACTCTGTTAAGAATAGTTAGCGCTTGCGCAGAAACGCCGGAAGTGCCATTTGTGGATGATACTCGACGACGAAAAAGAATTCGAGAACCGTCGGTAGTTCTAGACCCGGGCGCCGCGCGAGACGCGCGCAGCCCGGGTAATTATCTAATGACCGCAAGAGATGTCTCATCAGCGCAATCGGATAGCGCAATCGGATAAGGGATTTGAAGGTCACGAGTTCAACTCCGGGCGCCGTTATTAGAAAACTTATTTCTTTACTTTATGTAAATGTTTCTTCCTCTGGCTGAGAGGGGCACGGAACGCTCAAATAAATTCATTTCCTATAATTCTGACTAAACATTTCTTTTTGAAAGGATTTCGCCACTTTCGACTCTGACCCCTGTATTTTATGGCCACCAAAATCTACAAGTTCAGTTTAAAAACATTTACGGTCTTCCGAATAGCTTTAGTAAAGTCATCAGTGTTGTGAAATACTGCTCAAAATAAACGCTTTCAAATAAATTCCTTCCCTACTGGATGTACATTGGAGTAATTCAATTCTGACAAAACATTTCTTTCCTCTGTAACCCTTGAGCATTGAAAGGCTTTTAAAGAGACGATGCGTGACCGACGTAATGACTTTATTTACTACAAAATTCTCTGGTAACCGCAAGAAGTGTCTCCTTACCGCAATCGGATAAGGGACCGAGATTGGGATCTTAAGGTCGCGAGTTAAAGTCGCGGCGCCGCTATTAGAAAATTAAGTGCTTTACTTATGTCATTGTTTCTTCCTCTGGCCGAGAGGGGCACGGGCCTCTCGGCGGACACCACGACAAAAAAAACTAAAAAAAAAAAAAACGGGTAATTTAAGAAGCGGCTCGTCGCTAAGCGACGGCCGCTTAAAAAAAAAAAGGGTAATGCAAGAAGCGGCTCGTCGCTAAGCGACGGCCGCTTAAAAAAAAAAGGGTAATGCAAGAAGCGGCTCGTCGCTAAGCGACGGCCGCTTAAAAATGTAAGTATTTGAACTGGTTTTTGTTTATTTTTATTTCTCATGTATGTGTGTATGGATGGCTAGATGTTTCCCGTTCTTGACAACTTCAAGTTTTCCAAGAGCGGGGCGCAGAAACGATGACAAAAACACTGCCGTGACTAAAGCTAAACGATCAATTCCAAGTGCTGCATAGCTCTCTAAGAAGCTACAGTGCTAAAGAAAGGATCGAAAGACAAAAAGCCGTGATAGAAGCACGCCATCTTGCTACAAATACAAACGGCCGGGCCCGGCAAAACAAAAATTGCAAGACAGATTATTACACGGCTCAAAATCCTATTCTTACAAAGATAACTGGCTGTATTGTCTCCGGAAGCACTTAAATGAGCCAAACCAAACTTAGATAAAATGCCTCAAAGGGCGTGAAAACCACAGTCGCTAAACAGAAACAACAAGGGTTCAAACAAACAGGCGTTGAAACTTGTAACCCAGAAATGACCTTTGAGATCAAGTATGCGACCTCTAAACACATGGCTCCATTTAGTCACTAACATGAAATCCTCTAAATCATCATGTTAACCCGCTGAAAACATACAAGGAGATAAATGGGTCAAAAAACCGAAATAGAAGCGACAACAATGTGAGTAGGAGACGTGTAGGCCTTCCATCCCCATTTTACGTGACTGAAATGTAAAACAAAATATAACATAAGCTCACATGTCACCTCGTGATCGCTTGTAAGAAAGAACAACATGTGAATATATTGGAAAACTTGAAGTTGTCAAGAACGGGAAACATCTAGCCATCCATACACACATACATGAGAAATAAAAATAAACAAAAACCAGTTCAAATACTTACATTTTTGAAAATAAATTACAGATTTACCGGCTACATTTCTTCCTGGGTTTCCTCCGAGTTGTGCACATTTTTCGCACATGTAAACACGACGCTGCGCGGTTTTGATTGGGTGCTTGAGACAATGGAGCAGTGTAGATTCATCCTGAGGGGACCCCGGGTGTTACAAGAAGTGTTGCTGACAAATTGAGGTCTAGTACCCCCGCGAGTCTTGGTTTGCCAACATGACGAGGTTACCAAGCCGATTTCAACGGTCGTTGTGTCGTGTTTAAAATGTACACGGATGTCTGCCATCGTTTTATCGTTTCACTGGGGACACGAAGAGCCGCCCGGCGTCGATCTCAGGGCTGCGATTGTGTGGCTAGAGAACTGAAATGAAAGATCAACCTTTGCCCTTGAATTCTGCGGTGGATTTGTGGCCGTGGGTACATTTTAGCCTGGGATTTTTGACTTCGTTCGGCAGGCTGTCCGGACTGCCTGTGTTTCGCCTTGTCTCCTCTTTATGAAGAGAAAACCAGGATTAAAAAAAATCGCTTAAATCAAGTTAAATCGGTAAAATAACGACACCAGGAGTAAACAACACACGTATGGAATAAGGTAAGCCATTTTTATTGAATATTT
This sequence comes from Pachyseris speciosa, assembly GCA_016490735.1. Taxonomy (NCBI): domain Eukaryota; kingdom Metazoa; phylum Cnidaria; class Anthozoa; order Scleractinia; family Pachyseridae; genus Pachyseris; species Pachyseris speciosa. The sequence continues at coordinate 674,592 of JAEMWC010000287.1, forward strand.
TCACTTTTAACGACCTTCATGGATATCGTGTAGAAAATCCCATACAAACCCTTATATTTCGACGCCATATTGTGTTCCTTGTGTGGTTCATAAAGAGAGCTTGGGCTGCCTGTGCCCTCCCCCCTCTCTCTCCCCCACCCCTCCCCCACTTTACGTTCCCTTTTCCGGGCTGCGCGGGGTTGTGCCGAAATTGTTAGCAATGACGACCTTTCTCAGGGCTGTTATCCCGTTATGTCAGGATTGGTAGTCACTCAATTGTTATTTGTCATAGGACTCGAGCTGGTAAACGGCACGTCAGTGACTGTAAACATTTGCAGGAAGTCAATCTTAACGAAAACTAATTAATAAACATCAAAGATCAATCAAAACCGGGTACATTATAGCACAGTTTCCTGTACCCACTAGGAAAAACGTTTTTTCACTTTGTACCGAACAGGTCACGGTAAAACAATGACTGCGGGTTGTTCGTACACACGCGCAATTTAATCTTATGAAATCGGCAAACTTTTGTGTCAGTGTCTCAAGACGCTTTCCTGTAATACAAGTGGAAGAGACATTAAATTTAAGTCTTCTCCTTTGTATAGCAAATTATCGACAAAGTCATGACGGATTCTGCTCTTCTCCTAGACACAAATCTTGGTTTCAGTGAACGTTGGCATGTACCATTACGACACCTTATTCGACTACTACGCAGAGCTGTCAAATACGGAAGCATCTAAGGTCGTGGAGCGTTACTATAACTACCTGAAGGGCGACATTAACAAAAGGCTGAAGAAGAGAAACGACAAAAGATTCAAAAGCGGTCACCTCACTTATCCATACCTGCAGTACCCGTGGCTTCCAAACGGTGTTTCGACATAGAAACTAGAAGGTGGCCAATCGGCACAACGAGCGGGTTAATTTTCATCGGTATACTAAGCGGCATACTAAATCTGGGGTTTCGTAGAAGGTGTTTCGAGGATAGACTGACATCGTGTTTTAGATGATACAATCCGGAACTTTGCACTCGCAGAATTTTATCATTAAGGGCGGATTTGACTTTTTGAAGGGTCATTGCATGGTAGATATGTTGAAATAAAAATAAGTAACGATTATATCACAAATATTTCCTGGCAATAAACCTTACAATCTGGCCCCAGTTGTTCACTTTTATCCACTGGGTAGGAACTTATCCGATGGATAGAGTTGTCCGCCTTTGAGTCTAAAATGTGGCATTTAAATCCATGTATTAGAAAGGGCAGCAGAGATTATGCGGAAATTCCTGACAGAACGTAAACGCACAGATTGCGGCGAGTCGCCCAAAACCAGTGGGATGGTAAGAGTTATTTTAGGTTCCTGCTTCTCACCGTTTATGTTGTCACAGTAGTAAAAGTAGTAAAAGTTGAAAAGGTAAGTTGGTAAACTTTCACACCAACAATTCGAAGAGGTCAACTGAAGAACGAGTTCATTGAACAAGCAAACGGATGCCAACCTACTGAAATATCATCAACAGAAGCAACCTTCATAGACACCGAAGGCGAACGATACAAAACTGACTCGGTTCGTGACTTGGCAACTCATTTATGGAAATTGAAACATTTCGGTACACTTTCTTTCTCAGGTGTCACCTTCCGCCTCCACCCCTTCTCCCGGAGTAAAGAGAGGTTTTATCAAAGGGGAACCGTGTAGACTTCTCCAAACAAACTTTTCTAGAAAAACTTTTGAAGAGAGCATCCCTAATTTTAGATCACCCCAAATGAAATGATTTCTCGGAAGGAAAAGGAGCAGTATTATTTTATTTTTACTATACTCGTCACTACCCGTCACTACACATCACTAGCCATCATCCCATGTTGCTACCCGTTACTAGTCATCACTAGCCGTTATTCCACGTTACTCGCCGTTACTACTCGTCACTAGCCGTCACTAGCCGTCACTACACATCACTAGCCCTCATCCCACGTTACTATCCGTTACTAGTCATCACTAGCCGTTATTCCACGTTACTAGCCGTTACAACTCGTCACTAGCCGCACTACACATCATTAACCATCATCCCACGTTACTATCCGTTACTAGTCATCACTAGCCGTTGTTCTACGTTACAAGCCGTTACTAGTCATTACAAGACGTTATTCTACGTTACCAGCCGTTACTACTCGTCACTAGCCGTCTCTACACTTCACTAACAGTCATCCCACGTTAGTCGCCGTTACTTCACATCACTAGCCATCATCCCACGTTACCAGCCGTTAGTAGTCGCACTCGCCGTTATTCGACATTACTAGCCATTACTACTCGTGACTAGCCGTCACTACACATCACTAGCCATCATTCCACGTTACTAGCCGTTACTAGTCATCACTAGCCGTTGTTCTACGTTACAAGCCGTTACTAGTTATTACAAGACGTTATTCCACGTTACCAGCCGTTAGTAGTCAGCACTCGTCGTTATTCCACATTACTAGCCGTTACTACTCGTCACTAGCCGTCTCTACACATCACTAACAGTCATCCCACGTCACTAGCCATTACTTCACCTCACTAGCCATCATCCCACGTTACCAGCCGTTAGTAGTCAGCACTCGTCGTTATTCCACATTACTAGCCATTACTACTCGTTACTAGCCGTCACTACACATCACTAGCCATCATTCCACGTTACTAGCCGTTACTAGTCATCACCAGCCGTTATTCCACGTTACTAGCCGTTCCTACTCGTCACTAGCCGTCACTACACATCACCTGAGCCATTATCCCACGTTATTAGCCGTTACTAATAATAATAATAATAATGATTTATTAGTAGTACTTCCACAAGGTGGCTCTTCGCCTACTAATTACAAATCTCAAATCAAATCAAATGAAATCAAATGAAATCACTCGCCATCATTCCACGTTACTAGCCGTTACTACTCGTCACTAGCCGTCACTACACATCACTAGCCATCATCTCACGTTACTAGCGGTTACTACACATCACTAGCCATCATTCCACATTACTAACCGTAAGTAGTCAGCACTCGCCGTTATTCCACGTTACCAGCCGTTAATACTCGTCACTAGCCGTTACTTCACATCACAAGCCATTACTCCACGTTACTAGCCGTTGCTAGTCATCACCAGCCGTTATTCCACATTACTAGCCGTTACTACTCGTCACTAGCCGTCACTACACATCACTAGCAGTCATCCCACGTAACTAGCCGTTACTTCACATATCACCTGCCATCATACGACGTTACCAGCTGTTAGTAGTCAGCACTCGCCGTTATTCCACATTACTAGCCATTACTACTCTTGACTAGTCGTCACTACACATCACTAGCCATCTTCCACGTTACTAGCCGTTATTTGTCATCACTGTCCATGATTCCACATTACTAGCCGTTACTCGTCGTCACTAGCCGTTACTACACATCACTAGCCATTATCCCACGTTACTAGCCGTTACTAGTCATCACTAGCCGTTATCCCACGTTACTAGCCGTTAATAATCGTCACTAGGCTGTTACTTTACATCAGTGACCATTATTCTACGTTACTAGCCGTTACTGCGCTTTACTAGCTATCACTGCCTATTACTAGCCATTATGTCACGTTATTTGCCATTAGTAGTCATCACTAGCCGTTACTACTGGTCACTAGCCATAACCACACATTACTAGCCGTTACTAGTGGTCACTACCCGTTATTCCACGTTACTACTCGTTAATAATCGTCCCTAGCCTTTACTACTCATTACTAGCCATTATTCCACATTACTAGCCGTTACTACTCGTCACTACTTGTTGTTAGGTAAATCTGAAAAAGAAAAAGCACATCATTCATTCACTCACTCATACATTTGTGCATAATTCGCTCAATCGTCCATTCATTTGTTGCATGCATTCATTCACCTGCACAATTGAAGAAACTGTTCAAAGCAAATAGTTAGGTCTCTTGAGACGTATTAAATCTCGCCTTCCCCTTAATGCTAGAATTATGTTTTTTAATAGTTTCATTTTACTTCTTTTTTACTATGGGGATATCATTTGAGGGGATCGCGGCAATGCCTCCTTTATGTCTGAGCTACAAGTGTTACACAATAAGGCAGCTCGCCTCATTTTAGATCTTCCTGCGCATTCTTCTGCAGCTGAGGCACTTAGGAGATTTGACTGGAAGCACATCATGCAATTTTTATGTATAAATTACAAACAACCATTTCTGCCACTCTATCCCAGTCTCATTCAAAGGTGATTTTTATTGTTACTATACACAAGATCGAGAAATGACATTCGTAAATCCAGTGGCACAAAAAGATGGGGTCACTGGTCGTCAGTAAATTTTAGCGCTGATATACGGAACAGGTTAGACACCTCATTAAGAGATGCAGAGTCACTGTCTGCTTTTAAACCTGGCCTGTACAAAGTTATCTTTGATTCTTTATGACATTCTTTGCTTTTTACCTTTTATATATATATATATATATATATATATATATACACTTATATATATATATATATATATATATATATATATATATATATACACTTATATATATATATATATATATTTTTTTTTTTTTTTAATCTTTTGCATTCTTGTATTTTTACGGCTACCTATACTTGATCCTTAACGATTTATATATTTTTAATCTTTTACTGCAGTCGTGTATTTTTAGCTAGTTTTTAATCTAAGCTTCTAAGCTGAGAATTCATTTGAGGACCCTCCTGTAAGCCACTTCGTGACGGTGGCATCCTCAGCTCATTAAAGATAACGGTCAATGGAGTGAAATATTTTTGTCAGTCTTCTGGTTGTAAAAAAAATGGGAGTTGATTTAAACTGTAAAGAGCCAGAAATTATAATGCTCTGCTTAAAGCATTCATTTGACTCAGAAAATTTAAAACATATTATAGAGATGATAGAAACTAAATTAGTTTCTGCTGTAACTTGTTTAAGATTTAATGTGCGGGTAATAACTTTAGAAAAGCTTTCGTATTCTTGACAAAACGTTTGAGTTTGCTATCGTTCTTTGTACACAAAATGGCACATTTGTGGTACACGATCGTAACCCCGTGGTTGGGAATAGAATAGTCAAGGGAATAGACTGTCAAGTAAAAAAATTGTGGATCCAATGTGAATCCTAGGCGGAGTGCCGGGATGTGCAAGTTATGTGGTCCGGTAAGTTAAAATGTTCGGCAACGGGGTAGCCTCCGTTTTGAAACCGTTGATGTTGTTGGTAACCTTCCACCGAAAGGAGATGCTCGGAAACGAGCATTCGTTTTTTATTCGTTTTAATTGTTTATTTTTGAACATCGTTCACGCGACATACCGTTAGCATGCACGAGCGTTTGTCGTTAACGCTGGCGAAACACTGATGAAGGGGTTATCCTCGAAACGTCTGACTGTTAAACAAATAGTTTCTAAGCACTCAAAACAACAACAAAACTTTCATTTGGCATTTCTAACCCTTGTTCGGCCATTAAGACAGGCTAACTTGATGGTATGAATAATAGTATATTTCTGGTATTTCCTGCATTAGTCGCTATAATTATGCAACTTAACAAAAGAAAGCTGATAAACTTATCATAGTAACGGCTTATCATAGTGAGGGGTAGTGATGTGGAATAACGGCTAGTGATGAGTAGTAACGGCTAGTAACGTGATACAACGGCTAGTGATGACTAGTAATGGCTATTAATGTGAAATAATGGCTAGTGATGACTAGTAACGGCTAATAACGTGGAATAACGGCTAGTATTGACTAGTAACGGCTAGTAACGTGGAATAATGGCTATTGACGACTGGTCACGGCTAGTAACCTGGAATAATAGCTAGTGATGTGTAGTGACGGCTAGTAAAGTGGGATGATGGCTACTGATGTGTAGTGACGGCTAGTGATGACTAGTAACGGCTAGTAACGTGGAATAACGGCTAGTGACGAGTAGTAACGGCTAGTAACGTGGCATAACGGCTAGTAATGACTAGTAACGGCTTGTAACGTGGAATAACGGCTAGTGATGTATATAGTGACGGCTAGTGACGAGTACTAACGCCTAGTAACGTGAAACAACCGCTAGTGATGACTAGTAATGACTAGTAATGTGAAATAATGGCTAGTGACGAGTGGTAACGGCTAGTAACCTGGAATAATGGCTAGTGATGTGTAGTGACGACTAGTAACGTGGGATGATGGCTACTGATGTGTAGTGACGGCTAGTGATGACTAGTAACGGCTAGTAACGTGGAATAACGGCTAGTGATGGCTAGTAACGTGGGATGGTGGCTACTGATGTGTAGTGACGGCTAGTAACGTGGAACAATGACTAGAGATGACTAGTAACGGCTAGTAACGTGGAATAACGGCTAGTGATGTGTAGTGACGGCTAGTAACACGGAATAACAGCTAGTGATGTGTAGTGACGGGCTAGTAATGTGGAATAACGGCTAGTGATGACTAGTAATGGCTTGTAACGCGGAATAATAGCTAGTGATGTGTAATGGCGGCTAGTGACGAGTAGTAACGACCAGTAACGTGGAATAACGGCTAGTGATGTGTAGTGACGGCTATTAATGTCGAATAACGGCTAGTGACGAGTAGTAACGGCTAGTGACGTGAAACAACGGCTAGTAGTGATGACTAGTAATGGCTGTTAATGTGAAATAATGGCTAGTGATGACTAGTAACGGCTAATAACGTGGAATAACGGTTAGTAATGACTAGTAACGGCTAGTAACCTAGAGTAATGGCTAGTGATGTGTAGTGACGGCTAGTAACGTGGGATGACGGCTACTGATGCGTAGTGACGGCTAGTGATGACTAGTAACGGCTAGTAACGTGGAATAACAGCTAGTGATGGCTATAGTAATCGCTAGTAACGTGGGATAATGGCTAATAATGTGTAGTGACGGCTAGTGACGAGTAGTAACGGCTAGTAACGTGGAATAACGGCTAGTGATGGCTAGTAATCGCTAGTAACGTGGGGTGATGGCTGCTAATGTGTATTGACGGCTATTGACGAGTAGTATTGACGAGTAGTAATGTAGTAACGTGGAACAACGGCTAGTCAGTGATGACTAGTAACGGCTAGTAACGTGGAAGAACGGCTAGTAATCTGTAGTGACGGCTGGTAACATGAAATAACGGCTAGTGATGTGTGGTTACGGCTAGTGACGAGTTGTCACGGCTTTAATAATGGCTAGTGACGAGCGGTAACTTCTAGTAACGTGGAATAATGGCCAGTGATGTGAAGTGATGGCTAGTGATGACAAGTAACGGCTAGTAACGTGGAATAACGGCTAATGATGTGTGGTTACCGCTAGTAACGTGGAATAATGGCTGGTCATGTGTAGTTACGGCTAGTGACGAGTGGTAACGGGTAGTGACGTGGAATAACGGCCAGTGATGTGTAGGGACGGCTAGTGTCGAGTAGTAATGGCTAGTAACGTGGGACAACGGCTAGTGATGACTAGTAACGACTGGTAACGTGGAATAACGGCTAGTAATGTGTAGTGATTGCTAGTGACCAATAGTAATGGCTAGTAACGCAGAATAACGGCCAGTGTTGACTAGTAATGGCTAGTAACGTGGAATAAAGGCTAGTGATGTGTAGTGACGGCTAGTAACGTGGGATGATGGCTAGTGATGTGTAGTGACGGCTAGTAACCTGGAATAATGGCTAGTGATGTGTAGTGACGGCTAGTAACGTGGGATGATGGCTACTGATGTGTAGTGACGGCTAGTGATAAATAGTAACGGCTAGTAACGAGGGATAACGGCTAGTGATGACTAGTAATGGCTAGTAACGTGGGATGATGGATCTTGATGTGTAGTGACGGCTAGTGACGAGTAGTAACGGCAAGTAACGTGGAACAATGGCTAGTGATGACTAGTAACGGCTAGTAACGTGGAGGAACGGCTAGTAACGTGGAGGAACGGCTAGTAACGTGGAGGAACGGCTAGTAACGGGAAGTGACGGCTGGTAACGCGGAAATAACAGCTAGTGATGTGTGGTTACGGCTAGTGACGAGTTGTCACGGCTAGTAACGTTTAACAACGGCTAGTGACGAGTAGTAACTTCTAGTAATTAGATAACGTGGAATATCGGGCAGTGATATGTAGTGACGGCTAGTGACGAGTAGTAACGACTAATAATGTGGAATAACGGCTGGTTATGACTAGCTACTGCTAGGAACGTGGAATAACGGCTAATCATGTGTAGTAACAGCTAGTGACGAGTCGTAACGGCTAGTAACGTGGAATAATGATTAGTGATGGCAAGAAAGGGCTAGTAACGAGGAATAATGAATTGTGATATGTAGTGATGGTTAGTGACTTGTAGTAATCGGTCGTAACGTGGAATGATGGCTGGTGATGACGAGTATTTTGATGTGTAGTGACGAGTAGTGACGAGTAGTGACGTATAGTGGTGTCAAGTAATGCTAAGTGTCTACTATATATGGGTAGTGATGGGAAGCGATGTATAGTGACGTACTTGATGAAAATATATAGGTGGATTTTTACTTTGGTGTACTTGAATACGGAATTATTACCTCCCTGCCCCAGTAATGTGTGGTCAGTGTGTGGTGTATGTCTGCATGTAATGTGCCCAGGGACGTTAAACCGCTGTCCTTGTGACTCCACGTGCATCCAAAATGGCGAACGAAGAAGAGGGAGGCTATAGATGGTTGAACCAGTATGAAAGAACTTGGTTCGTATTCCTACGCCTGATATATCTTAAGATGAGTAGGTTCTTATATTGTTTCAAGGCTAAATTAATGCAAGTAGAACAACTGAGAACCATGAACGATTTTGCGTTGCTGTACAGAGAAATCGTATCAAATTAATGAGTTACAAATCTCTTTCTTCGGAAAAATAAATATCAGCTACAGAAGGTATCAAAATACTCAGATGCGGTCTAACCGTAGCTAATTATTTATTAGAATTCTGGTAAAAAAAAAAGGGAAGGTGTTTGTTTACAAGGCTTATTGAAATATCCACTTTGTGCTCACTTGTTAAAGGAACTTGAGTATTTTGGGTAAAAGCATGCAAAATTTATAGGGTAATGCCTATATGAAATGCCTTTATGGAACAGTGTAATTATGTATGTACTGAACATGGGAAACGAAATCAATGAATAATTACGTGAATGATCATTGCAGAGGTGAACACTACTTTAGCAGATTAGTCGTGGGTTCGATTCCCGTACAAGCCTGAATTTTTTTAGGCTTTATTTTCACTGCTTAAGTAGCGTTCACAACTGCAATGATCATTCACATATTCATTCTTTAATCCATAGTTCAAATATGTGATTTTCATAAAATTAGTCATTCTCACAAAAGCAAATTCGTTTACACAGCTTGGGTGATATCTAATGTTATTTCTTAACAGTACTATTTACATCAAGTTTAATTTTAGTTCCATTATAATCTATATGCTTTTAGTATAAATCTACTAGTCTTTTAGCGTCTTTCTTGGGGAAGCAGAGTTGGCGCAGTGGTGAGAGCGCTCGCCTTCCACCAATGTGTCCCGGGTTCGATTCCCGGACTCGGCGTCATAAGTGGACTGAGTTTGTTGGTTCTCTACTCTGCTCCGAGAGGTTTTTCTCCGGGTACTCCGGTTTTCCCCTCTCCCCAAAAACCAACATTTGATTTCATTTCATTTATTTAGAGTTGATTTGATTTAGTCTCCCCAATTAGTAGAGCATCTGTGCTCGGCTACATAAATTTGAGACTTAAAATAAAGTGATTATTATTATTATTATTATTATTATTATTATTATTATTATTGCAAATACCATTCTCTGATTGGATATGCAACTCGCTATCTATTCTGTTGTAGATAGTGACTCTATTAGCTCCGCTACACTTGGGTGGACAAATAATTTTGTAATACCACTTATTTAATTATAAATAAAGTTGTTGTTGTTGATCGAAGATGTCAATAGACTGTACATTTGTGTATGTCTACATGCGGATCTTCAAAAATGTGAACATCTAATGAGAAATCCCTGGAATGGTTGCACTTTGGTGAACCCTTCAATTTTCACTTTGACGTTAATTTACTATTAATATTGTTTGATACTATATCGTCTTCTGTATTTTTTGTGGTTCTGGTATGTACATAAAGAGTAGCATAAAGAGTAGCTGTTCAAAAAAGTTGTTTGAATTCTGACGTGTTTTTACCCTGAAAAAGTTGTTCAAAGTTCCTGCTTGAGCCACGCCCATCAAACTTGACCGAGCTAGTAAGGGGCACGGGTGTATTGTTGGTTTGATGTCACAAACTGATTTACATCGCATTAAGTCTTTGTAAACATGTATGCAAAGCAGTTTGTGACATCAAAACAGGACAAGACCCATGCCCCTTACTAGCTCAGTCAAGTTTGATGGGCGTGGCTCAAGCAGGAACTTTGAACGACAATTTCAGGGCAAAGACACGGTGGGATTTGAAAAAACGTTTTTGAACAGCTAGATGTACTCTTTATGTACATACCAGAGCCACAAAAAACAGAAGACAATATAGACATTAAGAAATTGCCTTTCTCATATTGATCACCAGGGAAGTCATTCAAGAAGATGCTGAGGGTTCACTTCAAACTGTGGTTGATGAGATATCACAGAGGACTAAAAGAAGAAGGTGGATCTCATTTTTAGATGAGAAATTTAATCTAAATCACCTTTCACTACTGCTCTCCCTTCCCCTAATCACATGTATGGGTTGCCAGTCTATGGCCATCTGATACCTCATGCAGTTGGTCGTTAGTATTGTTTTAAATGTATTCAGTTGGGTGGAGAGAGCCAAAGTGTACAAAATGTTTGTTGCCTACATCATCTGTACAATGGACAAAGGAAACAATGCTCTAATGCCAGAGTAAAGCATTGCTAACATAAATCAGTACCAAATGGTAAATCTTGAAAAGCTGTCCAAGGGTAGCCTGCGAGCAAGCTCTCTCGGGGGTGGGGGGTGGAAGGTGGAAGGAGGCAAAAATGGAAAGAGAGCTTGCAACGATCTCTCTGCGATTTGAATTCCGCCCCTAATGCTCCCTATGGCTTCCGGCTGTCTGAGCTGTCAAAATTTGCAATTAAGCAATCAGCACAAACCGGAAATTTGTTTCTTCCATCAAACAGGAAAGGACACAAAAGAACGACTTTGGCACACGCAATGCAAAAGACGGGAATCGTCACGGAAAAAAAAATAACTCCTCAGTTTCTGCCTACCTTGAGCTACAAAAATACGAAAAACCAGCGAAGGTTTCAGCTTTATTGCAGCCACATTGAACGTGGTAGACCTAAAGTTTGCTGAGCCGGAGAATGAAGTTGAAGTCTCGGATGTCGGACCAAGGATGAAGTGAACTTTACCAACCTTGGCAACTACGCCAGATAGAAGCCCCGGTCAAAAGAAAGATCGCAACAGACATCCCCATACTTCAGGCTTCGGTGACCTGGTCATCGATAACACTTTGAAGTGGGAAAACAACCAATACTGTCTGCGACCAATTATTTTAGATCGCAGCGGTGCGCACTGATACTTTTGCCAAATCATGTAGCCAAAACAGTGTAAGCCCTTCTTCTCTCCTTTCCTCCCCCACCCCCTACCCACGGGAGAGCTTGCTCGCAGGCTAGTCCAAGGGAGAAAACAAGTGTAAAATGGCCACTACCCCACAGTTACCACTGACCAGCATTTCCTCAAGTTTAACTTACACCCAGCCATGTATACAGTAAGTTACATAGTTTTCAAGTAATAAACTTTCCTAACTAATTTTGAATGTTTTTTTATGTTAAAGAGTGTTACTATTTTTTTTTTCATAGAATTATGGGAAGAAGTGGCAACATTCGACTTGGCATGGTAAGAAGAACTAGCTGTATGCAGTGCAATACTACTGCTGCAAATGTCTGGGTCTTATTTCAGCTCAGTCACACTTTGTGCACTCTACACCTTGGTTGGAAAAACTACATTTATATTATTTGAAAAAAAAACCAGTTTGACCTAGAAATGCAATTAATTTTGTTAGCAAGGCTTTAAAACAAATTGAAGTTGCATGTATTGTGTGGTGTTATACTTATTCTACATGTATTTTATGAACTAGCTCACCTGTGCAACAAAAATACATTCCAAATGTTTTTATCAGATAAATATAATTTACAGAAAAGAAGTGGCTTTGAAAAACATCTAACTATAAAAAATTACAATAAAATGTTTCTTTAAAACATGATAAAAAAATTAAAAAGGTAAAAAGCTAATTCGACGACATTTCAACGTTAACATAACGCCATTATTAAGTCAGAAAATGATGAAATTTTAGGGCGTATAAATGCTAAAAGAACAATAGGTGATTAAGAAATGTAGCAGATATAAATAACTTTAACTAGACAAAAAGTTTAGCACGTATGGAGTCCGTTTGCACGTTTTAGATTAGGTTTGAGTTGCTTGATAAAAAGCATCTCAAACACTAAACAATAAAACTTGCTTTGGCATTTCTTGACAATCTTGAAAAGGCTTTCATTCAAAAGATCGCTGCCACCGTGCGCCTCAGTGTCAAGATGTTTGCCAAATGCCAAATATTTGTGTTCAGCAACGTGTTGGAAAAGGTGTCGGGTTGTGTAACCAACATAATCTGCATCGACAGATCACATTGGCAAACTTTCGGCCTGTTTGACAGAATCGTGCTCATTCAGGTATGGTTTGAAAGATCTCTTCCCCCTACACATGCTACATGTAAAAATTGTCTATGAGTGGTAAAACTGATGATATCATAAGCAACTTATAATGGACATGGTTCTGTACGGCTGGTTTTGGCTGGTGTGGTAGTCAATGGGTTAAGAATGCTTTGCTATCAACTTGTCTGATGCCCTCCCCATCCCCTGAAAAGAAAGACTTATAGCAAATCATGCATGGTGTGCTTTCTTTTTGGTCTGTTTGGTTAGCATAGAAAAAGAAAATTAACCCATTATTGAAAAAGGATTGGAGTTTTCCTGAATAAGGACTTCTTGTGATTTCAGATGCGCCATTTGTTTGTTGTTGTGGATATGTCACGAGCTATGGAAGAAGCTGATCTCAAGCCCTCTCGTCTTGCTTGTTCTGTTAAGGTGCAGTGACATACATGTAATGGTGAATTTGTTAAAAGTAGAACGAATTATTGTGCAGTGAACCACCTGGAAGGGACCATAACCTTATTATGGTGGGCTGGTTTGCAGATGAATTGTGCAGTCTAAAGTATACTTTCAAACAAAGAAGATTTTGACAATTATTTGTGTTCTGTTTCTCTACTGTTTTTGTTAGCTTTTGGAAGATTTTATCTCTGAATACTTTGATCAGAATCCAATTTCACAGGTGAGACCTTTACAGGATGCCTCACATCATCTTTATGTATGCAAGATATCAGTTCCACAGTGTGATTATTGTAAGTCCTCCTCATTCCTGCATGTGAGGCACTGATAACACAGATTCCAGAGCTGTCCTCTTTTACCTCTTGGTTGCAGTTCTTTCCACCCCACTCCATGACTTTCCAGTGTATGGTAGCCAGTTTGCCATCAATAATTCATCTTGTTTCTCATGATCACTCATTGCTCTGTCTTCCACTGTGATCATGAAAGTCCTCAGAACGTTTTGTATGTAATATGTATTAAAGTCATGATGTAATTTTGATTTTACATCAGTTGGTACTGAACTTTTTCCTTACTTTATATTAGTGTCGCTTTCCGCCCACCTCGATTAGGCTTTTCTACTTGTGGGTGGAAGATTGCAAAGCTACTATAACAAGAAATAGTAAAAACTTTGTTGTTTGTGAATAAATGTTGTTGTTGTGTATTGTCTACCACTAGTACTGTAGTTGTTGTTTTGTTTGAGTGCTAGTTTCTGTTCATTTAGATAGGACTTATCCTAACAAGAAACAAGAGAGCTGAGAAAGTCACGGAGCTCAGCGGTAAGGCTCTTCAAGTAGCTCTCAGATTTAATAAAAATTGAAAGCTTTAAAACAATACTGGAAATGCCAGTGGCAAAATTAACAGTGTTTTGTTTCATGTACAATCAGATTTCAGTTTGTTCATGAATGTACATGTATGTAGTTTTAACAGTTATTTTTCCCCCTTTCAAACTGGTTACAGTATGATTACATACAACTGTACTTACTACTAATTATCTTAACCCTTTGGCTTCTGAACATTTTGCCGAAAAACACCTTTTAAAGCTTGTTGAGCCATTTTCTGGTCAGAATCTAGCCTAAAAGAACCAAAACTGCCTAAAACTCTGTTTCTTGGTAAAGCTCCTGGCATCCTTCTGTTCCTGATGCTTAATTTGAGCTTTCAAAGTTCGGGGATGCGCAGAAAGCAAAATTTCGAGATAGTTTTTGGGTTGGAAAGTTTCACCGCCCCCTCGCCTTCTACCTTTCGCTTCCTCTCCTCCCCTTTTCTTTTGCTTTTCTTGCCTCTCTTTCTCTCTTGCTGGGCATTTTCTGGGCTTCCTTTTGGGGGAAAAGATTTGGGGAAAACGTTTAGGATCATAGGATTAGATGGTAGGAAGTGTAGGTGGGTAGTGGAACAAGATTTTCACTCAAATTTTCAGGTCAACATTACTTGTTTTTTTTTGTGTGTGTGTTTTCTCCGGCCTGTTTCACGGAATCGTGCTCAGTTGGGTATGGTTTGAAAGATCTCTTCTCCCTACACGTTACATGGTAAAGTTGTCTGCGAGCTTCAAAACTGATGACGTCAGAAGTGGTACAAGGGACATGGTTCTGCACAGCCGGTTTTGGCCGGTGTAGGAGTCGAAGGGTTAAAGTGCACCTACATGTAGCCCCAAAATCTTTGCACCTGTCCAAAACGCATTGCACCTTTTTGGCCTTTTTAAACCAAATATTGACTTTTTATAAAGTAACAAAATCTAGCCATCATCTGTCCCTAATGACGGAGCTGGTAAGGGGCATGGGTCTATACCTTACTTGACGTTACAAACTACTTTGCATGCACGTTTACAAAGGCTTTCTGTAAGAAACAAACACATGCCCCTTACTAGCTCGGTCATGGGAGAGACTGGCTAGATTTCGTAATTTTCGCAGCCTATAAAAAGTCAAGATTTGGTTTAAAAGGTGGAATGCATTTCAAACAGGTGCAACGATTTATTTAACCCATTGACTACCGGCGGTTTTCCACCTATAAACAATGAATAGCAATTCGTGACTCTTTATTTGAACTACCAGGGAAAAGTGGTGCTGTCCTAAGCCACTGGAGGCTCAAGGTTTCTGAAAACGTCATTTTGACGTAGCTATTTTTTATCCGTGAAGCGACAACAATGGCCCAAGTTCGGTTTGCTTGCGATTTCTGCTAAATTTACAGCCATTTTTCATCTTTAGCGGCTGCCTGATGAGCATCATTAAGCGTGACGGTAGCTAAGAGTCCACTTTCTCAAAGAATCAAGCAAGGTGATGTACTTTGTTGTTGAATTTGGCTTGTTACTCAACGAACTGGGAATTTGGCCGGTCGAACACTTAGTACCTTTGGGACTCAACTGTTGATGAATTTCTCGACCTACCGCCACATATTTTGGAATTTCTGTGTACTGAAGATGACCACGAGCAGGAAATTTTGGCGGTAGGTCGGAGTGGCTGTAGACTTAGTTTATATGTGAAAGAATTGGGGGAAGGAACGGGCGCTGTCAAAAATTCTCGTTAGTTCCCAGCATGCAATGCGCTCAAGATGTTGAAAATGTCGGGAAGGCCCGAATGCACTGGAACAAAAGGCTGTATCTATGCTCGGGAGAAGAATATGAACAAAAAAAGTCATTTCTAAGCTAGGAAAAGGACTGAATTTCGTTATGATGGTTGAATTTTGGTTTTTCGACGATGATTTCCTTAAAAAACATGAAGGCAAAAAGGAGCATTTTTGTTGTTTCTCTTTGACGTTAAAAACAACCAGTTTCGTTCTTGTCCAAACTCAAAAGGCCATATTTGGTAAAAATCGCTACGTTTCTTGCATTTATTGGATATCCAAATTTAAAGGGCATTCCATTTCGTGCTCACAACTAACAGTTAAGGCAATATTCGTGCAATTGAGAAAGTTACAATGTTTTGAAGCATGGGAGTTTTTACAGCCGGTTTTGGCCGGCACGGATGCCAATGGGTTAAACCAAAAAAGATATTTTGGGGTTAGGGGCACTTTCATCTTCTTTTCATCCAAAACTATCAAAAGTGAGAATTTAAGGAGACTATAAGCAACTGTATTTGGTTTATTCTGCCCACACAGGTAACCCACAACTCCACATCAGCAGTCTCCATAAAGCAGCTAGCAAAGCATGCACAGGGGAACCATCTCTACAAAATGCTATGGAAACAGCTGTGCAATCACTCCGGTAAAATAGTAGTGTGTATTCTCAGTTCAGACAGGTGTATGGTAACGTTGTTTAACATCAATCATTTTGGTGTCAGCATACATATAATTTGAAGGCACAGAGTAAAAGAAATTTCTTTGTAATAATAAATTATATTCAGATTCTACCTTACAGCAGCAGCTAAAACAAATATAAATGCATGCTGCACCTGCCAAATTAATTTGAAGTAAAAATCAAATACTCAGAGTTAGTCAGAAAATTTTTTTTTTTAAGTTTTCTTTTTTTTTTTTAACAAGCCAAATTGCTTTCCTGTCTGTCAGCAATGTCTGTACTGGCTGAAAAGTATCCACAGTTAATTAATATGTGGTTTTTATTGTTTGAAAGGCACATGCCTGGTCATGCCAGTCGGGAAATCCTCATTCTGTTTGGAAGTCTGACATCATGTGATCCTGGAGACATTCGTGAAACCATTCAGGTACACACCTGTATGTGCTGAAAGATGAAATTGAATCTTCAATCATTTGCTACTGTGGAACAAAGATTCCATGTTCAGGTTGACCCTGGAGATAGCAAAGTTTGCAACTGTATTTTACTTGTTTACATTTATTTATTTTATTCATGTATGCATAGAGCAACAGACACGTGCACTTGAAAATTCATTTTTTAATAAAAGTAATTCTTTCATTATCATTAATTTTTAGACTCTACAGCAACAAAATATTCGATGTTCTATCATTGGTTTGGCTGCTGAAGTACGAGTTTGTAGAACGGTTTGTTCAGAAACCCAAGGTGAGATGACCTTAGTTGTTAATACAGTGCAACCTCTCTTAAGCAGCCACCCTCAGGACTTGAAAACTGGCCGCTTAATAGAGGTTGGCCGTTAAATAGAGATACAATAAAAATTGGGTAGAAATGGCAGTCGACGTGAGTTTTTTGACAAAATTTGTAACAAAATTAATATGAAGTGCCCCATGCTGGCTCATTGCCAGTCAGTGTAAAGTTGTACTGTACTTCTAACACAGAGGACATGCTACTTAAAGCACAGTACAAGTGTTGTCTATGTGAAAGATTTGTGCGTGTATATAATTTGCAGCTTGTGACTTGTCATTACACTGATGGAGATTAAATTGCAGGACTTGTTGTTATCGGCTATCACCCATTCTTATTGCCTTCTTCCTGTCATCATTTCGCTTGAAAAGATAATTTGCTGGCCACTAAATAGAGGTAAAAAAGCAAATATAAATAATAACCTTGCAACAGCAAAAAGGTGGCGATGGCTGCTTATTGGAGGTGGCTGTTGAATAGAGGTATCGAATACGGCATTTTAGTGACAAATAATTGGGGACTTTAGAAAGTGGCTGTTTAATGGGGCCGGGGATGTGGCCACTTAATAGGTGGCCACTTAATAGAGGTCGCACTGTATATAATTATTCTGTGGATAAAATCCATTTTGATGTCAAAATCCACTTCAGTTTCACAGGTAAAACAATTAACAGAAGATTATTAGCAATGGCAGTTACAAGCTATTAATAACACTATGTGGCCAGTGGATACTATCCTGCGAGCAGAGGCCCTCTTCCTAGATAAGTCATCATGACTAACCTAGGAAGATCAAAGGGCCTCTGCTCACAGGGTAGTGGACACCAATGCCTGATGGGGACCAGCAGTAAGCTGTCAAAATGTAGTAGTCAACATCGGAGACTAAATCGTCAGACAAACAATAAAACAAAGCTATCATTTTAAACCACGGTAATCAACATCTTTCATGATAATTATTCTCCAGAAAATTCTCATGGCACTCCAGTGCAGAGAATTTACTTAGACCTGAACACTTAATTTTTATGCCTTTAATGGGTGATTTTCTCTGCTGCCATTACTGAGGTTGTGTGATTACAGCAAGATACTATAAGGAGGGATTAGAGGCATTGTATTAGCAATCCATACATAAATTATTCTTACTAGCAATATCCTGACCAAGGGCAGGCCAAATAGGAGAATTCTTCATCATATTCATACATGTATTCGGTATTTCTCAAGGTGAGTGAAAACAGTTATGAGTGCCAGGACACTAAATACATTGGGGTTCTTTCATTAGGTAATTATGGAGTCATCTTAGATGAAAGACATTACAGGGATCTGCTAATGCAACACGTTATCCCGCCAGTAGCAAAAGTAAGTACAAGGCTGAAACCTTGTTAAGCTGCCTTTTGCAATTTTTTTTGCAATTTTCATTGCACTGCAAGTGAGAGGATTTTCTTGCGCATCTCTTGAGGTGTCGTGTCTTGAAGTCCAATCCATAAAGTAAAAAGCCCAAAGGAAGGTATCTTGCAAAGTTACCATATTTCCTCGAATAACAGCCGTCCCTCGATTCATCACCTCCCTCAAATAATCGCCCCCAACCCCTCTCACCATCTTTGAAACACTTAAAAAGCCCGTGTTCTTTTATTTGATGTGATTATTTTTTATTTAATGCGATAATAAAACAATATTTAGGGCATTACTTTCAGTCAGCAATATTTGAAATAATCGCCTTCCCTCAAATAAACGCCCCCTTTTGGGAAAATCAGGGGAAAAAAATACATTGTAAGAGTTTTCGATTGTTTGTGCTTGCCTGCAGCCCTAAAAATACCACTGGTTTTCCTGATTTGGTTTCTTGTTGAAATCCAGTGTTTGTTCAGGGGCGTTTTTTGCACCTGTAGTCCCGAGTGCAAAGACTGAAGTTGGGCATGGCGGATGGAAGTGGTTGGAGGCTAGTGAGGCCTTTGGTGTAACCGTTTTTGCAACTTACAAAGTGATTTGAAACAAACTGTATGAAGCATGATAATTATCATATGACCCTAACGGCCCCTCGCGCGCTTTCATTGTGAAACTATTGAGAAAATCCCCGTATGAGGGCTGTACGCCTTAGTGCGAGCAGGGCCGGAAAAAGCCGTACGGCCCTGGTAGGAACAGGTACGGGCCCGAGCGATACGAATTTAGAAGATTTCGTCGCGTCTAACCTTGTAAATTGATTTTACAACCAGAAAGCAAATACAAACAACATATTACGTAGATCAATTTTTTGAGCAAATTTGTCTGTAAAAAGAAACTTCATCTTCTACTGACGTACTTATGAAGAGTCTAAAGAGGCCATATGATAAAACTGCTGAGTGTTCACTCTTTCTTTTTTGATTAAATTGTTCTTCGATGAAATGCTAAAGGAATTTTTCATCTGTATTCATTTTATTTCAGGCTGACACAGAAGCTGCTGTGATACGAATGGGTTAGTGCTGTCAGTTTAAAAATTTTCGTCAATATCTAGAAATGATCAAAGTTTAACTGGAAAATAAGAGGTGAGAATATACGTGAAGTATGGACAGAAGATTTTAGGTCTTCATCATTCCTTACCGAAAAAGAGGCACTGTCGTTTCATTAATTTTCCGTCTTGATAAGTGGTTTGTTGTTTGTAGGTTTTCCTCAGCATCTTTCAAGTGGACCGCCTTCCTTGTGCATGTGGTATGTAATGCCCTTTACCGCATTTGTTTGTTGGTTGTGATCACCCCGTTAAGTCAGTCGTGTCGAGTGCACGAGGTTATGTTTAATAGGCCTTACCCTCTCCTGGCGACCCCAATAGATCACACGGCGGAAATGGGCATGGTCTTTCGCAAAGAATAAACTTCCACACACCCTTGATTCGGCGAGAATGCTTTAAAGTTTTCGTCAACGCGCATTCTTATTTCTTTGCTGTTTATCAGAAAAACCGACTTTTTTAAACTCACTCGAAATATTGTTTTAATGCATATGCTTGCTCATGCATGCATCATGGCATCCAGTCGTGCAGAAAGTGTCATCACACTTTGCGTTTGTATTCTTCAAAAGCCACTTGGATGTCAGTGGAGGCGTAAAAGGGCTCAGTACATCAGGATACTTTTGCCCCCAGGTATGTTGATCTAGTTTCTTTACTCAGTAACTACAATTCAATGCACCAGAGGGGAATTAGCCTGCTTGCAGGCGGTAATTTGTGTTTTCAAGTGTGAGATCCGAAGCCCGGTAAAACCGGTCACCATGTTGGACTATATCGTGGAGGATCTGGGATGAGTGACAAAGCGAGAAGCGAAGGGGAGGAGTGTAGGGGGAGAGAAACCCCCTACCCCCTCCCTCTCGTCTTGTCACTCTCCCAGATCCTCCACTACATCGTCGACTCTCGCGCTTGAAAACACAAATTACCGGCTGCGAGCAGGCTAGCTCTCGTGGGTAAAGAACTTAAGGCTTGTTTTCATTTGATCACAACCATCATTAAATTGTTGTGAAAGCAACTGATGCATGTCTTCTTCTTCGTCGTTGCACCATCAATTTTAAAAAAAGAAAAGAAAAGAAAAATAGCAGGAATATTACAGCTTCATTGTTGCTTAATGAATCGCGCACAGTGTTTGTCTCCGTTATGTTTCAGTGTAAAAGCAAGTACTGTGATCTACCAGTAGAATGTAAAGTTTGTGGTGAGTACTCGAATCCCTAAACTTCAAACTATACCTTTTCTCATAAACAAAATGCTGAATAAAACAATACCAAGAACCAGCAGATATATATGGAGTAATTTCGCAACAAAGACGCAGACGATAATTAGCGATGACAAGGGGAGCGAATATTTGTAAGTTGCAGTCCATGCAGTATGGGCCATCCTTAACTAAAGGCACTTGTGTTCAGCTCAAGAAAAACTGAAATTGAGAGCTATTTTAAAGAAAACTTAAACATATTTTTGGATGACCTGTGACTCTGATACTTGAGTGTAGCTTTTAAAGGAGCACTGTCAACGGGATTTTTGCTGTTTTTGGTTCAATTCTGCCAAAATTACTGCCTTTGACCTGTTATTGTGCAAAAATCAGCAAGATGAATTCCAATGAAATTTTAGCAGGGAGAGCTAACCATAATAATTTTTTGGTTGATTTTTCAATGTATAGCTTGAAATTTTGAAAAAACTGCAAGTATTTTCAAATTTCGATCCATTTCTATCCTCGTCATCTTTGATGGAATACAGGAGTTTATAGTGTCAATGCAGTATTTCAGTCTTTGGCAGCAAAACTAGACCATTATTTTAAGGTTTCCACTATTGCATTGTCAGTTTTAAGCTTTTTAAAGTGATGTACAATAATAATAATAATAATAATAATAATAATAATAATAATAATAATAATAATAAACTTTATTTACCCTCAGCAGTACTTATAGCACAAAGGCTAGTGGGGCCGACCAAATACAGAAACAAATAAACAAATAAACATGATAAGAATTCCAACTGGCCGGAGGCAAACCAGTCGACTATTTACAAGGATGACCGAGTAGTTGAACCAGGGACTACCCAGAACAACTCCAGCTAGTGGCTAGAGCGGGATTTGAACCAGGTACAACCGCATTGAAATCCAGCACCCCAAACCACTCGGCCATCCTGCCTCCTTACAATACCGTGACAATGCCCCTTAAAAGCAATACTGCCAGTGACACATGACTCACACGCCAAGCGCTGCTCGTTGGCTTCATGTAATCTCTGACTTAAATACCGAGAGCATACGTAGGGTCTTCCTTCTTTCCTTTAGTTGCAATGTTAGCCTCAGCTGATCTTTTTGCAGGTCTCACGTTGGTGTCAGCTCCTCATCTTGCACGCTCATACCAACATCTCTTTCCACTACCTCAGTTTACAGAAGCAGATCTGTCTGCCGTTGATGACTTAAGGTAGGATCAGATAGACAGTTTCATCGTTTTGGTAGCTATGGGTCGGGGACAGTTGTTATGGTAAATCTAAAAGAACCTCTCTTGGCCAGCATCTGCTATTTATTATTCCCGGAAACAGCATTTATGCATCCTCGGAGACCCAGGGGCAGAGAGTCGGGTTGGGACGAAGATTCAGGACGAGCAAAAGTTTACAAGACGGACAGGAGAGCCCCTGGGAACATTTCTTTATCGGACTAGTTCCAGAAGCCATTGAAATACAGTTTCCTGATTGGGCGGAAATTTTCTGGCAAGGAATTTTTTTCTGCCCAATCGGCGATCAGCTTATATATTGCGCACCTTTCGCGACTTCTTATACCGATGGTCAAACGTCCAATTTGCTGTCAGCCATATTTCAATCGCTGTATCGACACTTCGAGGAAAGTTATGGTGGAAAGGGGCCCACAAAACACAGATATCGACAAATTCAACTTCTACTCAAGCAAAAATCACTTGTAAGGAACTAGAAAAATCAAGATGAAGACGGATCGCAGGTATCGTAAACTTCACACGAAGAATTGTTGACAACTCGTCCACAATTATTTTTGAGTGGCTTCAGCTTACTTGATCACATTAATTTGTGAAGTATCCTTGTCACTCCAGCCACATCCCACAGGCTTCACGTTTTCACTGCTTGTTTTATGGATATGTGGGTACTTGAGCCTGAGCATTAGCTATGCCATGCTGACGAGGCCTAACAAGGCCGAAACAGCTGTCCATGGCTGCTAATGCTTGGGCTCAATCTTTGATTTGGTAGATTTAAGGGGTAATGCCCGCTACCTTGTGGCCTTAGTGCCTTTTGAGTGGCTTCAGCTTACTTGATCACATTAATTTGTGAAGTATCCTTCACAATTGTTGTTGTTTGGTATGAGCTTTTGTTTTTCTCTGGTGTACTCACAGGCAGTGGGCCGGCTCCTGAAACTTTTCGGGGGATGGAATTTATGTTGCACAGGCCAGGCAAGTTTACCGATCGGGCGAGTGCAACGCAGCCGTTGAATTTTGTTTTGCTCACGAAATCGAACCATCCACTGTTTACAATCGACTCGAAGTCGCGTCTCAGCTCAGTCCAGCTCAATTTCGAGAGAGACCTTGAAATGGCCTGAGAAAATCTAGTTTAAAATAATTTACACGTAGTCGTGGTTGTCTCTCCATCCACTTATATTATGACAATCATGAAAGACCAGATTAAAAAGAGTAGGGGACGTAGTTCCCGGTGTGGTGGTCTATTTCTCATCTGATGGTTAAATGCTCGGAGATATTAGCTGCACAAGCTACTCCAAAATCCGAGGGTAAATAAAGTAATGTATGTATGTAAGGTCATTGAGCTTGAAGGCTGCTTTTGTATGGAAAAGTATGGAGGCCGAAATCACAAACCAATTTATCAAATTAAAATCAGTTTCCCAATACTCTGACATTCTCTTGCATACAGATGCCATTTTGACATTGATGTGAGTTCAGATTATGCTTTTGAAACAGGTGATTACCTTGGCTATAGAGTAAGACTCGAATAGGAACTACTCTAGTGTTTTGGAGGGAAAGGAATGGAAAATGGCATGCATTATGTTAAGATGAAAACAGATTTTTACAAAAATCATCACTCTTATGAGCATATAGACACTTAATGTTTTCCTTACTATTGGTAGAGTTAGCATAATTTTTGAGACCTTTTTTGTGGCAGATGTTTTGCATGGTAATTGGGGTACAGTATTGACCTGATACCTTTTGTAGCATTACAGAGCTTTCATAGCTCTTAAGAATTAGGCAGTGTGATATGGTATTTCTGAACATCTTGTACAGTGCACTTACTATGATTAGCCTATTACGGGTGTTTCAGTGAATGATGGTGGTAAATTGACTTGTGTTTTGGGAAATTGTTTGTGTTTTTAGAAACCTTTTCATGTTTTGGGAAACTGATTTTTGTTTTGGTAAATTGATTTTTGATTGACCCTTTTGGGCCGCTATAGAAAAGCAAAATGAAAGACCAACAGATAACAGATGGACAATTAAATTTTAAGAATAATTTTAACTGTTTTTGTACCCCCTCTGAAACTGAGGGTGTAATTTCATCTTGTGTATACTCATTGGAAATTTCATTAAGTACAAGGTAAGCTTCTCCTGAAGTGCTGGCAGCTGGCTAAAAAGTGGCTTCTTTAAATTTGAGCCACCTGCTTTTCAATGAAAAGTTTCCAACGTTTTTTGAAGGCTGTTTAAGTTCTCATAAAAAAAGCCACCTTCTGTTATATTCCAGTCAACTACTCTAAAACCTTATTACAACTTGAGACCATAAGGCTTGTGACAAATAATCACTACAATATCCAAACAGATGACATTGGAAACTTGAATTTAAAGTTACATCTCACTATCAAGAAAACTTCTGAACAAACAAATAATAAATGAAATAACAATCCCTTGTAGTTTATTTTATTGTTACTTTTTTGTTTCCACTTTATCTAAAAGGGGATATCTTACTGAGAAGCTGCTAAATTTTCTTGTTTGAGTGACCATGTTAACATATTTTGTAATTGTATTCAGGTGATGGGTATGGTTTGTGTGTTGTGTTCTTTAATTTGAAACCTACCTTAAAATAATTTAATTATACTTAGCCAATTACCATTGTATCAGCCCCACTGTCTGACTCAGTGAACTGTATAGTTGAGAATGATTTGTCAATAGGTGGTTATCGAGGGTCTTTCGGCACAAAGATATTTACATCCACTATGTGAGGAACTGAAAACATGGTTCCTTAATGAACTGAAAGCATTCTCTCATGTTTTAAAAATTGTCAAGGAAAAGGGTGGTAACAGGTAGAACCCATTCCAAAATTGGTGTGGTCTCACGGGAGAAATCAAGTCCTTTCCTGGTGTACCATAGGCTTAGCAGTCACAGCAACTACAACTGTATCATGCAAAAATGGAATTTAATAATTGTTATATTATGGATACACTTGAGCGTTTATAAAGACAAGAGTGCATACAAGACACTAAACATCCTCCATCAACTTGTAAACAACTTTATCTGAAACTTTGCAACCTAAAAGTTGCAGCACAGTCAGCATGATGTAGATGTTTCCAGCAAAGTTTTGCAAAAGCCCACTCTAAAACATGTTTTTACAACTTAAATTAACTTTTTAACTGAGCTCAGCACCACTGTGGTAAAAGAGTTCATGGAAAGCTTCTGCAAAATTATCATGTACAGCATCTTGCATGTACAGTACAACACAATTAGCAATTATCACATCTGCAAGGCAATCTGCATATTTTTTTGCACACCTTGGGAAGAAAAGCATATTGGCCAACAGATACCAGTCAAAAATATGAAAACCAAAACATTGCAATAGATCATAGTGGAACTGTACACTTTCTCTAAGGCCTTTTCGTGGTCTCTCGAAATTGAACTGAGACGGTCGATTGCAAGGTTCGATTTCGTGAGCAAAATATTAAACCGCCGAGCTACGTGCTTCTCGCGCGATCGGCAAACTTATCTGGCCTGTGCAACAGAAATTTCATCGCCCATAAACCAGAGAAAAAAGCTCAAACCAAACAACAATGATCCTAACCAGAGAAAGAGACCGAGTTACATGCTGTTCTTCGCGTGAAGTTTACGATGCCTGCGATCGGTCTTCATCTTGATTTTTCTAGTTCTTTACAAGTGATTGTTGTTTGAGTTCAATTATGGCAAGCCAAATGTAGCAATATTCAACTCGTCTAATGTTATATTCAGTTATGTATTTTGTTTTCAACTATTGGTTTAATATTCAACTTTTATTCAACCTTCAATACATCATTCAACATTCAACCATTTATTCAACATTCAACACATCATTCAACATTCAACTATTCATTCAACATTCAACTATTTATTTAACATTCAACTATTGATTTAACGTTCAACACATCATTCAACATTCAACTATTCATTCAACATTCAACACATCATTCAACATTCAACTATTCATTCAACATTCAACGGGTCATTCAACCGGTCAGTAGTATAAAACAAGGACTGGCACTGTGGACCCGGACTGTGGACTGGGCCGTAATGCACATGTCATCCAACGACGGGAAAACATGAGGCCTTCAGTATTAAAATAATTACGTTTCATATCGTAAAGGCTACGGGCAGGTGTATTACATGCTTGGATGCTACACTATTTCAAGCTGGTTTGGATTCTTCAGTTTACACAGGATGAACTGAGTCGAACCCCGGGCTAACCAGGGGCATTGTAAAATCAGTCAAGCAAACTTGAGGAATTTCCCCCGGGGGTTGGGGAATCTCTGAAGACAAAGCCCATTGGGTGAGGTGCTTTTCAAACTTGTGAATTTCCCCACCCCTAATCTGTGATGTAAAACAATGTCAAGATTTTCCCCTACCCTCAGGCAAAGAATCACATTCATCTCCTTATTGTCCCCCACATGTCTCCATGGTAGGCCCGGGAGTCGACCCCACTGGAAAGCCAATGACAAGTGCATAAACTTTACACTGTCGACGGTTCCAACGACGGGAAAACATGAGGCCTTCAGTATTAAAATAATTACGTTTCATATCGTAAAGGCTACGGGCAGGTGTATTACATGCTTGGATGCTACACTATTTCAAGCTGGTTTGGATTCTTCAGTCATCGCTGGTTCACGCAAGCGACAGAAACTGGGACCCAGTTCGCTGGATGATCTGCACGGAATAGGACCATAGCCTCTTGATAGCTGCCCAAAAGTTGTATTTATACGGCATTCCGGTTTTCCTGATTCCAATCTACCACGAGTCTGTTTAACACTGAAAATTTTGAGCGAACCGCCACCAAGAGAGTCGTTGGTATGACAGGGAGTGTTGATGGAAAACGTTAATTCAGTTTACACAGGATGAACTGAGTTAAAAAAAAAAAAAACGACCGCCGGGAGGCCATAGGGTGGGCCATGACTACACCCGCCTTTTGCACATTGTTTTGTAGCTAGTCTGCAGCCTTCAGTCCTCATTTTATACTTAGTCCGCGTTTTATACCCAGTCCGCAGTCCAGGTCCGCAGTCCACCTTTTATACTGACCGGTTGAATGACTCGTTGAATGTTGAATGATGCGTTGAATGTTGAATGAATAGTTGAATGTTGAATGATGCGTTGAATGTTGAATGAATAGTTGAATATTAAATCAATAGTTGAATGTTAAATCAATAGTTGAATGTTGAATGATGCGTTGAATGTTGAATGAATAGTTGAACGTTGAATGATGTGTTGAATGTTGAATGACTAGTTGAATGTTGAATAAATAGTTGAATGTTGAATGATGTGTTGAAGGTTGAATAAAAGTTGAATATTAAACCAATAGTTGAAAACAAAATACATAACTGAATATAAAATTAGATGAGTTGAATATTGCTACATTTGGCTTGCCATATTCAATTTTAATTTGTGGATTTCTGGGTTTTGTGGGTCCCCTGCCACCAGTAGGATAAATCTGTCGAACGAACGAGACAAGTGGAACCACTAAAAATATGGTCGACAGCAGATTGACCGCTTACTTGTTGGTGTAAGGAGTCACGAAAGGAGTGCGATATATAAGCTGATCGCCGATTGGGCGGAAAAAAATTCCTTGCCAGAAAATTTCCGCCCAATCACAAAGCTGGATTTCAATAGCTTCTGGAACGAGTCCGATAAAGAAATGTTCCCAGGGGCTCTCCCGACTGTCTTGTAAACTTAAGCTCGTCCCGAATCTTTGTCCCGTCCCGACTATCTGCCCCTGGGTCTCCGAGGATGGCATTTATGTAAATGTTGTATTTTCTTTCTTTTCTTTCTTTATAAACAGACAAACCCGTTGTTTCGCTTGTCGCAGAGAATTAACGGAAAAAGTTGTAAGTTCTGATTCATTTCTGTTTGTTCATTTGGTCAGTGTCATAAATGTTTAAACGCGAGATGACTTGTTATGCTTAGTAGCTGCTCCTTCCTTGATTGAAAATTTAGCTTCACCAAAAGGGTAGCACTTGATTCACGCCTATCGATGTTTGGTTGGTCTGATGAGCTAGCCAAAAGTCAAGCAATGGGCCATGTTTTAAACGAATAAGGGCTTGGAGAAGTGGTTTTAAAATTTGATTGGAAAAAAATTGTTTCCACTGCATGAAAGAGCATCTCAAAAATGGTCACCTAACCAACTTTGACGCTGTTCAGTTGAATTGGAGCTGAAAAAAATGCGTTTGAAAATTGTGAAAATTAGAGACTTTGTATGGTTTGGAGGGACACACTTTCCGAAATAGCCGGAGACATTTGTATCAGATTTTTAAAGTTTTAAATGCCTGTTATCTGGCGGTTTTTCAACCAAAAATTGCTGGAATTGTTTACTTTGAGATACCCTTTCATGTGAGAATGGATTTAGTTTAAGTTCATTGATTTTCAATGAAGTTTGGGTTCGTTCCCAGGCCCTTACTCGTTTAGAACATGGCCCATTAGCCCATTTTTTCGTAATTAAAAGACGAGGAAAATATCATTCTAATATCTTGAAGTTTTCTTCCCTTTTATCTCCAGGCCTCTTGCTGCCCTCATTGTGAACGCTTATTCTGCGTCGACTGCGACATCTTCATTCACGACTCCCTACACAGCTGTCCCGGATGTACTGCTGCGCCACAGGGGGAGGGCTAGTATCTCACTTGACTGTAATGTAAATTCACTGCCATCAATAAAAAGAGAAACGTTCGCCAGAACGTGCGTGGTTCATGGCTGTATTTCTCCATTCGTTGGAATCTACAACGCC
Source organism: Pachyseris speciosa (assembly GCA_016490735.1). NCBI lineage: Eukaryota > Metazoa > Cnidaria > Anthozoa > Scleractinia > Pachyseridae > Pachyseris > Pachyseris speciosa. The sequence goes on from JAEMWC010000287.1 coordinate 703,346, forward strand.
CTGGCAAGAGCACGTAACAAATTCAAAATGCTCCTTTAAAATGAGTAACTCTTAATCAGGAGCCCATGAATAGGAGCCTCCATATGCACTCCTGTCTTAATATAATCTGAATGGAGAAAACAGTAAAATGAAATGAAAATGAAAATCCGTTGTTTGGATTGATATTTTCTTCTTTGGGGTTCAAGATGCTTTTGTTAGACACCACTCTTTTTTAAACCGAAAGTAACAAAGTGTCCTTCAGTACAACTCGAAGAAATCTTTTTTAGGTCGTTTCAGGTCGCCAAATATGACCACTCTCTAAAATATTGAAAGGAAAGCGAAATGTGATCGGTTTACGATGGTTTTCCGTGAGCACGAAGGAAAATTTGAAACGGTAGCTAGACTTTTTTCAAGTTGCAATCTGTTTCGATCCTGACCATCCGTAGCCAAGGGCACTTATTTTAAGTTTCACTGTATTGAGAGTACTTTTAAACAAGACTAGACACAGGGTTCGTGCTGGCTTACAAAAAATTCAAGGAGTAGCACGAACCCTGCAGACAGTTACTTTGGGTTCTCGTTAACACAAACTAAGACCACAAATTGGTTACATAGCCCATTTAATTCTCATTATTGCTTAATTGTCATCAATAACATCATAAATAACATGTAACAATATTGTATAAACATTTTTTCAACACACACACACACATATATATATATATATCAATGCAAAGTAAAACGTCACCATTCACAAGCATGTTTTCATGAATTTCCCTGAAATCCCACACGATTAAATTCATAGTCCCACTCCGTATGCAAAAATTCCTTAGAGTGACAAATTAATCGACGAATAATTAATTAATAACTACGTACCACCTTCACGTGCATTAAGTAAAAAAATCACGTTTGTACGGATTCGGTTGGTCAATTTGATTCTTCCTGCTTCGCCTTCAAAAATTATTCACTGAGTAACGTGCAAGTATAGCTGACAAGTCACTTCCCTCAATTCAGACGCGGATCCAGGGAAAATGGTGACCGTTTTCCGATAACAGGAGCGGCACTACCCTCTTGTCGGGTCCGGGGACATGCTAAGGCATTCCCTGCGCTTTTGAGTCTTTCAGACAGGATATTGGCCAGATTTCAAGATTAAGGCTTGGAAATGTTACTTTTAAAAATATATTTATTTTTCAAAATTCTGACCGTTTGCCGGAAAACGAGGAAACCGGTCTGGATACGCGCCTGCAATTAGCCTATTTTCCCAAGCCAAGGACTTTGAGACTCGTTTTGTGATAATTTCCATTTAAACTTGACCCGTAAAGCCCAGGGCTTCGCAACTGGCTACGTGTTTTGAAGTTACAAGACTAACTTCAACTCAACCTTTTTAGTTACAAACGTGGTATGAGCCGACTATGAGGACTGTTAGATTAAAGAAGCTTATTAGCCAATAAAGTAAAAGAAATCGGTGGGTGTCAGGCAGTGTGAACATAAGTGAAAACACGTAAAAAGCATTTCTATAAGCATCTGTATAAACTATATGCGTGGTTTTCACTTTTTTATAAAACAAATCTTCAATTCCAACTGTGGGAACGCTCTTTAGTATAAAGGATGGTTCACACTAGCGAAATAATGACATAAGGAAAAGATTATTTTTTCTTTACGTCGTTATGTTCATGCTGTGTTGCTGATATGTCATTATGTGTTCAAGTTCACACTCCAAACATAACGTCCTTTTTACGTCGAGATAGCGTCCTTTTTATCATTACGATGATCTTATGTCGCTAGTGTGAACCAGGCTTTAGGAATGTAATAATTCTGTCGACGTCCTTTCCTTCCCGTTGCTTGTTGCAGAAGAAACCTTTGAAGCTATTCAGCAGTTCAAGTGAAAACCACTGAATCGTACGTTGTTCTCGATATTTCTTCTTTCCTTTCTTCCTTGACGAAATCACTTTGGGATTTTGCCTTCACATCTGACTCTTTGAACAAAAACCTACGTTTGACTACTGAAGAAAAGCCCTAAAAAGTTACTTTCATGAGGTAACATTTGCTTTGCCTTTTTTCTAAGAAGCATTTGTTCTCAGGTTTCATCACAAAAATCTTGTAAGTTTAATCGATTTTAATCTGAGTACTCCCCAAACACGACTTACGATACGAAAGGGATTTTATTACTTAACAATTAACTGGATGAGAAAAACCTGCCCACAACTTCCCCAGATTTGGATAATAAATTGTCAACATTATTCAGTGGGTTCACCGTCATGTGTGTTGTCTACATCGTTCGAATATCTACGAATTCGTTCAATTGGGCTTGGATTTAACACTATGCTGGTTCGTAAAAGCCGTCAATTACGTCTTTGAACATCTTGCACACAATTGGTCGCCTCAGCTTGAGGGTGGGACCTGGGGAAAAAGTAGCAAATAAAGCTAATTAGCTAGTAATGGATAATAAGCGTGAATCATAAGCAAAGTCAGGGTCGTTTTCACCCACCTTTAACACTTTTAGAATCCGAGGTGGTGTATTTATTAAGTGAGAGTAAACACATAACAAGTTCAACTGACAAACCAATGGTCCACGATCTTTCTAATTTATGCAATGAATTAACATCAACATCGCAATCATCTTTTCGTCCATATCGTCGACATCATCATCAACATCAACGTTATCGTCACTGCCGTTGTCACCTCATCGTCAGCATCCTCATCATCATCATCATCATCATCTACCGTCACCATTATCGTCATCACCACCAACATCATCACCATCACCACCATCACCATCACCAGATCAACTGCGTTAAGTCACGTTTATCCACACGGAACTCTGCTCTGCATTCTGAATCCGCCACTTCTTCGAGGTCAAATCTTCCGTACTCTTCATACGAAAATTCTAAGTTTTTGAGAAGCTGCTGTCATACAGGAGCATGAATTATTCGTCGCAAATGATGTCGGCCCGATATAACATCCCGCTAAAACCTCTCGGGTCTTCTTAAATGAGGTCATATTAAACAGCGAAAACCCCAAATCTCTCATTAAATCTGTCCGATGTCAATCGTTTCAGCCGCCGCTTGCACAAAGCACATCTTAGGATTTGTTTTTCCCACGCGGTGGTGGCGGTCTCGACCCATGCTTTCTCGGACGTGACCGACTTCCTCAAGGCCGCCACGTCTAGTACCTTAAGGTCCTTATTACCACCACCACCGCCACCACCACCACCATCACCATCATCATCACCATCACCATCACCATCATCATCACCATCACCATCATCGTCATCATCACCATCACCATCACTATCATCATCATCATCGTCAACATCGCCATCTTCACCACCAAAAACCATTATTATAATCGGCCATTATGAAACGAGAAACACAAAACATCTTGACGACAACAAAATCAAGGAAGCAATACTTACCCAGCTCCCCTCCCGGAACAGAGAAGTCTTTTTGTAAGATGGACCACTTCTGCACCTGAAAAACATAACAACACAGTTAATTCACAAACATTTTGTGAAAACCGAAATAAGACAACGCTGTGATGGCTCTTAACGCGATGGAAATTCCCGGGTTCCTTGTAAATTGTTTTTATTCGACAACGACCTACCTTCTGAGCCCTAGAAACCGACTTTGCATTCGCTCGGTCAATTCCTTCCTGGATTGCTTTCATTATTTTCTCGTCTTTGGTTGAGAGAATTTCAGGAACAGTCTTGGCTTCACTGCCAACGGATTTGCAGAATTTAATGGCGATGTCTGTCAGATTATCTGAAGGCTCTCCCGTATCTGGGTCCACAATAACCTGGACGGAGAAAACAAGAATAGAATGAAGGAATAGCAGCAAACGAGCTGTAGTACTTTACTTTGACTTCACGTTTTCCTGTAATTTATTCCGTGGTTTGGTGTTAAGGGGTAATGACTCTTAGGTTTCCCGATCCAAGGCGCAATAAATGCTTGACGGTCTTTAGGTGATTCGCAGGTTGAATTTCAAACAATTGGCAATTGGTTGGTAATGGTAATTGAACTGGGTGGAGTGATTTTTGGTCTGAATTCAAACGCGTGAGTTCAAAGTGGTAAGAGCGCGCAGCAAGAATGATTTCAGACCAAAATTGCACGTTTATTACACCCATTTTGAAATCACACAGTTTTTTGTCAACATTTGTATTTATTAATATTAATGGTATTAATATTAATTTTGTCAATATTAATACTTATTTATTTTTTTTTATTTAACCACTTCAGGAAAGATAACGATTGATTAGTATTATTTCATTTTCATTTTGATGGGTTACAAAGGATGCGATTTAGAGCAACAAAATAGTGTGATTTGTGAAGTTGACAGCGAATCAGATTGCAAAGATCACCAGTGATTTCAAAATGGGTGTAATAAAAACTAAAATTTAGTAATAAAGAGACGGACACAAGACAGTCTGCTATAACACTAAGATGCTCCTGCACGTTTCAGGAAACTAATTTGCTGTGTATATAAATTTTTTATAAATACCTTATTCCTTTCTTAATTCATCGAATTTTCTCCAAGCAATATAACAGTCAAACAATCCGTAAGGGAACCCCTTGTGACCAAGCATAGGCGTCCACTTGCGGAGGGTGTCCGCTTACAGGAGGTTTAGAGACTGAAGGTACCGTAGGAGGTGGGGTATGTCAGTTATACATTCTCTACGAGTTCGCAAGTCCACATTACGAGAACAAAATAAGCAGCGGATATTTTAGCAAGTGGGCGCAGGTAATATTTTACAAAATGTATCAGTACTGTCGTCAAAGGGGTAAACAATGCGGCAGAGGTGTAACATGAATGGAGTGCAACTGCCCTTTGCGCCAACTTTGACGGGGTCTGTCCGCTTCAAAATGGAGGTTATTTTAGCACGTCGTGCTTCAAAGAACTGTCCGCTTATGCTTGCGAGAGGCGTCCGCTTAAGAGATTATAAAGGTAGAGTTTCAATGAAGAAATCGACGGGACTGTTTTCGGTGTCTACTTATGGAAGGTGTCCGCAATTCGGAGTTCGACTGTATTCCAAAAAACCTCATCGTAATGGAATCCATAACGAACTCAACGCTCGCTCGACACTTGCTGAAATAACTGCTCAATAAACGCATTTTACCTTCAGTGTGACAAGACAGGACAGAAACTTCTTCTTGTCACCGATGACCATCACATTGCTGATGATGGGCAACTCTTCCTTGATGGCGTCCTCGATTGGGACTGGGGCGATATTCTCACCGCCAGCAGTAATAATCAATTCTGAAATAAAATCACCGCGGTAAGTTCATGAGAACTGTCAACAACAACAACAACTTTAATGGGTAAAAACACAATTACTGGTAACCCAGCAGTTTACATTGTGGCCCTCAAAATATATATACAAATTACGAGCAAGGGTGTATTTTAAAGGATCTCTTAAAGTTGAATAGTCTTTTTATGCCCTTTGCTTCTTTGCACAGTACGTAGCCCTAAGTTATTACGAGATTTAGGGGGAATTAACGCCATGTCGCTCGCTGATCTGGTGTTACAATCATGTGCGTAAGCGGTAAGTACATGAGAAGTGCCAGATAGGTGCCAGCGGTACATGAGAAGTGTCAGAAGACAGAAACATTAAGAAAAATTGTTAGCAAAGGGGATTGGAGACAGCAGTCCCAAGGTAACGGAGAAATGCTAAGTTTTGGGCAAAAGATCTTTACTCGACGAAACAGCGAAAACTCTCCAACGAATGTGTGTCTTATTTGATCTCAAGGAAATTCAGTGTAATGGTAAGCATACGACCTTCTAAGATTTTAAGGTCCAAAAAAGGTGTCGCATCATATCCATTTACTTTAAGCTCTCAAACAGAAACGCGAAAATTAAAATGACACAAGACAAATTAAGTCGGTTACTTAATGAACGAAAGTTTGAACAAGATCGCAAAAAGGATAAGAAACACCGACCGGTGTGAAAAAGCGTGTAGTCGGTTCAGATAAGTATTCACCATGTATTGATATCAAAACCAAAAACCAATCGTGACTTGCACGCGCGTATTTTCCCGCGCTTGGCGCTGGCTGCATGTGATTGCTTCGAATTCTGATTGGCTAATGCCTTCTGTGATTGGCCAGAGTAAAGCCTCGTCTACACGAGCAACTTTTATGTGACAGCTTTTATGCGCCAATTTTTATTTGCTCGTGTAGACGAGAAGACTTGGCTAATTTTTATGTGACAACCCGCTACCAAAATGGCGGCCTCGACGACGACCTGTGCTGCGTCCAGTAGAGGAATTTATTGGCCAGATCGAGTAGAGACTTTGTTGCTAGAGGCCGTCAGAGAAAAAGGAAAGTCTCTGGGACACCAAAAGCGAGGCACACGAGCACCGAAACCTAAAAAAGCAAAGTATGGGGAAGTACTGTAGGTGATAAGAGAAGAATTGCCAGGTATTGATCTAGCAAGCCTCAAATGTATGCTAAGATCAATGGCATAATCCCAATGTTATTCTTTACGTGAATGCTGTCTGAAGTCATTACTGGCGCACTAAAGTTTGGACAATTAATTTGCTGTGCCATCCACACGATCAAATATATTTGTCACATAAAAACTGCTCGTGTAGACGAGGCTTAATTGCTTTGGATGAATTGGTTTTAAGACAATCATTTGAAAACCGCTCTATCTTACTCACCTTTAATTCGCCCGGTAATGAACAGTTGTCCATCCTACAAAAAGAAAAAAAAAGATAATTTAAGACAGGACATACAGCTAAAACAGAACATCGGAGGGGAGGGTGGGGGGCACGCCTACAGTCTGCACTCAGGGTGGTTGCCCACGGAAAGCATCCCGGGGGCCCTCATTCCCCTGGTATAATCACGCAATTTAAACCAAATTTTTCTCTCAACCTTTCTGGTTTATATGGATCGCAGATCTTCTATTTGACACAAGCCAACGTTAACCCTTATTCCCTGAGTCGGAGGTTCCAAGTTTTGAATTCATATTCAAACTGACAAGAATGTGGTGCTCTGAGTTCAAACTCATTTAAACTGTTTTTGAAGCGAGAGCTATAACTTGAACGAGCTCTCGCATGATTCAATTCGTTATTTAGTTCGATCAGTTTGAATATGTCCTGGAGTACTCTTTGGATGTTGAGCGTTAAATTATTTAGCATCGACACGGAAAACGTCCAAGTGAATAGTTTGATATCATTCATCGTAAGGCAAAGCACCCTTGCCAACAAAGCCAACCTGGTCAATTTTTGCGATGTCTCCTGTGTGAAGCCATCCTGATTCATCCAGTGATTCCTTAGTTTTCTCCTCGTTGTTCAAGTATCCCATGAAAACATGGCGTCCCCTGATACATAACTGAGATGACAAACATTGGAGTCAGCTTACATGATTAAACGGCTAGGCTTCATGCAGGGGAAAAAAGGATCTGAACACAACCAGACTTAATTCTATACGAAACTTTGTTACGGATCCCTTCGAAGAAGTAACCAGCCTGTAGCATTAAGGGTTACGAACACAAAACGCTGCAGATATAGTACATTATATAATTTCAATTTGAAGCAAGAACTGTACCATTTTTTTTTTCAGGACAAAAGCGCGGCTTAAAAGAACAAAAACAGAACAGACTGCACCCGTCCCACCGTGGATTTTAGCCTGCAGTGCAGGCGTTTTCGGTGGGAGCGCGAGTTATTTTCTCGAGTAAGCGGCGCCATGTTGAATTTCACTAAAACGCAAGCAGCTGGTGCGAGTCCACCACACTTTTTCACCCTAATACCCATCATCCTTAATTTGTACTCTCCCCAATAGTCCTCGGTTTCTCTAATCAAAGATGGCGGCTCGCGAACGAAATAATGCGCTCGCCTCACAAAATACGCCTGCACTGCAGGCTACGTGGAATTCGAATAGAAAACATTAAGAACGTGTATCTGTGTCGTTATTGCTTTGTACCTTGTGAAGCCCAGTTGGCGTTTTGCGAAAAAATATAATTCGCTTCAACTAGAATTGCAAATAAATTATCAGTTCTGTTCATTTGTTGCTAAAAATGGCAGGTCGTCAGGAGCAAAACCAATAAACAAGCAAACATTGTTAAGTAACATAAAAACGAAACATTGTCGAGCCCCTACCTTAACTCCATCTCAAAAGTTACTTAACAACTTAATTATTTAATTTCCGTTTTACCTCTCCATTTCCCTCTTCATCTTGATTGATTACTTTCATTTCACAGCCATCCATGGCTATACCACAGCTTCCCGAGACTATGTGACCAGGAATGGACACTGTTTGTGGGCCGCTACACTCACTCATGCCGTACAACTCGTACAGTGGAATGTTGATACTCTGGAAATACCTCAGAGTTTCCATGGTCACAGGGGCAGCACCAACAAAACTTAACCTGCACCTGTCCAGCCCCAGGGCCATTCGAACCTGAGAAAAACGCAATAACAACTGGTCAGCCGTATAGTTTCAAGTGAAGAAAACCGTTTCACCGGACTTAACGCGAAAATGAAAGTCCACAACAATACATTGTTGCCACTGTGGGTAAACTTAAAGCCTGGTTTTCACAAGCGACGCAAAGCACAAGCGCAAGCACAAGAGCGATTATTTCACCGTGAAAACGGGCTTAACGCAAGCGCAAGGATCAAAATTTTTCTTTTTCCTTGTGCTTGCGTTCGCTTGCATAGTGTGAAAACGACGTTCGTTTCACTTGGCATAAGCTACTTATACTTGCGCTTGTGCTTGCGTCGCTGGTGAAAACCAGGCTTATATCAACTTCCTTCAATAAAAAGCAACTTCCTTGTTTTCTCAACACGTAATAAGCTACTTATTACGTAATAAGCTACTTAAGCTTGCGCTTGTGCTTGCGTCGCTAGTGAAAACCAGGCTTATGTCAACTTCCTTCAATGAAAAGCCACTTCCTTGTTTTTTTCGAAATTCGCTAAAAAAGAGTTGGACATTAAAATATTTTTCTGTGGCAGGGCAAAAAATGTAAGTTGTACAGTGGGAGTGAGTGCTAGAGCAATAACGATGTACCGGTGTACAAAATGTCCAAAACACACCCTAAAGATACATGTAATGCGCCTTTTAGCTGGAATATACACCCTACATTGCCCTCAAGCAATCCAAGCAGGCATTAAATTATCAATAATCGATTGGAGAAGAGCTTGAGGTGGTTATTTGACCATAACTTCAAGATGGAGATGATTGATGTTCAACGCAGTTATTACCTCGTATCCAACAAACGCGAGAAGAACTGTCGATATCAGTAATACTTTGACAACATAACGAATTAGTGGAAAGCCAGTCAGTCTTTTCGTTTCCGTCAAATAGGTGGTTTTCACGTTACGTCATCGCCGCCATGTTAGAGGACGTAAACAATAGATCTCTCATTTGCTCCTTTTTTTGTTCTCCAGCATTTGCTCGTTTCACTATTGTTATCAGTGTCTCTTTAATTCGCCCGAGAGGTTGACAGAGATTGGCTGCAAACCACCTATTGGCGATAAAATTTCTCCCACGAAATGCAGGATCATGCAAATAATATCCCAAACTTAATTAGCCGATCGGCGCGCACAACAAAAATAACAACGACAACAAAGACTATAATAAAGATATCGACTGATTTGCTATAAAGTAAAAAAGCTTATTTTCAGATCCTATTACTGATTTATTAAATATACCGAGCACACGCTTACGAAAAAAAAAAACTACTTTCAAACTGCCGCTTGATATGGAAAGAAACTACTCAGAACAACTGATCAAATATACCTTTTTCAAAATCAATCCGTTTGCCAGAGTCCAGCCAAAAGGAAGCGGGCGTCTAAAGTGGAGAACAAAAAGCGACTTTAATTACCAGTAATCCATCGCTGTAAGCCAGAAAATCGAGTCAACTATCAGTCCCTAAACTTGCTCTTTTCAGCACAAACATTCAGTAGTGGTAAAAGTGGTCCATTTCTAGCTACTGTAGTTGGTTTGTACATGCAAGTTCCGGAATTGAAATTAAACCGCTCTTGGAAAGCCCCAGTTGTTCAACAAGCGGATAACTACCGTAAATTATTTCCTGCGAAATCACGCGGTTCCGCAAGATTGAGCAAGAAAATTGTTTTATTATTCCACACATTAATGGCAAAGCACAATTTTCTGCCTTAATTGTAAAAAAAAGGCTGGAAAAGCCGTCATTTTTCTTCGCGACACACCGCAAAATTACGTATATCGAAGGATATCTGTTGAGTACGCGCAACGAATATTGAGCGCTCTATGACCAAAACTGGACTTGTCACAATGCGTGGACTAGTTAATTATCCTAACTAAGTGAAGCACGATCGTCCGGGTGAGTGTAGTCCTCAGAAGGACTATATGTGGTGACATTGAATGACGTTTCGACAACCTGAGTGGAAGTCATCATCAGAGAGTCAAATGATTTGTGTAACGTTAGGAGATGGCATAAGTACTCTGATCGTTGATCCGATTATCCAGCGGGTAAATCACTGTAGCAATCCACTCACTGAACAGCTGGGGCCAGATTTCAAGTTGGCCTAATAGTTGGTTACCAGGTCGAACTTAATTTCTTTGCGTATTAACTGACATATTTATGTATTTATATTTATTTATTACAATCTGTGGTAAAAAAGCCAAAGGATAATCCGTAAAGTCAACAATAAACTTATATAGATACGCGAGAAACAGTAAATTCTAAGAATACATTAATTAAGGAAAAAAATCACATACTTAAAAATCACTAAGAAATTTCTTAACTCTAGACTTAAAAACATTTGCATTATCAGAGCAACGAATATCTAGAGGTAGTTGATTCCACATGTCAGTTATACGATGAAAAAAACTACACTTCAAGACCTTAGTTCTGGCAAATTTCTTCTTTAAGGTTAAAAAGTCCTTAGACCTAAGTGATAAACGGTCAGCTTCTGAATGGAAATCTATAATTTTGCTGATGTCAATGTTAATGTATACATACCCATTTTCAAGATTAATGTTTCCCTGGAGAGCAACGCCTTTTGCCCAGTTGCCAAGCTTTCTCTTTAATCCAGTGACTTGTTGTCCCATTTCCTTCAGTTTTTCCATAATCTTTTCATACACCCTGTTCAAGTGAAAAGAAATTAATAAAAATAATCTATCAACTTGTCTGGCGCAAATTAGCATTTGCGTTATGGTTGCTTTTATAGTAGTATAAAATTATTACACGTCATATCGTAGCCTCCCACGCAGTCGTTTTTAGGGGACTCGTATTTCATCTCCTCCATAAAAACGGCTGCGCGGGAGGCTAGTGATGATATTTTTATTCCACAAGATAACAGTGAAATGCTTGTTTTGTTTACCTGGGGACTCCGAACAACAGTGTCGGCCTGACTTCCCGCAAGGTCTGAACAAGTGTACCCTGCGAAACAATTGCCGAAAAAACATATATTATTAGTAATTTAACTATTGCAAAAAGAATAATTAATGTTGCTGACTTGCACTCAACAGTAATGCTTCTCTCTACACAACAGTGGGTCAAAAACCACTATTTTCAAAGAAAACTAAGAAACTTAAGCTTCAGCAACATGAAAGTCACCTGTGGTGTCACATAAGTTAAAACATACAGAACTAATTATTAATATCAAAATGGTACAAAAAAAGTCATATGTGGAGTTTCACAGTCTACCTTCAGGGCATCTGGCTGAGCAAACCAAACAGAACCAGCAAGATAGAGTGGCATAAAAATGTCTATTTCCTAGAAGCAAAGAAAAATACAAAAGAAACTATACAATAAGCTAATGGAAAATGTGACTGGCATAAAGAAGATTATTTTTATAGGAAAGCTAGCAGTAAACAAAGTCAACTCAATGCAGGAGTGAAAGGGGCCAGGGGTGTGGGGTGGGGAATATGGAGGCTTAATGAGGCTCCTTCCTCTCGTACTTTTTCATTTCTACAGAGCTTTCAGTCATCTCATGCCATAACCCTGGTTCTACGTCACCCAGAGAGTCTCCTTTTATATTAGCCTTTGTATTTCCTTAAAACAGAGTGCAATATCAAAGTGGAAAATGCACTTTTCAACTGGAAACTGATAATGTTTTTCTCGCTCTGAGAACTGTTCCCAGCCTTGGCCAATAAGAGAGCATGAAATCACATTCATTCTCAAACTAGAAACAGTTCTCAGTATCCACCAATGAGAACGGGTGAATTCTGAATTGAAAACAACATGTCTGGTAAGCATCTGTCGTGAATCACCGATAAGCAATTATTCTCGAATGTCTGTTTGTCATCATCTATTAACTACGCATGAATGAGTTTACACAATGGTCTTTTATCAATAATACCGGAGTTGAAACTTTGTGAATATCGACTACCTACACGAACGAAATTTTAACGTGGTTCTTCAACTAAGCATATCCACAAAAATAAAATATGTACTGGCGACATTAAATTGGAAACTTTTCAATTAAACCACACAGTACTACATAATTGCGTTGCGAGCCATACAACGTGAAATTCTCCTTTTCATTTTACTTTTCTATAAGGCGTATACATAAGGAAGATGGCAACTTACCAACAGTTTGTCGATCCGTCGTCCAAATGCACATTTCATGAGCTTTCTTTGGTCCATAAATCTGGAAAGCGAGTTATCATTTTCCCTGAATTTCGCGCCAAAATTTTCACACACTTGTTTAGGCACTGTTTCGCTACGGCCTTTTCAACTATTTCCTCGGCAGCTCGGAGAATACCTTGTCTCTTCTGATAATTTACTGTTTGGTACAATCATTTTCGTTTTTCGGTCCGACTCCAAGCTCCTTTCTCTGAAATCTATCCTGAGCGCGCGCCAACCCCGCCACGCCGGACAATATTCCCGATTTCGTGTCACGCAGTGAAAGGTCGCCGGCGGGCGATTTAGGTCAAGATATTTTTAGAATTGAGAACGAGAACTGTTCTCGTTTTCTGCCAATCGAACCACCACGCCGGACAATATTCCCGATTTCGTGTCGTGCATTGAAAGGTGCCGGCGGATGATTTAGGTCAAGATGTTTTTAGAATGGAGAACGAGAACTGTTCTCGTTTTCTGCCAATCGACATTGTTTATATCGCTTGTTTATGCTCTTGAAACAGCTTTATAAACTGATTATTCTCGCGGACAGATGATCAGTAATTCTTCAGACTACGGAGCAAATAGATTCTGCTGAAATGTAACGCTTAAAAAGCAAGAATTAATTTTTCTGAAAACTACGAAATGATGAAACACAACTGGGGCTTTCGAGTTGTCATGTTACGAGGCTATGAGCACTTGCGTGTTTGAGGTGCAGACTTCGTTCGTCAAGTCACTGATCTCCGTTCATCACATGTCTCGGTAGCCTTCAAAAAAATAGTATATTTACGGCAAACCGGACAGTAAGGTTTCGCATCTTAGAAGGAATTACCCATCTAACGTATTTTATCGCGCTCTGTATAGCTTTTTGTTTGGGGTTCAGCCAGTTGGCGTTTTGTTTATCGCAGAACTGTTCGCAAATTCAGCCACTTAGCGTCAGAAGACGATGGCATAATTGGCGTGTGTTTTCCGATCGTAGAAAAAGGACTCATTGTTGATTTGAGAACTGTTCTCAGTCTTAGCCAATAGACTGATGTCGGTGAACTCTACATTCCAGAAAAGGAGTAATTTCGTTTTCATTACTCTCTACCTAACCTATGATTGTTTAAGTGGATCATGAGGACGACGAGTGAAAATGAACTTGGCCGACAATCACAATTTCTTGCCTGTGAAAAGGCTTTGAATCCTGGCTGGTTCTTATTAATCCCAAGAAAACTCCGCATTGAATTGTCGCTGAACGATGTACGTGCCACAGAGATTTCTTGTTTTAACTTGATTCCCATAACTGTTCTCGGTTTTCTTTGGCTGAGAACTGTTCGCAAATTCAGCCACTTGGCGTCAAAAGACGATGGCATAATTTTGACAGGTTCGGCTCAATTGCCTTTGTATATTCTCAGTCGTAGCTAATCGGCACCGTGTTATAGAAAGCGAAAGCAGCTATATAAGCGTCACAATATATAGCTAAAAGTTTGTCGAATGAGACATTTGGTCGTGTTTTGTTCTTCTTGTGACCTTTTTCCCTTCATGTACGCCTTAAATTCCACAAAATTGTGCACGCATCGAAACGGCATGCAATTGATTCCGAGTGAACAATTTGCGTGTCAAAAGGACTTCTTGTTGTAAAATGTGAGAACTGTTCTCAGTCTTAGCCAATTGATGCCAGTGTCACAAGAAACCAAGTAATTTAGCTTTCAGTGCTCTCTACCAAGAGATACTGATCTATGATTTCAAATTTAATAAGTAGGAAAACGAACTTGGCCGACACTTTTTTGCCTGTGAAAGGGCTTTGAATTCTGGCTGGTTCTTATCCCCATAACTCGAAGTTTCAAGGGAAACCAGAAATGCGGGTTCGAGTTCGACGGGAGTTCGTGTTGACGAGAGATGGAAACAAATGACCAGAGATGACTACAATGTTTCGTTTGCACGTATTTGATTGCTGTTCAAACAACGTGTTAATTACGTACAAAGAGTAAAAACCAAACTGGCTATTTTGCTAACAAACGATTGAACATACGAAAATTCGGTTCAAAATGCGAAATGGCTAGCAGAAGAACACTATTATGTGATACAGGGCAACAGGATACAACAGTGCTTACTCAATTCAGACAAAAATAAATTCAATTTTTTGGAGTATGTTTTGACTCATTACCCCTTGGAAAAGGGGTCTCTAGGGTAAAATCATAAAGAATATGACCGGAAGAGAAGAATAGACAACTTCGAGTTAGCGACCGAAAGATTGACCTAGATCGTTTCTTTCGCGCTCTCTTAGGGTGACTCAGCATTGAATTGTCGCTGAACGATTTCCGTGCCGTAGAGCTTTCTTGTTTTAGCATTCCCGTAACTGTTCTCGGTTTCAGCCAATTGGCGATTTATTTGTCCGAGAACTGTTCTCGAATTCAGCCACTAGCTTCCCGCCCCGCCTGAAATGGATGCGGCTTTGTCTACTCAGTCTTCCTCGGCGGTGTATTGGCTAGGTCACGGAAATCGTCTAAGCTTATTTGAAACCAGAATTTATTGAAATACTGATGCGGTCGATTTCCTTGTCAGGGTTGCTTTATCTCACGCTCACTCAAACAATTGGCTCGGTGATCTCGAGTGGGTTGAACTGCGTTTATACTAAATAAAAATGTTCACAGTCCTCTTGATCTAGTCACTACATTTCAGTTTCTTAGTGTCCGTGTAAGCAAAATTTATGCTCTTACTCCACTGGAAGACTCCACAAAATTTGGCAGGGATGAAAAGGGCATTCAACACAGTCAACAATTTGAATGCGAGGCTTCCCTTATCTCTAATATCCGAGAAGTGTTCTCAGTCTTGGCCAATCAGCACCTTATAAGAAATGTTCTCACTGAAAGCGAAAGCAGCCTTACAAGAGAGGCAGTTAAAATGAACATTGGTGAATGAGATATACGGTCTTGTTTTGTCCTCTCTGTACGCCTTTTTTAGCTTTCAGATACGCCCTGTGTAGTCCTAAAAAAATTCCGCAAATTGTGCACCAGCATGCAAAATTCTGAGTCAACAATTTGCGTGTCTAGACAAACTGATCATACCGCGCAGTAGGATTTCCCACTGTTCATTTTATTCAGGGTAGTAAGCACGTTAACTGGAGACGGCACTGTAAGACGCTTGCTTTTGAAGATATGCTGACTTTTAAAAACATTCAGCAGAAACTCTGCTCGACCTTTGAACCACTTTGAAGAACACAAGTCTGAGTCTGTTTCGGGCCGTTACTTTCGGATTTAGCAGGCCTAAAGGGTTGCTACTTTCGGATAGCCTTTTTTATCTTATGGTTAAAAAGTGTTAGTAATTCAGCAGTGGGTTCACACAAAGAGGACCCGTAACATTGAACAAAGCACTCTGTAATAAAAAAGGATCCGAATGTTCGTAGTTACAGCGAAATTAGTTCGTATTATACCGCAACTAGCTTTTGTCTCTTTCACTGTAAATAGGCAAGAAGGAGACTGAAATATTTTACGCGTTCCAGTAACGTTACATTATATCTCTTCTTGTACTAAAATTCATCCAGATTGAGACAATTTCTTATCTGATTTGTACACGGCTTGACTATTATATTAGTGTCCTAATATCTACTCACCCGTTTTATTTATCCAATGCAATGTTCATACGAATTTAACGGTAATTAAGATCGATGGCCCAGCAACCCTGTTGACCGGTCGTTTTCAAAGGGCAGGGGCGTTACTTTCGAGCTCAATAGGAAGGTAAAAAATTAACGTTACTTTCAAGGGGACCATTACTTCCGGAATTCTACGGTAACCTGCGAAAAATAGAAATGATTGATTAGCACTGAAATAATTGTTAACTTAAACAAAAGAAGACAATCCTCAGTTCTCGGCTCTCCAATTTAATAAAGAATCGGTGATGGCTTACGGTAAGCCGTCCGGCAGTCAGGGGAAATGTATCTTTCTGCAATATACGTCATAGTTTGGACATAGCGTGCGTGCATTACTCGAATATATCTTACTGGGCGGTTTAATTGCTGAAGTATAGCTGCTTCAGCCCTCAATATCTCTTCATTGTCGTCGACATCCTGGTCTGAGGGCAAAGATTTGAAGGAAAGGGCGCTGATGTTAAAGGATACCCTGGCTTCCACATATTCTTCCTTGTTCATCTCCTCCCACGTTTCCCTCTTCTCTTTTTTGTTTGGCGATAACGGATGTCCGCCATTCGGTGTCAGCCCCAGTTAAAGAGAGTGGATGGTACTGGGTGTTCCAGTGCCCTTTCCATGGCCTCGGATGTCGCGTTTTTGGTGTTATCTGGCTTGAGCTGGGAAGGACATCCAGGAGGCATATCTTTCATAACAGCAAATGGCTCTTTCACTTCGCTTTTTCACTTTATTTCGATTATTACAATTATACAAGTTAGAGAAATACACAACCCGCATGTAGCAAAGCTAATCGAGGCGGGTTGTGTAGCTTACAATCAAATTTAGCAAAATAAATTATTAGTAATTCAAGTTCAATAAATACATCAATAAATAAAAATAAAATAAAATAAATAAATAGGTAAATATCTCATAAATAAATAAATAAATAGGTATACACATACATTCACAGATAGTTAGCATTTACACGAGACGAGCAAGAACCTTTAAGACAACATAGAACATAAGGAAGTAATAATAAAAGCTAGTTTGGTTAGTGATAATTAGAAATTTTTAAGGTTAACGTCGGGACATCAACATAATCATCCTCATCGCGAAGCACCGCAAGTAAGTATTGGTGAATGGGTAACCATTCTTGTGCTACCCACCAGCAAGAAGACGCCACCATTCCCATTTCACCTTTTCCATTTTTGAGAAATGAAAAAGGGGAAAATAGTTGTCAAGGGGTGCCATTGGGGGCGGGGGTTGTAACTACGGGTGGGGGGGGGGGTGTAACTGGACGTTATCAGGTCTCGTAAGGCTTTCAGTGTTGTCGCATCTGGTCATCTCAGGAAATCAGTGAAAGTCAATGCCAAACTAGACATGGATTTTCTAAAATTCAGCGTGTACACCTTCCGCTGTTGACGTGAGGGAGAGTTTGTTAATTTCCATCATAAAGAATATTCCTAACCATTTATTTATGCTACCAAACAAAATATCACTCTGCCTGGTACTTTCAATGTACTTATGGCCCTAGCCCCCGATTATCTGAACTGATGGCCTTTCGGCCTTCTTCAAGTCGGCGTTGAAACAAACTTTCCTTCAACTTCAGCTTGAACTGAGGGATTTGCGGATGAACCCCTTCCGTCAGTGATAACGGACAGGTATCTGTCAGGCATATTCCTTGCTTTGTTTTGGTTTTTATAATACTTCTGTTCGTTCTGTCTATCATAAAATGTAATTAATAAAGCCAATGATTAGTTTTTTGAGACAGGGAACGAGACCAAACTATGATCCGGAGGCACCACAGGGCTAAAATAGCTCTATTACATTGACAACACCCTTCTCACAATGTGAGATGTACCCAGGAAAGCGATCTTTTACACCTTGCTGATATTTACTGAGCCAGGTATTTTTGCTGTTTACTTTCTCGTCCCTTTTGATAGATCCGAGCGCTCCAATGATAACTGATACTGTTTCCGTTCTCATTTCCCACAGTCGGCTTGTTTTGGTCTTCAGGTCCGTATATTTGGACAGTTTTTCAGTGTACTTTAATGATGATATCGATAACATCATCATCA
Organism: Pachyseris speciosa; assembly: GCA_016490735.1. Taxonomy (NCBI): domain Eukaryota; kingdom Metazoa; phylum Cnidaria; class Anthozoa; order Scleractinia; family Pachyseridae; genus Pachyseris; species Pachyseris speciosa. The sequence goes on from JAEMWC010000287.1 coordinate 721,541, forward strand.
TTACGATCATTATCTGTCATTTCGCACAGTTTAGTTTAACCTGGAAATGTTGCAATGTGCTTCTCTCCATCAAGTCCACGGGACCTCAGACGGATAGCACTTTTCGCAGGATGTTGGCAGAACCAAGACGCGCAAAAATCTGTAGTGTTGTTTTGAATGAATGTTTTGCTTGGAGTTATTCCTATACTATCTGAGGGAGACTTGAAGTTGTTTCTCACAACGAGAACAACTGTTGTTGCACTGTCTTGTTCCATAATCTAGCAATCTCAACGCGGAACTCTGAATAGTTGTTAATCTTCTCGTATTCCTTTCTTTCGATATTGTGGTCGCCGGGAGCCACGTCAATGATTTGGCATGTCCCAGCTTCCTCATACACAACAATAATATCTAGTCTCCAGTGCTCTATCACCCTGTCCGTTTGGATGTTAAAATCCCATAATATCTTGACCTTCATCCTGGATCACCCTCTCCGACTCGTGACGGTACCACTTTTGGTCCACTTCGTTACCGGACAAATGAGGTTTCTCTTGGCAAAGTGGCTGGCCCCTTCGATCGTCCCCCAGTCCCTGGCTTACAGGTTAGTAGTTTTGGTGTCATCCCCCCCAAAAGGGCAACCTGGGAAATGGCGCTTAATCGTGGATCCGTTTTCTCCTCGTGGCTCCAGCGTGAACGATGGGATTTCAGCAGATGACTTCACCATGCAGTACATTCATGTGGACCAGAATATCTCCATGGTCTTTCGGCATGTTTGTGGGGCTCTGATGGCTAAGTTTGATATGGAAGCAGCGTATAGAAATATTCCCGTCCACCCTTCAGATCGCTCTCTGTTTGCAAGAGGTGGCGAGGAAAGCACTATGTGGATCTGGTACACCCTTTTGACCTATGCTCAGCCCCTTTTCTCTTTAATTCTGTGGCCGACATGCTGGAATGGATCCTTAAGGAGTGTTACCACTTACACGACCTTTTGCAGTTTTTGGACGATTTTATTACCGTAGGCCCCACTAACTCCCCGCTATGCGCCCATTACCGTAGTACTGCTAGGGAGGTCTGCAACAGGTTGGGCCTGCTTCTTCATCCTCTCAAATGCGTGGGGCAATCGCCAGTCATGGAAGTTCTGGGCATCGAACTAAATTCAGCTGAGCAAGTCGCTAGGTTTCCGGGTACGTGGTTGGCGTTCGGGGAAGTGGTGCAATCGTCGTGAATTGAAGTCGCTAATTGGCCATCTTCATCATGCAGCTAAGGTGGTTTGGCCGGGCCGGACCTTTCAGCCCCGGATGATGGATTTGTTGTGCTGCTTTCGCAAGGGATACCATCCCATCGGCCTCAACCATGAATTTCATCAGGATCTCGAATGGCGGCACACCTTGTTTGTTTAGAATAGGGTGAGTTTCTGGCATTTCCCTGCATGGCCTGACTCCTGCACCCGACCTTGAAGTGATCTCGGACGCAGCTGTGGCAGTGAGGTTTGGAGCTAATTTCAGAGGCGCTTGGTTTAGTGGTCCCTGAGCAGGGCCACAGGTGCCTCAATCCCTGTTGTTGTCGCTGCTAGGGTTTGGGGAGCTCAGTGGCCACGAAAGCATGTCTTGTTTTGTTCGGACAACGAGGCAGTCATGCAAATCCTCAACACCAGGACATTTAAGGATTCTTGCTTGATGCATCTCCTCCGAGACATACTAATGTCTGCGACACGTTCTCCTTCTCCTTCTCTGCTGAGCATGTTCCTGGTGTAGAAAATGAGATTGCTGACACTTTGTCTCGTTTTCCCGTCATTGGTAGGGGTTTTAGCGATTGGCCCCGCAAGCAGACCCTCATCCGACGCTTATCCCGCAACAGCTTCTGGATCTCTTGATCTCCTCTCTTTAGAAGATCGATGCCGTAACCTCCTTGTACAGGGACTTGCTCCGTGAACACGAAGGTCGTACGCATCCCCTCAAAGGAATTTCTATGACTTTTGTGTTCAGTCTGGTAAAATCCATGGGAATGGTTCCCCCTGTCCTGCCGATGAGTGGACGCTATGTTTGTTTGCAACCTTTCTGGCGGACCTTCTTAAGGCGTCTTCTAGAAAGGTCTACTTGCCGGCAGTCCGGTCTCTTCACATCGAGCCACTGATCAATTGCCTTCGTCTCCGGTGGGTAGTGCGTGGTATTAAGCGTTCTCAAGGCGCATCGCTGTCCACTCGCTTGCCAGTAACAGACTTAGACTTACACTTGGCGTACTGCGTAGGATTAAGCATTTTCTCCCCTTCTACGCTCGTAATCTATTTGTAAACACTATGGTATTACCGTTTTTGGATTACTACAACATTGTTTGGGGTGATAGAAATAACAAAGTATTAATGGACTCCCTTCAGGTGCTGCAGAACAGAGCTGCTAAGATTGTCCTTGATCGCCCTGCATACTCTTCTTCCCCTCAAGCGCTCTTGGATCTTAAGTGGAAAGATCTTCGTGTTAGACGCCGCATTCATAGGCTTATTTATGTCTTTAAATGTCTTCATGGCCTTTTGGACCATAATTATAATTTTACTACTGATTTGTCACTTCATAATTACCAAACGCGCCATGCCAACGATTTGAGGATTAATAGGTCTCGGTGTGGCAGAGGCCAATTACGTTCGTCGTATTTTTTATTTAAGAAATGGAACGAGATTCCTTTAGATATCAGGAATAGCGAGTCGGTTGGGATTTTTAAAAACGCATTACATCGTTTAATGTAGTTATCAATTAACAGTGGGACTTGTAGTTTTTACCACTAAATGTTCTTAATTCTTTTTTACTTTTCTATTTTTTTTAATTTTTGCTACCTTTGACAGGACTCGCCTAAAAACCACCTTAGGGTGACGGCGACCTCCTGGATAAAGATGATGATGGTGATGATGATGATATTATTATTATTATTATAAGAGACTCCATCATATGTTAATGATTTTCAAGTCCCTGGATCTTGCTCTGCCTGATCAAAGCATCTTCTGCCGCCTGTACCCCGGCATATTTTGGCTTCCTGCGTGCATTGGAATTTACTGTGCTCAATTCTAGCAATTTCTCTCCCTCATGTCACGTGACATTCCGGGACGTGGCGGTTGATTTATTGATTGCACCAACTATCCTTCGGGTGAACATTGAGGCGTCAAAGACGGATCCCCTCTGCCGTGGCACTCTCATACACATCGGTCGTGGCAAGTATCCACAGGCTCTATGAGGGGTGGCCGCTGTAATTTCAGGGGCTCTTATATGTGATTGCACAACTAGCATCGCTTGCTTTGCTTTGCTGATCTTTGCGGATCATTTCGCAGTCAAGGCTGACAACTAGCGGTGGATTTGTGCTCCCACTCCTCCCACCCTATTGGTAGGTAAGTATGGGGTTCGCTAAGTATTCCACTTAAGCCCGTCTTTAGTGTGCTGGTGCCAGGTGCTCGCATGGTTGCCTTGGTTACCTTTAGAACATTGCTACCTTCTGCGCATCAGGCCCTTCCACCTTTAAGGCACCCACTCCCAGCTCATCTTTTGTCGATGAGTTAAATTTCTTTTTGGAGAGAGTGCTGAACGCGGAAGATGGCATTTTATAGATGGAAAAATAGTGTGTTCGGTTCGCCTGCCCAGGCAGCGCAGACCGTGCACGCGGAACAGGTGTTCATCACTGACCGAGGAAGCTAATACAAAACGGCTAGCATTTCCAGAATGTGGAAAGTCCAAACGGCATTTCCTTAGTGCAAAGACAAATGAAAGAGGCACAAGTAAAAATAGTAAAGATTTCTCAGATAATTACCATAATTTGATAGCCGACGTAAAAAGCCTTAAAATGTGGTAGCCTGGAGTTACCAAGGATCGGCCATCCAAAGAGAACTAAACTAAAATGAATTCAGCCCTATTGCTGTAGTCACTGTCACCTTCTTTTTTGGTAATTACGTCTGCTTTAAGCACATTACCACAGTTTCACACTTTTACCATTTCGCCAAATTTCTTTCTTTTCAGGTTCAAGCCATACCGTACTTTACCAACTGGTCACTTTGAAGGATATCAAAGCAATTACATTTTGGGCATCGACGACCTGGAAAAGTGGATGGCTAAATGATTCGATAAGTGATTTTATTGGTAACTACGCATCCACCAAATGCGAAAGGAGCAAGATTCCCTCTCTTAATTTTCGGTCTGAAATCTTTCTAGCCGAGGACAGATGCTTTATTAATTGAGGGGACTAAATCAAATCAACTCTAAATCAAATAGAATCAAATCAAATCAAATGTTGGATTTTGGGGAGTACCCGGCGGAGAAAAGCCTCTCGGAGCAGAGTAGAGTACCAACAAACTCAGCCCACTTATGACGCCGAGTCCGGGAATCGAACCCAGGACAGATGGGTGGAAGGTGAGCGCTCTCACCACTGCGCCAACCCTGCTCCCCTACGGCCGGCTGGGTCACATCCTGAGTAGCAAATTTCAATTAAAAGTAGCATATGTTTAAGAGCTTCTTCTACAATTGCAGGGCAAGCTCGTTTTCGCTGCGAATAGTTTTTTACTTTGAAATAACTAAGAAAGAAAAGCCCTGGCGCACATACCACTTTGAACATGCAGCATTGAATTTTGGAAAATTGGTAACCATAAGGCTCACAACTACGCAAGGGTTCGTATAAAATTTTAAAGGGAAATAGAGGAAAAAAGGGCGTAAAAATGTTGGTCATCTTACATTAAGACTATTGTGTTCTTCTATGTTCACGCTTAACTATCCGTCATGTGTAACAAAGTATCAGCTGTCATGTGAATAGTTTTTATCAACCAATGTACTTTTTTGCCATGTCTGCTTATTGCATTCGGTTACAGCTTGACATTTCGGCACACAAGAAATTTGTGTTTTTTCCCTGTCAGGCTGTCCAGCGATATCAATGGATACTAGGCGTAAGTATACTTATGGGAAACTATGGGCCCAGATGCTTAAACCGAACATAACCACCAACGATAACAATCAACTTAGACAAACTGAAGCTTATTGAGTTATCTTGAACTTGGTCAACATTTTCAGATTTTCCAAAAGAACCATGGACATTAAAAATTTAACGTATAACCAGGGACTTCTATCTGAAAAAGATGGGGATTAAAACCCTAACGGAGGCTACGGCTTTGGGTGTGAATCAAACTTTATTTGACCCCTAAAATGGCACAATTTTAAAATAGATTGACAAATATATGAGTTACGGTGAATGAATGGTAACAGCGACGGCGCAATGCCTAGACCACACCGCACCAGTATTTTAATAAATTCTGGTTTCAAATTAGCTTAGACGATTTCCGTGACCTAGCCAATACACCGCCGAGGAAGACTGAGTAGACAAAGCCGCATCCATTTCAGGCGGGGCGGGAAGCTAGTGGCTGAATTCGAGAACAGTTCTCGGACAAATAAATCGCCAATTGGCTGAAACCGAGAACAGTTACGGGAATGCTAAAACAAGAAAGCTCTACGGCACGGAAATCGTTCAGCGACAATTCAATGCTGAGTCACCCTAAGAGAGCGCGAAAGAAACGATCTAGGTCAATCTTTCGGTCGCTAACTCGAAGTTGTCTATTCTTCTCTTCCGGTCATATTCTTTATGATTTTACCCTAGAGACCCCTTTTCCAAGGGGTAATGAGTCAAAACATACTCCAAAAAATTGAATTTATTTTTGTCTGAATTGAGTAAGCACTGTTGTATCCTGTTGCCCTGTATCACATAATAGTGTTCTTCTGCTAGCCATTTCGCATTTTGAACCGAATTTTCGTATGTTCAATCGTTTGTTAGCAAAATAGCCAGTTTGGTTTTTACTCTTTGTACGTAATTAACACGTTGTTTGAACAGCAATCAAATACGTGCAAACGAAACATTGTAGTCATCTCTGGTCATTTGTTTCCATCTCTCGTCAACACGAACTCCCGTCGAACTCGAACCCGCATTTCTGGTTTCCCTTGAAACTTCGAGTTATGGGGATAAGAACCAGCCAGAATTCAAAGCCCTTTCACAGGCAAAAAAGTGTCGGCCAAGTTCGTTTTCCTACTTATTAAATTTGAAATCATAGATCAGTATCTCTTGGTAGAGAGCACTGAAAGCTAAATTACTTGGTTTCTTGTGACACTGGCATCAATTGGCTAAGACTGAGAACAGTTCTCACATTTTACAACAAGAAGTCCTTTTGACACGCAAATTGTTCACTCGGAATTAATTGCATGCCGTTTTGATGCGTGCACAATTTTGTGGAATTTAAGGCGTACATGAAGGGAAAAAGGTCACAAGAAGAACAAAACACGACCAAATGTCTCATTCGACAAACTTTTAGCTATATATTGTGACGCTTATATAGCTGCTTTCGCTTTCTATAACACGGTGCCGATTAGCTACGACTGAGAATATACAAAGGCAATTGAGCCGAACCTGTCAAAATTATGCCATCGTCTTTTGACGCCAAGTGGCTGAATTTGCGAACAGTTCTCAGCCAAAGAAAACCGAGAACAGTTATGGGAATCAAGTTAAAACAAGAAATCTCTGTGGCACGTACATCGTTCAGCGACAATTCAATGCGGAGTTTTCTTGGGATTAATAAGAACCAGCCAGGATTCAAAGCCTTTTCACAGGCAAGAAATTGTGATTGTCGGCCAAGTTCATTTTCACTCGTCGTCCTCATGATCCACTTAAACAATCATAGGTTAGGTAGAGAGTAATGAAAACGAAATTACTCCTTTTCTGGAATGTAGAGTTCACCGACATCAGTCTATTGGCTAAGACTGAGAACAGTTCTCAAATCAACAATGAGTCCTTTTTCGGAAAACACACGCCAATTATGCCATCGTCTTCTGACGCTAAGTGGCTGAATTTGCGAACAGTTCTGCGATAAACAAAACGCCAACTGGCTGAACCCCAAACAAAAAGCTATACAGAGCGCGATAAAATACGTTAGATGGGTAATTCCCTCTAAGATGCGAAACCTTACTGTCCGGTTTGCCGTAAATATACTATTTTTTTGAAGGCTACCGAGACATGTGATGAACGGAGATCAGTGACTTGACGAACGAAGTCTGCACCTCAAACACGCAAGTGCTCATAATCTCGTAACATGACACCTCGAAAGCCCCAGTTGTGTTTCATCATTTCGTAGTTTTCAGAAAAATTAATTCTTGCTTTTTAAGCGTTACATTTCAGCAGAATCTATTTGCTCCGTAGTCTGAAGAATTACTGATCATCTGTCCGCGAGAATAATCAGTTTATAAAGCTGTTTCAAGAGCATAAACAAGCGATATAAACAATGTCGATTGGCAGAAAACGAGAACAGTTCTCGTTTTCAATTCTAAAAATATCTTGACCTAAATCATCCGCCGGCACCTTTCAATGCATGACACGAAATCGGGAATATTGTCCGGCGTGGTGGTTCGATTGGCAGAAAACGAGAACAGTTCTCGTTCTCAATTCTAAAAATATCTTGACCTAAATCGCCCGCCGGCGACCTTTCACTGTGTGACACGAAATCGGGAATATTGTCCGGCGTGGCGGGGTTGGCGCGCGCTCAGGATAGATTTCAGAGAAAGGAGCTTGGAGTCGGACCGAAGAACGAAAATGATTGTACCAAACAGTAAATTATCAGAAGAGACAAGGTATTCTCCGAGCTGCCGAGGAAATAGTTGAAAAGGCCGTAGCGAAACAGTGCCTAAACAAGTGTGTGAAAATTTTGGCGCGAAATTCAGGGAAAATGATAACTCGCTTTCCAGATTTATGGACCAAAGAAAGCTCATGAAATGTGCATTTGGACGACGGATCGACAAACTGTTGGTAAGTTGCCATCTTCCTTATGTATACGCCTTATAGAAAAGTAAAATGAAAAGGAGAATTTCACGTTGTATGGCTCGCAACGCAATTATGTGGTACTGTGTGGTTTAATTGAAAAGTTTCCAATTTAATGTCGCCAGTACATATTTTATTTTTGTTGATATGCTTAGTTGAAGAACCACGTTAAAATTTCGTTCGTGTAGGTAGTCGATATTCACAAAGTTTCAACTCCGGTATTATTGATAAAAGACCATTGTGTAAACTCATTCATGCGTAGTTAATAGATGATGACAAACAGACATTCGAGAATAATTGCTTATCGGTGATTCACGACAGATGCTTACCAGACATGTTGTTTTCAATTCAGAATTCACCCGTTCTCATTGGTGGATACTGAGAACTGTTTCTAGTTTGAGAATGAATGTGATTTCATGCTCTCTTATTGGCCAAGGCTGGGAACAGTTCTCAGAGCGAGAAAAACATTATCAGTTTCCAGTTGAAAAGTGCATTTTCCACTTTGATATTGCACTCTGTTTTAATCAAAACGAGAATGAGAGGAGGAGAGTTGCTCTCTTCCACAATCTCAAACACTTCCAATAAGACTTTATTCATTGTCAGTGTTTTTTGGAAGAATCTCCGAGAAAAGAGAACTCTTTGAAGAAAGGTTTCTACACCCTTCTCTCTAAATTAATGACAGTCCCTCAGTCTTTTCTTCTTGAGAAAGGATTGCTACCCATTGCTATTTGCTCCCCCTCTCCCACCCTAAAAACAGTTTTGCACTCATTGCAAGAACTGTGAATGCTAAAGAGATGATGCAATATAGATGCAATGTAAATGGTTAGTTACCTGCGCTGCAATGTGACTCAAGGGGAGGTAGCTGACAACATGTTCTGGGCCTTTCTCACCAGCATGCACATGTCGTGATGCACACTCAGCTGTCCACAGTAACTGTTGGAGATTCAGATAATCAAAAGGATTCTTAAATTAATCAGCCAAACTAACTATGAACAGTATGGGTCAGGAAAATTCATACATTTTTCTTTTATGGCATTACAAACGTGCATGGCTGTTTCATTGTGCCAGTAGATTATCTAGTTATCATTTTGTTTTACTGCAGTAAGAACTAAAAAAGACCTAGATTTTGAAAAAGGTAGTCATTAATAATTGTGAATACATGCCATCAAGTACAGTGTACACTGTACATGTATACTTTGACACACGAGAAGTTAAAAAAGTCACAGTGTTTCTAGCTCTGACTGCTTAAAAAGTGTGTCAGTGTTAAAGTGATCATCCAGTTACGTACAGTATCACAATTTCTGCCACAATGTGAGTGCATGGAGTATCGTTTTGTGCTTGCAAATCTATTGATAGAGTTTATTCTCCTTACAAAAACTGTATTAAGACTGACAGTATCAAGTTGTCCACATGAGAAACACTACGCATGCCATTGGGCTTATCATCAACATGAATAGAAAGACAACCCTATGATAATTACCATTTCTTTAACAAAGTGAAAAGACAAAACTAATCACACTACATCACATTCTCGTCTCTCAAGTCTTCGCTCTGTACTGCACACACTTGACAAAATGAGAGACTCTCGAAAGATCCGATAGGTTTACGATTCTGATTGGTTTTTTCAAACAATTCAAATAAACAGAAGTAAAACAGAACTCTTACAAACTATCTGAACCCTAAGCATGCGCAGTTCAGTCAGAAGTCCGATATTTTCGGACTTTCAAATCAGATCTTTCCAGGGTCGCTCGTTTCCCGACTGTTGGTCAAGGGGAACGAAGACCCTGGGTACAAGGTTGACTACATCAGTGTGACACATGGAAGTACTGTGGTCATGAGTACCCTTCTCCCAACTCAGGCTATTTGTATGGTGTTTTAGAGGTACATGTATATTTTGATCAAGTTCCAAGGAAAGACTGACCTGACATCAGTATTAGTTTTACAATGTAGTATTTCTATGGTTTCCAGCATGCTGTTGCCATTCCTGCTGCTTTTTTTCCATGTATTTTATACTGGAGCAGCTCCACATTTTATTTAGAAGCATCCAAGTCCAGATGGAGTTACTAACAACCAAATAAATTGCACAAGACCTACCACCGGTATACACATGACTGTACAAACGATGTTGCATTGCCAAGCAAGGCATTTGCTGCACATACTAAAGCACAGCTAATAATTAATAAACAAAATAATAATTAACTAAAGTGTGCATAAATTTAACTCACATTGTCATGGGAAAGCATCACACCCTTAGGATTTCCAGTGGTTCCAGACTACAAGACAAACAAGCAATGATTTAATGTGATCAATCAACGCCATTGAATCTTACTTAAAGGTTATTAAAAATCCTTTCTTGCACATTACTTATAAAATCATGGTGCAGCACCAGCCCTTTCATAAATAGACGAATTTTCACAGGAGAGCTTTCAAAGTAATTAATTAGAAGCAGGCAGTAGCTATTACAGCTAGCAACAGCATTAAAGATGGCTGCAGGCTTCTAAAAGTTGAAAAAGACCATACAGAGAAGGTATCAAAAGACAGGGAGATTTATTATTCACCATTTTAGATCTTTGATGACTATGATTAGAGTTTCAGTTGTATATATTTAACCCATGCAAAAATAAATGTGTGATCACATGTGTGATCACACTTTAAAAGTGTGATTGAAGTGTGATCCTTGGAATCACACTTTATCCCACTAATAATCACACTTTCCATGTGTGATTTTTTAACATTCACACATTCAGAAGTGTGATGAGAAGTGTGATGTAGAAAGTGTGACAGCTGATCCCAGATCAAAGAATCACACTTTTCAATGATGCACTTGCTATCTAAGAGTTAGTGAAAGATTTGTTCATAAAGTGTGATAGTTTTCACACCAAGCATCTGAGAAAGACAATATCTCTCCAAACTCACTTATGTCAAACCAAGAAACAGCATACCAACAGGGTATGGGTAGGGTACGTTCCTAGTATAGTGTATACTGTTTTAGGAGTATACCCATTAAAGTATTAAAGGTACATATTATGTATTCTAAGTGGGTGTATAACTTTTCAATTGAAGCAGCTGCAATGCAAATACTCTATGTGCTGTCAGGCAAATGCCACGTTAGTTGGATATTTTTCTTATAGTTAATTAGCTTGCATGTGAAATATGTTCTCTTTTTGAAAGTACATATAAGGAATTTTGATAGAACTGCAGTTTATCTCAGAAAATGAACAGGATGGTAACACTCTCAAAGGATTAACCCAATATGTGAACCAGATTAATCTCCTGCACTGACAATGAAGCTAGCATAACGAGATGCAGTGGCTAAAAAGTGTATTAATTGGACTGGTTCAAGCGATGGCCTATAGATCATTGTGTTGTGTTCTTGGCCAAGAAAACTACATCTCACAGTGTCTCTCTTCACCCAGGAGGTTAAGTGATTGCTGCTGGGAGCTAAATTGTAATCAACAAGTATTCCATCCAGGGGTACTTTAGTATAATTCAAAGGGTGCTTTGTGCTATTGAACCCGGAATGAATTGCTGGCCCAATAAGTCACCTTGTCCTCTATGCAGTTGCATCTTTTCAATTTGGCTCATTCAGCCTATTGGGTGGAACACAAGCTTTATTTACTTTACAAAACCTTCAGTCATGCTCCACTAAATTTGGAAATATGAGCCACAGTTTTATGAAAATGCCTTGAATTTTCTGTGAATACCCCATGAAAGCCATTTAATGGCCCATGAAAACTGCAAAATGTAATTTCATGGGCTCTTTTGTGGCCATGAATTTTCCATGAAATTGTAGCATTTTATTTCATGACCCATGAATTTGGTAAGGAGAGACATTAATGAGCCATGAGTTTGCCATGAAACTCATCACATTATATATTTCATGGCCCATGAAAGTCATATGTTTGGACTTTCATGGGCCATGAAAATGGCTGGTGGTGTGGTCTTCGATTTCATGAGCCATTAATAATCCATGAAACTCAACAAAACAATGGAACAATGTACGGTAACAAGTGACCAAAAGATTAATTTTTAATACGAAAAACATCGCGACCGGATTAGGTGTAGACCACACTAATAAGGGGTGTAGCTAGGATTTTTCAAGGAGGGGTCCACAGTGTGTCACACTTAGGGTACTTCCCATATTGTCATGTCAACATCCATGCTGTGGTTTACCGAAAGTGACATTAATTTTGTTTGGATGGGTGGTAAGCTTAGAGGGAGGGACAAGCTAGCCAATTTCATGAGTTGTTTAAACTGAACGAAACTTCTCATCATAAAACTTGATCAGCTGAAATATCTTATCACAGTTCCATTCAAATAAAGATAATTCCTCATAATTACAAAAAATACTTACAAGATGTTTTTTTTTTTGTAAACCATGGCCTGATTTTTCAGCAGTCTACAAAGGTCTTTATAACATCACTTTTATAGGGAAGATATTTGTTTACAAACATTGTTTTTGTTATTTAAATGTTAAAAACGTTAAACAGAAGAATTCTTTGTTTCACCAGCCAATAGCTCTTTGGTTGGCATATTAATAACAATAGGTCACATCACTGATATCTTTGCTATAGGGGTGACACAATTACTGGTAGCCCAGTAGTTTCCATTGTGGCCAAGACATGCAAATTAGGATAAAACCAAAGACTTGGAATTTCTTACAATATCTGGGAATGTTCACTGATCCAGTTGGGAATAACTTGGAATTACTAGGAATTCCCAAAAATTTTAAGACTAAACAGAAATCGCATTTGGAATTGCTGGGAATTTCTGGGCATCAATGGTAAACAGAGACATCAAAACGCAAAATTGAGCAATTTGTGGCCAATTAATATCAAGTTCCACCACTTTAAATGAAAAAAAAAAGACCGCAAAGTTTTGTGATTCTTTATTAATGACCAAGACTATCATTCTTTCAAGGAAACAGATTTATGATGAAGCCGAAACTAAGTAATACAAAACACAACATAGCCCTAATAAATACAATTACATATAATAAAATACAATCCTAATAAGTCACACATTTACTCAGTGAATTACCCGAAAAGCAGATGAAATTTACAAAGTCCTTTGAAATGAAATGAACGTAAGACTTAAAAGCGAGCGAGAGTAAGCGGTGGATTTTTCTCACCTTCACGAACTCATTCGTCTCTTTCCTATCTCGTCAACGTTCGGCAACAAACATCTAAAGCATGTTTTACTCTCAACTGAAGATGAATCTCTTCATAAAGTGTGTTTTCGTCAAAATCTTCGCCAGAAATTGGGAACTGAATGACCGAAACAACACAAGGAAAACAGAGCAGATAAGAGAGCATGTTTCACTGAAGACCGCAATCAAGTAGTCCAGCAGATGTTACATGGCAACAGCCAATGATGGTGTGTGAATTTTCACGTGACTATCCTCGTGCATTTTACTGAACAAAGAACCTCTATTATTCTCTCTTGGCGCCCATCTTTGAATTGTCTTTTCGGTTGGTCTGTCGTGCGAATAATTGTAAGTTTTTGTTTCGTATAGATTGTTTTTTTGAGTGGTTTAGAGGATGAGTAACAACAGCGTTATTGCAGTAAACGAAAGGCTGAAGTTTGTGGTGCCAATGTCAAACGAAATGAAGGCATCACCGTGGATTTAGAGGCGGGCAAGCCATTTCTAAAGCGGGAATTTTGAATGTTTTTTGGTAAGTAAATACTCTGTTATTAGAAATAGGAACAGTTGTTAAATTATGAAATCCCGTAACTTGTCAACGGCTCAGTAAAACTGTGAACAAAATGATCACGTAACAGAGTGCTCCTCGGCAAAGTGTAATCCATTGCGGCCGCCGTTCCTATATTGAGGTCTTCGAATCGTCAGTAGTTCAACCGTTGTAAAACTACAGATCGAGTTAACTTTAAGTCAGTTCTTCGCTAGGTCTTACTAAGCTTATTAAATTATCTTGAGTACTCTAGTGAATTTATGACAGAACCAGTCTAGAATGAAGCAACATGCAATTTGCTTAATTATGAAAATGTGTATGTCTAGCATTTTTGGATACAAGGTTTGTTTTGCCGGTCCTTAAGCTTATATAATTATATCATTTTGAATTTGGCGTGACTGAATTAAGTTCGACGTTTGAATTTTGGCACTGTCGGATCGAATTCAATTTAATTCTACATGGCAGTAGCACAACGTTTGAAACAGGCCTTATTTTTGTTTCAGACATGAATAAAAAATACAAGCTGGAGCGGGACATATGTTGACAACCTCAGCCGCAGACAGCAAAAAAAGCTCCCTGAACAGCAAAAAATTTAAAAAGAATAAATAATTGTCTCATTAAGCAATAGACCACAAGTTACTATGGTTTATAGGATGATAAACCACGCGGGATGTTGGAAGGGACTCTTCGAGTGTTCTTTCAACATCCCAAGTGGTTTATCAGCCTATAAATCATAGAAACTTGTGGTCTATTGCTTTTATATAATAATTCAGAACATGCACGAAATTTCCATGAGTTTACTGGCACGATAAACCATAGCTGATTGACCAATCAGAGCGTGCACATTGATTTGGTTATTATATAATACATAATAAAATTAAAAATCATGATTATTAATTAGTAATATTCCAAACAAGTTGAATAAACTGAGAATATATTAGCTGGTGTTATCATTTGTGTGCAAGGACAAACAATATCTAGAGATTCCACAAACAGGGTATGTTTTATATTTTTCAGTGATGACTTGGTATTTATACATGTATTATTAAAATTTTTCAAGTTTGTTACATTTAGTTTTAACCCACATAGATCGATTTTATCACATATGGAATTAATGGGAGTTTAAGGACATTTTCATGGTGTTGCAGGTATTGTTTTCACCTGCCCCCATGAAAGTGATGAAGGGGTAACTTTCATGAGTCATTAATATGCCATGGATAGACCATGAAAATTTTCACAATTCACAGGGTACCCATGGGCCATGAATTTGCCAACCCATTAAAAACCCATGAAATTACACCCCATGGAAACATCAGGAAATTGAATTCATGGGCTTTTCAACAGTATTAAAAAACCATTTAATTAAAATTTCTACTTGAAATTTCATGGTTTCTTCATGGGTATTTCATGGGCTAAGATACGATTGGGGAGATTTCATGGGTCATGAAACAGTTAAATTTTCACAAGACTTTGATTGCTTTTTTCATGTCTTAAAACTATGAAAATACCCTGAATTTTTCCCCTGAAAATTCCATTAAAATGCCTTGAAAAAACCATTGATTTGCTGTGAAAATTTTTCTAGATTTTAATGGGTTTTGAGTTTATAGTGGCATATAATCAAATTAAAGTTTCCCTCGATCTTTACCTTGCTACTTATGGAGGATTATTCTATATATTTAGCTGTTGGTGCATGGCCAATATGCAAGCAATGATACATTAATATTTTATCGTGTTGGAACTGCAATATATATTATACAACAAATCAACATACTCTAATACTGTGATCAGAAGAAGTGTGATTTGATGTTAGTAGATAATGTAAATTATTTTATCCAGAATCACACTTTAGTTAGTGTGATCACACTTGAGATCACACTTTATAAGTGTGATCACACGTGAGATCACACTTTATAAAA
Organism: Pachyseris speciosa; assembly: GCA_016490735.1. Taxonomy (NCBI): domain Eukaryota; kingdom Metazoa; phylum Cnidaria; class Anthozoa; order Scleractinia; family Pachyseridae; genus Pachyseris; species Pachyseris speciosa. The sequence goes on from JAEMWC010000287.1 coordinate 736,938, forward strand.
AAATAAAAGTGTGATTCACTTTTTTTCACACTTCTTTTCACACTTTATCACCCTTCCTATAACACTTTACAGAAGTGTGATTTAAAGTGTGAAAATGTGTGATTTAAAGTGTGATTCACACATCTTATAAAAAATCACACGTGTGATCACATGTGTGATCACACTTTACATCACACATGTGATCACACGTGTGATCACACATATATTTTTGCATGGGTATATGTTAGTAGCTATCATCAGGTGTTTTCTGATTTTAATTCTTATTAGATTTCTACATGTAGTTCAATTCTATATTGATTTGATTTTGTATTTTTAGATTGTATTTTAGAATAGTAGTTACATGTAAGTGTCCCCTATTAGCAGTGGGGAATACCCTCTGTTAGATTTTGCCGACACATTTTCAATAAAGTTATCAATCAATCAATCTAATCGATAACTGTGGAGTCCCAGCTTGTACTACTCAGAATAAGCTGCAGAGTGACTTACTGTATAAATGAGCGTACAGCACTTGTTTGGTAGTAAATTGTCAATTCTTGCTTGGAGAGTTTCATCAGCAACATCTTTGCTAAGTTCCATAAACTCTTTCCACTGAAATAGTAAAAGAATATAATATTTGGCTCTCACAGCTGAATTTCAAAAAGAACAGCATCCTTCCCTTACAATACAAAGTAAATTAATGCAGTAAATATTTAATTTGAAAATTTTTTTAGGTGGGATTTACAGACAGGAAAAATAAACAAAAATTCAAAGTATAATATTGTATTATAAACCAGGCTGATAACAAAGCCTGTTGGTCATGGATTAAAATTTGATCAGTCTTTCTAAACTGCTCCATTATGAAATTTACCCAGGGCTTCTGATACAGTGTATGTCACAAAAAAAGTTGGGGAAATAGTGCAGCATTGATAGAAAACTGCACAGCATTGGGCGGGAGAATAGGTCTGTTGTGCAGCAAACTATTTTTTTTTTACCTCATCACACATAATATGTAAAATTTTATATTGTGTACATGTATTGAGTGCCAAATACTAGTAAGTCTATCTGATAGTAAGTGGTAGTTGTGTTTTTTTCCTACGAATTTTTTCACAGAATTACACAGATGAAATGAGCAAATTACACATTGATCATAACAGGGGTCTATCTAATTCTGGAGTGTTTTTTTAATTCTGGAGTAAAAATTACACGGTTATTAACCTAAACATGCGCTTTTTGTGATTATTAATCTGGTTTGGCGATACTTTACGACTATTAATCGTGAAGAACGTGTTCTGCGATTAATAATCGTGTACTTTACGGTTAATAATCGTAAAATTCACGATTATTAATCGTGTTTGGAAGATTATACAATTAATAATCGTAGAACACGCGATTATTAATCGCATCTGACAGGCAAACACGGTTAATAATCGTATGTTACCGATCTCGGTCACAACAAACAGTGAAGGCAGATTTGATTTGACCGGCCGCCATTACGACAAATTTTTCAAAGTTAAGCACTACTCTCCCCGGGGCTGGCTTTGATATAAATATTACACAAATGAACCCTTGAGGTGGTTAAATTTCTCTTGATTTTTGTTTTTATGGGGTTAGTCAGTTCGCGAATGATATTTTACTCGGTTTTCACTCTTCGGCGAACGCCAACGCGAGAAGTTGGCCGGATTAACAACAAACTCACCAGCGCGAGCGATGATGTGAAATAAAACTTTGACAACGATAATTAGGTCAACGAGGCCGTCTAATCAAATCTTTTGCAATCAACCGCGGAAAAAGAGAATTGAATTATTTAACACAGTGGCTATATGCCCTTACTTTAATCCATTTCAAAACTCCCAAATGAATCTTATAGTTTGATCCTAACACCGTGAAATTGACAAGATGCGAACTTGAAAAATTGAAAACTTAATTGCTTGTCTTTTAGTCGAAAGATTCGGTCGTGAATACGCTGCAATAGTAAGCGTATTCTGGAAAACAAGTGATTTGAAAACGATATCGTGTTGTAACTGATAAAATCTCTAAGTCTTATTAAAGTTTTCATGCAGTCAAAATGTGGGAAAAATCACAAAGTGAGAAATCAACAATGGTGCACGTCGTACATCAAGAAACCAGAGGGAAAATATCAGGCACTACGAAAGCAGTTTTATCTACACACTTAAACCCTAAAATGCACCAGTTCATAAGATAATAGTGTTTGCGAATTTGTTTTCATTCACGAATGACAAAAGTTAAGCGACTTGTAAACACAGGCGTAAAATTACATAAATCGGTTGCACGAGGTTTACTGGAGCTAACGTGTTCTGCGATTAATAATCGTATACTTTACAGTTAATAATCGTAAAATTCACGATTATTAAAAAAAAAATCGTGTTTGGGAGATTATACGATTAATAATCGTAGAACGCACGATTATTAATCGCATCTGACAGACAAACACGGTTAATAATCGTATGTTACCGATCTCGGTCACAACAAACAGTTGAAGACAGATTTGATTTGACCGACGAGAAATTTTTCAAAGTTAAGCGCTACTCTCGCCGGGGCTGGCTTTGATATAGATATTACACAAATGAACCCTTGAGGTGGTTAAATTTCTCTTGATTTTTGTTTTTATGGGGTTTGTCAGTTCGCGAATGACTTCGGCGAACGCCAACGCGAGAACTTCGATTAACAACAAACTCACCAGCGCGAGCGATGATGTGAAACGTTTGTAAAACTTTGAGAACGATAATTAGCTGAACGAGGCCGTCTAGTCAAATATTTTACAAACAACCACGCAAAAAGATAATTGATTTATTTAACACAGTGGCTATATGCCCTTATTTTAATCCATTTCAAAACTCCCAAATGAATCTTATAGTTTGATCCTAACATCGTGATGCGAACTTGAAAAATTGAAAACTTAATTGCTTGTCTTTTAGTCCAAAGATTCGGTCGTGAATACGTTGCAATACTAAGTGTATTGTGGAAAACAAGTGATTTGAAAACGATATCGTGTTGTAACTGATAAAATCTCTACGTCTTATTAAAGTTTTCATGCAGTCAAAATGTTGGAAAAAATCACAAAGTGAGAAATCAACAATAGTGCACGTCGTGCATCATGAAACCAGCGGGAAAATATCAGGCACTACGAAAGCTGTTTTATCTACACACTTTAATAGACCCTAGAATGTACCAGTTCATAAAATAATACTAGTTGTGTTTGCGAATTTGTTTTTATTCACGAATGACAAAAGTTAAGTGACTTGTAAATACATGCACGGGCGTAATTTCATAAATCGGTTGCTCGACGTTTACTGGAGCTAACGTGTTCTGCGATTAATAATCGTGTACTTTACAGTTAATAATCGTAAAATTCACGATTATTAATCGTGTGTGGAAGATTCTACGGTTAATAATCTTGGAACGCGCGATTATTAATCGCGTCTAACAAGCAAACGTGGTTAATAATCGTATGTTGCCGATCATGTTGAAAACAAACTTGACCGACACCTAGACACGAAGTTTCAGGATTTAAGCTAACGGTCGACTCTTTGATATCCTCTCTTCTCAAAATTCTGCGACGGTGTGCATAGTACGATTAATAATTGTAGTTATGTCCGCCTTACTTATCCCGTTAGCAGCCTTTCACACTTGGAAAGTAGCCGACGCTCTGAGTCCATTGTTATAAAGCCGGTCGTCAAGCAGCAACCCGGTGACACAAAAGTAGAAAACTTCGGAAGCCAAAATTTTTCCTTCAAAGGGAATCCAGCGGGTTAAAGAAAATGGTTAAATGAAGTCCAAAAACTAACGCCTACATGACAGATAGAATTTATCGATATCAAGCTTTTTCATGTGGTTTTGAAACACGCGGCCAAATGCGAAAACAAAACGCTGTCGATCGATCGGATGCGCAAGTATGCGCGCCGAGTCTTTGGAAAAATATACCTCAAAGAGAACACGGAATAAAACCGAAGACACACGTCTGGGAGAGAAGTGTATTCTCTGTGTGATTTTTTTAGTGTGTGTTATATACTACGAGAATGCACTATGCAAATTTAGTCGAAAAGCGGTCACGCAAAACTGTGCGAGAATTGGCTGTTACCAGCCGCTCCGAATCTGCTGTAAATATGAGCGCTTCAGGGAAATCGAAGCTATCTTTGTAAATAAGAAAAATTCCTCTCAAATAGGAATAAGTCTTAAGTCGCACATTTTCACTAGTCCGTGTAGCAGTATTGAAACCGCAGTGAGTCGTGAGTGCGAAGAAGCGTCAATGCTGAATTTTTTCAGAGTCTGTTAGCGACTCATTTCTTTGTTTACAAAAAAAATCCAACTATCTGCTGAAACGAATAAAACTTTCATGGGGAAGGCTGCAAATTTTAAAAAGGTTTTTTCTTTGAGTAGTTATAAGTCTTGATTTGCCTTGTCTGGATGTCTTCACTTGTTTTGGCGCCAAAATTTTTATTACGCGGGAAAAATAGGCCTGCCATAGTAGAAGATTAAATATTTAAAATGGGATGGATTTCCATGCATGTTATTTCCCTAAAACACCATTCAACATTGACATGAATGTACTTGATAGCCAGATTATTTTATCGCTTTTACCAGAAAATGGGCTTACCTCCGAAACCAGCGTAACTTGCAAGTACTTTTCAAGGCGTCACAATTCATGTGTCACTCATACGTCTCAAAACTCGTTTACAAGGTCTTTAAACACTGATCTTTCAATTTCATTGATTAACTGACGTTGGTGTGATTCCGTTATTTTAACAGCTATCGATGATCTGTCTTCACTGGTTTGCATTCGCAAGCCTGAGGCTGCTGTGTAAAGCAATCTCCAAGTGGCGTTTAGTCCTTGTAAATACACCGCATCGTTGTTTTCAACTGACATTGATGAAAGTTGGTTCTTGTTGTCACGATGACTCCCTCGAAAAATTCAGCCGGGAAATACCGTATACTCGCCGTGTCGTGTATTAAACATGGCAACAGAGTCAGCTTGATTCAGCTTCAGAAAGAAAAAAAACCTGCGAGGGAACTCAACAAAATGTTTGTGATTTTCACTGAAGTGAATAGTTCTTGATCGGCTTGATGCAGAGGTGAAGCCATCTCTGATTTTTAGTTTGAGGTAGAGAGAAGAGTTCCAGTGCCCGGAAAATAGATAGCCTGTATCTGGCTGCTCAAAGTGGTCTCTATTCTTACGTTGCCCGCCGTCTTGATTTAGAAAGCTCGCTGTCAAAATTTACCCAATCACAGAGGTAGTTGTCAAAACTCAGTCTCCACCCAACCCAGTTGTGTGTTCTCGCTATGTTTCTAAATTACGGTAATGCTCTAAACAAGGCGAGAATCGAGCACATTCACGAGGAAATATTACGATTATACAACCCACAAAGGCCTAAATTTTGTCATGTCGATATCACGGCAGTTTTGGCATACAGGGCCTAATAGCTAGGTTTTTTTGTAACGGGAGGTGGGGGGGGGGGGGGGGCCTTATCGTGAGTGCTGGGTCTAGGAAATGGATTTCTTGATTTTCAAATTAACGTGAAGTTGTTTGTTCCAAATTGCGTTCAATCGGAGAGCTTGTCGTATGGAAAACCTAACGCCACTTTGACGTGGCTCGCACGGTGTGACAACTGTAAATCAATGTCGCGATGGAACACACACACACGCACACACACTCACTCACATTTGCTCGGCCCCACTAGCCTTTGTGTGCTATAAATACTGCCGAGGGTAAAAAAAGGGTCGTCTATTTATTTATTTTACCGCCTTACGCTAGTGTGTCCAAGCTACACTAGCAGCGTGACGTGATTTCACTGTTTATGTGGTACATAAATGAATCAGCCACAGTTCATGACCGTTTTCGTTTTTGCGGCACGCTTTGCTTCGCTGTGATTGGGTAAATTTTGACAGCGAGCTTTCTAAATCAAGACGGCGGGCAACGTAAGAATAGAGACCACTTTGAGCAGCCAGATACAGGCTATCTATTTTCCGGGCACTGGAACTCTTCTCTCTACCTCAAACTAAAAATCAGAGATGGCTTCACCTCTGCATCAAGCCGATCAAGAACTATTCACTTCAGTGAAAATCACAAACATTTTGTTGAGTTCCCTCGCAGGTTTTTTTTCTTTCTGAAGCTGAATCAAGCTGACTCTGTTGCCATGTTTAATACACGACACGGCGAGTATACGGTATTTCCCGGCTGAATTTTTCGAGGGAGTCATCGTGACAACAAGAACCAACTTTCATCAATGTCAGTTGAAAACAACGATGCGGTGTATTTACAAGGACTAAACGCCACTTGGAGATTGCTTTACACAGCAGCCTCAGGCTTGCGAATGCAAACCAGTGAAGACAGATCATCGATAGCTGTTAAAATAACGGAATCACACCAACGTCAGTTAATCAATGAAATTGAAAGATCAGTGTTTAAAGACCTTGTAAACGAGTTTTGAGACGTATGAGTGACACATGAATTGTGACGCCTTGAAAAGTACTTGCAAGTTACGCTGGTTTCGGAGGTAAGCCCATTTTCTGGTAAAAGCGATAAAATAATCTGGCTATCAAGTACATTCATGTCAATGTTGAATGGTGTTTTAGGGAAATAACATGCATGGAAATCCATCCCATTTTAAATATTTAATCTTCTACTATGGCAGGCCTATTTTTCCCGCGTAATAAAAATTTTGGCGCCAAAACAAGTGAAGACATCCAGACAAGGCAAATCAAGACTTATAACTACTCAAAGAAAAAACCTTTTTAAAATTTGCAGCCTTCCCCATGAAAGTTTTATTCGTTTCAGCAGATAGTTGGATTTTTTTTGTAAACAAAGAAATGAGTCGCTAACAGACTCTGAAAAAATTCAGCATTGACGCTTCTTCGCACTCACGACTCACTGCGGTTTCAATACTGCTACACGGACTAGTGAAAATGTGCGACTTAAGACTTATTCCTATTTGAGAGGAATTTTTCTTATTTACAAAGATAGCTTCGATTTCCCTGAAGCGCTCATATTTACAGCAGATTCGGAGCGGCTGGTAACAGCCAATTCTCGCACAGTTTTGCGTGACCGCTTTTCGACTAAATTTGCATAGTGCATTCTCGTAGTATATAACACACACTAAAAAAATCACACAGAGAATACACTTCTCTCCCAGACGTGTGTCTTCGGTTTTATTCCGTGTTCTCTTTGAGGTATATTTTTCCAAAGACTCGGCGCGCATACTTGCGCATCCGATCGATCGACAGCGTTTTGTTTTCGCATTTGGCCGCGTGTTTCAAAACCACATGAAAAAGCTTGATATCGATAAATTCTATCTGTCATGTAGGCGTTAGTTTTTGGACTTCATTTAACCATTTTCTTTAACCCGCTGGATTCCCTTTGAAGGAAAAATTTTGGCTTCCGAAGTTTTCTACTTTTGTGTCACCGGGTTGCTGCTTGACGACCGGCTTTATAACAATGGACTCAGAGCGTCGGCTACTTTCCAAGTGTGAAAGGCTGCTAACGGGATAAGTAAGGCGGACATAACTACAATTATTAATCGTACTATGCACACCGTCGCAGAATTTTGAGAAGAGAGGATATCAAAGAGTCGACCGTTAGCTTAAATCCTGAAACTTCGTGTCTAGGTGTCGGTCAAGTTTGTTTTCAACATGATCGGCAACATACGATTATTAACCACGTTTGCTTGTTAGACGCGATTAATAATCGCGCGTTCCAAGATTATTAACCGTAGAATCTTCCACACACGATTAATAATCGTGAATTTTACGATTATTAACTGTAAAGTACACGATTATTAATCGCAGAACACGTTAGCTCCAGTAAACGTCGAGCAACCGATTTATGAAATTACGCCCGTGCATGTATTTACAAGTCACTTAACTTTTGTCATTCGTGAATAAAAACAAATTCGCAAACACAACTAGTATTATCTTATGAACTGGTACATTCTAGGGTCTATTAAAGTGTGTAGATAAAACAGCTTTCGTAGTGCCTGATATTTTCCCGCTGGTTTCATGATGCACGACGTGCACTATTGTTGATTTCTCACTTTGTGATTTTTTCCAACATTTTGACTGCATGAAAACTTTAATAAGACGTAGAGATTTTATCAGTTACAACACGATATCGTTTTCAAATCACTTGTTTTCCACAATACACTTAGTATTGCAACGTATTCACGACCGAATCTTTGGACTAAAAGACAAGCAATTAAGTTTTCAATTTTTCAAGTTCGCATCACGATGTTAGGATCAAACTATAAGATTCATTTGGGAGTTTTGAAATGGATTAAAATAAGGGCATATAGCCACTGTGTTAAATAAATCAATTATCTTTTTGCGTGGTTGTTTGTAAAATATTTGACTAGACGGCCTCGTTCAGCTAATTATCGTTCTCAAAGTTTTACAAACGTTTCACATCATCGCTCGCGCTGGTGAGTTTGTTGTTAATCGAAGTTCTCGCGTTGGCGTTCGCCGAAGTCATTCGCGAACTGACAAACCCCATAAAAACAAAAATCAAGAGAAATTTAACCACCTCAAGGGTTCATTTGTGTAATATCTATATCAAAGCCAGCCCCGGCGAGAGTAGCGCTTAACTTTGAAAAATTTCTCGTCGGTCAAATCAAATCTGTCTTCAACTGTTTGTTGTGACCGAGATCGGTAACATACGATTATTAACCGTGTTTGTCTGTCAGATGCGATTAATAATCGTGCGTTCTACGATTATTAATCGTATAATCTCCCAAACACGATTAATAATCGTGAATTTTACGATTATTAACCGTAAAGTACACGATTATTAATCGCAGAACACGTTAGCTCCTGTAAACCTCGTGCAACCGATTTATGTAATTTTACGCCTGTGTTTACAAGTCGCTTAACTTTTGTCATTCGTGAATGAAAACAAATTCGCAAACACTATTATCTTATGAACTGGTGCATTTTAGGGTTTAAGTGTGTAGATAAAACTGCTTTCGTAGTGCCTGATATTTTCCCTCTGGTTTCTTGATGTACGACGTGCACCATTGTTGATTTCTCACTTTGTGATTTTTCCCACATTTTGACTGCATGAAAACTTTAATAAGACTTAGAGATTTTATCAGTTACAACACGATATCGTTTTCAAATCACTTGTTTTCCAGAATACGCTTACTATTGCAGCGTATTCACGACCGAATCTTTCGACTAAAAGACAAGCAATTAAGTTTTCAATTTTTCAAGTTCGCATCTTGTCAATTTCACGGTGTTAGGATCAAACTATAAGATTCATTTGGGAGTTTTGAAATGGATTAAAGTAAGGGCATATAGCCACTGTGTTAAATAATTCAATTCTCTTTTTCCGCGGTTGATTGCAAAAGATTTGATTAGACGGCCTCGTTGACCTAATTATCGTTGTCAAAGTTTTATTTCACATCATCGCTCGCGCTGGTGAGTTTGTTGTTAATCCGGCCAACTTCTCGCGTTGGCGTTCGCCGAAGAGTAAAAACCGAGTAAAATATCATTCGCGAACTGACTAATCCCATAAAAACAAAAATCAAGAGAAATTTAACCACCTCAAGGGTTCATTTGCGTAATATTTATATCAAAGCCAGCCCCGGGGAGAGTAGTGCTTAACTTTGAAAAATTTGTCGTAATGGCGGCCGGTCAAATCAAATCTGCCTTCACTGTTTGTTGTGACCGAGATCGGTAACATACGATTATTAACCGTGTTTGCCTATGCGATTAATAATCGCGCGTTCTACGATTATTAATCGTATAATCTTCCAAACACGATTAATAATCGTGAATTTTACGATTATTAACCGTAAAGTACACGATTATTAATCGCAGAACACGTTCTTCACGATTAATAGTCGTAAAGTATCGCCAAACCAGATTAATAATCATAAAAAGCGCATGTTTAGGTTAATAACCGTGTAATATTTAGTCCAGAATTAAAAAAACACTCCAGAATTAGATAGACCCCTGTTTCATACGCAATTTTAAGTCAATTGTAAGTCAATTGTGCATTTTTTTATGTTTTGTCATGTTGGTGTTTTTTCTATGAATTTCACAAAATTGATTGTGTGCAGTTTTAAGTCAATCACACTCTCGTGAATTATCAAAAGCCCTGTTTACCCTTTTCATTAGACTAAGACTTAATGTAATGCAAATTGAACCATTTCAGCACAACAAGATTACCAACACTGTTATCACTAATGAGCCATGATCATTGACCAGGGGTTTCATTAGAAGCTGGTAACTGGTGAAATCACCGCCTACACTGTACTTTGTCCATATTTTCACTCAAATTATTAAACGAAATTCATTAGGTTGCTGCCTACTTTAGCTACAATGTAGCTCAGACAGCTATTTCAAAACTTATTGAAACCCCTGATTGACATGATAATTCTTCTTCCATAGTTACAGTGTAGTACAGGAAAACAGCCTTAGTAGGTCACAGTCACCAGCAGCCACCCCTGTGCTTAAATTGGAGTGGAACAACCTTGATGATGGTGATGGTGATGATGATGACAACGATGATGTCAATGACAATGATGATCACAGCAAAAATAAAATAAAACAAAACCTAACACAACTACAGTGTTT